>OX419596.1:4093350-4693350 GCA_948473455.1 Teleiodes luculella
CCATCTTAGTAGGTTGGCTGGAAGAGATCTCTTATAGAGATAATCTTTGTACACTAGAATATATATAGAGCATATAGAGGAATAAAGTGTAAGTATTTACTACTTACATCTAATATCGTAGGCGGTCTTATTTCTGCCAGCCAACCGATTTTTTTGTAAATAAAAATTCACTGTGTAGATAGGTATGCAATGTCCAGTTAAGCTCCATTGACCAAATTTATCCATATTATTGGGATTTCCCTGAACAATTTAAGTGCTTATTTGATTAAACGCTAATTGGACACACAGTTTCGGTTTGCGTAATTAGGGAAATGTTTGGTTTGCTATTTGATAGTGTCGGTTTCATAGAATCAAAATACTTACCTTTCAAATCAATTATTGACTAGCTGTCCGCCCACGGCTACGCCCGCGTTGTTTTTTTTCCCGTGGTATGAAGCATCTAAGGTGTTGACCGGGGATATAAGGTACCACTATGCAAAATTTCATTTATATCGCTCCAACAACGGTGCCAGAGATTAGCGAGTAGGTACAGACAGACATACAAAAACAAAATTTTTTCAAAACTTGTATTATAGTGTTCAGCTACACTCCCTTCATCACCTACAATAAGTTTTTGAAAATAAAAAAATATACAGACACGTCGATTCTTCAGTTTTATAGTTAGATAGAAGAAGAAGATTTATAGAGCTAGATTTTTTGCTCTCCGATTCCGTTATTTTTTTGTTGTACGGGGTCGTAGTGGATTTGTTAGTACCATTTAGGACAGGAGGTATGGTTTCAAGACCCGACACAACACGTAAGTACCTTAGATACTTACCTACCTATCCTCTTAAGACCCCAAGCGTCCTATTTTCTAGAAAAAAAAAACACTTTTATTCCGGCCGAAGATGGTTTCCTAAAACATAATTTTTCGGCCCAGCGTTCTAAAATTATGACATAAAATATTGTAACCCATTTTGCACTTTGAATAGTCCCGCCATTACAAAGATACATAATAAAGATTCGTTTTGTCAATCAAGGCCCTGGACCCTCTGGACCTTATAACTATTTATAATAACTACTTGAACCTATTTTAAGTCGACCTAAATTTAAGTTGGGCATTACGAGGCTATGTAAATTCAATTTTCGAAATAAATATAACATACTTAGAGTATAAAATAGAAAAAAATCTGGGACGGATAGAGTACGCCTAATCGAGTATGAACAGTAAGCGCGGATATGAACAGTCCGAATATCTTCAGCGCCTTCGTTTAGTATCAAATGGTTATCGGAGCTGATTATTTTTCCCGGTGAAAATAAGAAATTTAATAGGAGACCATTTTGAAATGTGCAGTGATAAGTTGCAAAAATGACTCGAGGAACAAATCAAAAAAGAAAAATGTTATTGATTTCACCGCCCCTACAAAATCTGCCAAGCTTAACGCTTGACATAAAGGCAGCGGAGCGATGCGCGTGCTCTATATATATTTATTCTCTAAGATAATATACTACTGCTACGTATGGAAGTATCTACTCACATGTATAAAATTAAAACGTAGAGTGTGAAGTTGATGAAGTTAACTAGTTTACTTAAATACGAAAGTAACTATGTCTGTGTTTGTTACGCTTTCAAGCCAAAATCCCTCATTCCCACGGGAGAATCTGTTAACTGCTGGGCGGAAAGCTAGTTGAATATAATATTCACATACATTAAATAACAATTTTTCTTCCACCCTCTTACACCAAAATTATTATTATTATTATTGTTGGTACACTTTAAGATCATTCGGTCCTTTGGGAGGCGTGCATGGGGCCAAAGCCAACATGTAGAGGCCCGTTTAGTACCATTTGATCTACAATGTGAGATGGCAGCACCTACCGGGGCCTATCCTCCAACACACTACAGAAATGTGCTGGAGGACAGTCCCCGCTAGCTGCAAAACTATTGCCAGGGAGGGACAAACGTTGGTCGTTGGGCTATGGGGGTGGGAGTTAGTGGACTGGATATCTGGGCTATTGAGGTGAGATAGCGGACGTCTGCTTGTTAAAGATCTCACAACATTAAATCTAGCAGACGGTGACTTGCCACTTAATAAATGGGCTACCCTAAACGGCCGCACGCATGGTGCGACAAGGGAGCAACATTGTCGTAAGTGGCTCAGGGTGCGGAGAGGTGAGACTGCGGGGCGTTAGACGTCGGTGGAACACCTAGTAGAACCCCCGGCGTTATGACATTTTACACTTCCACCCTGGAGCATAGGTTCCGCTCTTGCGCTGTTCACTCGAGGCCGGCCAGTTATTATTATTATTATATTATTATATAAAAGAAAGCACCAATCAAAAACAGAACGGACATAAACCAGTCTACAAGGCCCCTTAGATCCTTCTAATTTGTACTACTAGAGGTCACTCTTGCATTGGTCTATCATTAACCAGTTTACAAGGACCCTCGTATAGTACTAATTTGTACTTCAGGAGGTCACTTTTCATTGGTTATAAATGTGGCGGCAGCCTAATGGGTTCCATTATGGCACGCCACCTGCGCTAATGGTTCACAAATATTTAATTGATGACTCTTGTACAGATTCATTTTTCATACATCAGCTTTATGCTTCTTTCGCGTCAGTTGCATGAGTTGCACATTTGGTATGACGCTGATGACGTACGTGTTTCGCTTGGCAAATGTTTAGATTAATTTGGTCTTTGTGATACTTAATTTTACGATGCATTTTCTTTGGTTGAGCTATTAGATATAAACTATTACTCTGTACCTATACATACACTTTTATATAGGTATCTACCTATTCTGTGCCTATACCACAGAATAAATAATAGTACTAGGTCCTATACTAACAATCTGTACCAGACTGTGCTAAGACCTCTTATTGAAAAGGTGTTGCCGAAATCCCCACGCTTGGCAGGAATGGTAGGTGGTTGGGGTTCGCAGTTGTTTTGTTGTACCTACTTAGATTACACAGATGAACCTTGCTGCTCATTTTCGAGGTATTTTCCGTTCATCGACACTTACAGGAACAGTTACAACTACGAAAAGGGGTAACTTCGGGAATTATTTTCATCGCGTGAACTTTTTTAGATTTTGTAACTGAATGCGAATATGACTAGACTAAGACTTAAACTTAGCTAATACATATCTTTTTTCAGAATTAAAAAATCACAAATTTCTATGCCTCAAAATGATTAAAAACTCAAAAGCGTTGCCTCTGATGGATGGAATACCTCGCCTTAACAGCCTTATACACAAGCTTTCCGCCGCGGCTCCGCCGAATTATTATGGCAATTACCTAGGTTTTATAATAATGAAATAAATAAATCCATAATATAAAACTATCGTTTCAAGCGCCATGGGATAAATCGTTGCATTCTCAACGACTTGGGTGTCTTCCAACTCGGATTGTTCTTAGTGATGTGTTTAATCCTCCAATTCGTTTAGTAAAAATACTTGCTACTGCGGTTCGTCAAGAATAGAAGTAACCTAGTTTTAAAATGAATTTTAAAGAAGAATAAAGCTTCTTATGTAGGTATTCTGTGGTAAGATTACATATTAAGGCATCGTCGAAATATCGACAAAATCGAATAGCTTAGCTTTTATACTTCGTTATTTATCTTGGTAGGTAGACTTTTTCTTGATTACCATTAGGTACCTAACTACCATTAACATTTCTTGATCTTGGTACAGAAGCCAGCACTTGCGGTTGTACATGTTGACCCGTAGAGAACCCGTATTCCGTATATTGCTTATAAATAAGGCATGAACGAGAACAATAATAAGAAACTAGCTGTCGAAAATTACGTGAATGAATACAAATTTATCTGTTAAAGTTAGAGAAGTATAGTACTTATAATAATAAATAAAAAATATTATAAATATTGTTTATTTTCGACAAAATACATTATACAGCTGTATTGTTGTTTAGGACCACCGACATCGAGTATATCTGAGTTTATGAGATACTAGCTTCCCGCCGCGGCTCCGCCCGCGTTAATAGTTTTCCCCGTGGGAATGAGGAATTTTCCCGGGGTAAAAGTTTGCCTATGTTCTTCTGCAAGGTCTATTCTATCTTTGTGCCAACTGTGAAAAAATTTCCCGAGGTAAATTTTAGCCTATGTCCTTTCCTAAGGTCTATTCTAACTTTGTGCCAAGTTTCACCAAAATCGGTTCAGTAGTTTCGGAGCATTTTCAATTATTAGGATTATTTTACGTATTTTTTTACACCTTGGGTTACATTATTGAAGTTTTATTATGGAACCCTAATTTTTTTGAAAATAAAATATAGCCTATGTTACTCAAGGTGAATGTAGCTTCCCAACAGTGAAAGAATTTTTGAAATCGGTTCAGTAGTTTCGGAGCCTATTCGATGCAAACAAACAAACAAAAAAAAAACAAACAATCAAACCTTTCCTCTTTATAATATTAGTAATATTAGTACTTATAACATACTTATAAGTTAAGACAATAAAAAAAGGCTATGACATAAATACTTCTTCCTAGAAAATGGATTTGGTAACAGCTAGCTCGAAATTTCCCAACACTAGTCATATTCTCCTTTCGCATCGCTGATTTAACGAAACCGGTCTGTCCATTGTATTCCGGTTATTATTAGTGCATTTCAGGTCAACGGCTTCATCTGGTGGAAATGCAGGGTCGGTTTGAAGAAGCCGATATCTGTCTTGATCCGACCCAGTTTTAGGGTCAAGAATAACTTGTAACAGTTGAGTATTTTAGCAGTTGATTAATAAATAAGTATATTATGTCCATCAGTTGGATTAAAATAAAAAAATGTGTGTGTCTTTTAAGGTCAGTCGTGTGTCTGTCCGTCCGTTCGCCAGTTCGTCTGTCACAGTCTATTTCGACCATTGGTATATTTTATTTATTCTGTGCTACTCGTCAGCTTGTAATGAAATGTATTTATTTTATATTCCAGTAAATACAAAATACGAAGTTACAGCTTTACCCTCACAGACGAGTGAGGGTAAAGCAAAACTTTGATGCACAGACATTGATTTGTATATCAATTTAACATTGATGAAATGTATTGTGTGATACTTTCATTAGTGCATGTACTCGTACCATCTATCTACCACATTTAAAATAAATAAAGTTTTCTTTCTTTCTTTCTTTCTTTCTTTCTTTCGTATTTTTTATTTATTTCATATTTTTACCTAAAAACTATAAGTGATGTTTCTTAGGTAAAATTAGTTTTAGAGAAACTAACAACCTATTTGTTCAATAGAGATTTTTAGGTTAAACATTTCTCACAAATCAAATAGCGTGGAACCTTTTATCTAAACCCACAGTTCACATTGCGCACAGCTATGTATGTAGGTATGTATAAGCGCATCCAAATTGATATCCAGAAAACCCCCGTGGGTAACGAATGGTGTTCGGGCGACAAGCCTGTTAGAATTTGTCGCACGCCAACTGCATTAATCGACGAGGAGATTTGGTATCAAGCTTTATGGAGACCAATTACTATCATTACAACGAGGGACCCGCCGAAGTAGAGATTTATCAAGCTTTTTTGCAGATCAAAACTTACCACTAAAACGAGCGACCCGCAGAAAAAGAGATTTGGTATCAAGCTTTTTTGGAGACTAAATATATAATTAGAATATGTGACCGGCCGTGGTTCCTTCCTTCTGTAGAACTTCGGAGGAGGAATTATTTATCTAACAGTAATTGGAGTCTCTATCTCTCAAGAATAAGCTGATGGACCATTAAGGGTGCTAACAGACAAACTGCACTTTGTTACCGCTGCCGTCGCCACCTGTCAACTGCAGCCGTCAATGCATTGACTGCAGCCGTCGACCGTCAACTGCCGTAAGCGCGGCGACGACGGCTGCAGTTAATAAATAAAGTGCAGTTCGTCTGTTAGCACCCTGATAGATCACTAAACCGCGATTTATATAGTCCAGTTACGTTATAAATGCGACTAAATGTATATAGGACAAATGACTTTTATTTATTGTGTGCTTACCTATGGATTAGATAGACAAATTTTACTAAACCTAACCGTCTACGCGCGACCGAAGATGGGCGAATAGGAGAATTTTCCGGGATTTTTCTGGATACTCCAGCCGGGAAGCTACGTGTAATATCTCAGTTCTTGCAGCGATTGGAAATAAATTATCCTCGTGTACGTTTTTGCGGTCCGAACGTTCGCTAATTGTTTTCATTTTTTGGACGGAACGTTTTGCGGTAGATTTGTGCATTTGGCCATTAGTAACCGTTATTTATTGTCTGTGGTCGGGTTTGATTTTCGTAAAAACTTAAAAGCGGTAAGGAAAATAAAATAAAAGAAATGGGTATTCTTTTGAGCTTTTGGTTTTTTGTGCACTGAAAAATTCTTGCTCTTGCTTATCGTTTGGGTTTCGAGGTTCCTACCTCACCAACCCTGGTATCAGAATTATGAAATATGTAATTATTATCTCTATGGCGTACTATCTATATTTAGTACCTATCATTACAATAACCATAAACACTTAAGTACCTACTTTGATATTTTTCACAATGTACGTATTATACACTGAAATAAAGTCACCTATCTCCTCATTTTCTACAGTAAAAGTAAAGAAAATGTATTTTTCACTCAGTTAACATAAAACTTAGATGTAGTCTCTTAATGCCATGAAAACATAATTCACAAAGTTGCTTAAGCTTAAGCAAGTCATAAAAACAAGTTTCGCCTAATAGTTTAACTCGCAACATGTTTATTTAATTTCGCCCGTTAAATATTTTCTCGGCTCTCTTCCAGACGGACTTAGGTTACATTTTTAATGCGATTGCGCGACTCGGGGTCGCAGTAATAGGGGTAAACATCGCAGTGGCTCATGGTTGAATTATAAATATCTTTGGGGGTCAGAACGCTGGCTGCAAATACAGCCGGTGGGAATTCACCCAGAACGCCGGACGGATTTCTATAAATTGAAATAGTAGTTTACGGTATTTGATACCGGTTATTTTTAACCGGTTTCCATTAAGGACTTTATACTAGCTCTGAATTTTTTTTTATTGTTATGAATACGCTGTTTACATGTTAAGTGCTTTGTATAATAATTTTTTATAGTGCATTGTTTGTCTCTGAATCGTTGCAAAATAAGAACGTAATAGCATAGCAGAAATTATAATTTTTTACTACAGAAATCAAAATTTGAGTAAATTCATGGAATAATAAATAATTACCTACCGGTTTTCGGTAATATTTCAGTAACTTTAACCGAAATCAAAATTGTATCATCAAGACGTTTAACACAAAAAACTTGTTTTCCATAAAGATAAAAATCAAACACTTTATAGACTACAGGCCCGTGTTAAAAAAATGATGGGTCATTTGAACCACCAGATGACCTATGTAGAACGATATAAGAGCATAAAATAATAAGATTCAGCACTATGCCGTCACTTGTAAGCTGTCCAACTGAGTGCAGGTGAGAATTCAAAAGTACAGGTAGAGTGAGTACATTTTGGTCATATATTTTTGTACGGCATTCTTACCATCGATAGATCCATGAAAAATAATAAGAAAACGCGTAGTGCCGTAAAAAAATGGTGCGCCAAAAAGTCGGTTTTTATTTTTTATTTTCCGACAATTTCCAGGGTGAATTTGGTCATTTGATTTTGTACGGCATCAGTTTCATACTATTTCAATACTGCTTCTAATCCATTATTCCGCAACGCCGTACAAAAATCATGCGACAAGGGGAAAAAACCGAGGGTTGCAACCCCCTCTCTTTCCGTGGTCCAGGGGGTGATTTGACACAACATCAAATTAATTTATTTCGAAAGTATTTTATGTATAGATAATATTTTTTCATATGCCGTACATTTTCGTTGGTTCAAAAGGGAAAAAAAATGAAAAAGAAAAAATCAAAAAGAAAAAATCCATAATAACGAAAAGTAAGGTGAAATAAGTAGTAAGGTGATAAAGAAGATAATTCGGACGTCGATGAAGACGTTGAATCTGATAACAACTCAGCGGCTGATTCCGATACTGAATAATTTAAAGAAAAACCATATTTTTTATTATCATCATCATTAAGGCCCAGCGCACACCAGGAGAGGCGCGGCGAAGATACTGAGAACGTATCAATTAAAACTAAACCTAAAATACTTTGGCATACGGTTGAAAACGGCATGCCAAAATCGAGTAGCGCGCGGCGCGTCGAAGCTGCCACGAGAACCGGCGCGAGACCGCCGTATGTCAAAATATTTAAGGTTTAGTTTTAAATTATACGTTCTCAGTATCTTCGCCGCGCCTCTCCTGGTGTGCGCTGGGCCTAAATATATCGATTTTTTCTAAAAATTTATTGTTTTATTTATTCACATCATTACAATGAAACAAATCAATTATATACATGTATCAATAATGTTCGAAGTATATAGTAAACCAAAAAGTATACAAAACTGTTGATACTGTGATTGACAGTTTCAATTTTTGGATATAATATACACACCGTTTCACTTCAGTTAGACGTCATAGTGATTTTATCATATTATCAATTGTTCTCTTCAAAAATATGTTAAAGCCGTACTGTATCAGATGGCCATAAAGTACCCTTAAAATGGTAGCGTCATTTTCATCAGCCTAAAAGATATGATCTGCATTAAAATGTACGGCATCATTTTTTCCTAATTTATTTATGTTAATACTATTTAAAACATGGGATACAATGTAGAAAACTGCTATATTTCATTAATCTATGATATTTAAATTTCTGCAATAATTTGCAAAATTTCAGTTTTTGTATTTCTCTATAATTTTTTTCAGAACAGTTTCTTTTGAACGGCAATACTATATAACAATTGTATTTTACAATAGCATGTTAAAAAAAAAGTTCCCGTACAGGATCAAATGATTTTACAGCTTTATAAATCAAGAATACGCTGAAATTAAGATAATTATTGATATACATTCAAATGAACAATCATTTTTTGGCGGCATTATTTTTAATAGTACTTTTAAGTGCTAGATAATGTTTTGAAACCGAAGCCGTACTTTTTCAAATCACCCCCTGGACCACGGAAAGAGAGGGGGTTGCAACCCTCGGTTTTTTCCCCTTGTCGCATGATTTTTGTACGGCGTTGCGGAATAATGGATTAGAAGCAGTATTGAAATAGTATGAAACTGATGCCGTACAAAATCAAATGACCAAATTCACCCTGGAAATTGTCGGAAAATAAAAAAATAATCCGACTTTTTGGCGCACCATTTTTTTACGGCACTACGCGTTTTCTTATTATTTTTCATGGATCTATCGATGGTAAGAATGCCGTACAAAAATATATGACCAAAATGTACTCACTCTACCTGTACTTTTGAATTCTCACCTGCACTCAGTTGGACAGCTTACAAGTGACGGCATAATGCTGAATCTTATTATTTTATGCTCTAATATCGTTCTACATAGGTCATCTAGTGGTTCAAATGACCCATCATTTTTTTAACACGGGCCTGTAGTCTATTGAGTGTTGCAGGATAAATCAATAATATACAAATCAGTTTATTTTGGCACTAGTTTTACTTTGTGCCAGTGACACAGAAGAGAATAATAGTACTAACCCGTACAGAAAGGACACTCACCCCCCTGCGCCGGCACTCGTTCCCCGCCCGATATAGCGCCCCACGCCCCGCACCCCGCAGGCGCCGCGGGACTCCGCCGGTGGTGTTCGGGGGTGTTTTACATAGCTTCTAGCGCCATTGACTTGTAGTTGATATTCAGTTGTTATTCAAAAAGAAGTAGGTTTTCAAAATGCGGATTAAGCGTGACAAATAGGAACATGGTCTAAGAAAACAAGGTCTTCTACTCCGACCACCAGACTTGACACAAGCCTACGTCATCTTCATGCTGTTCATCCTTGTCGAATAACACGCAATCGACAAGGATGAACAGCATGATGATGTAGGCTTGTGTCAAGTCACGCGGTCGAAGTAGAAGACCTTGTTTTTTTAGTTAGATCAGGATTATAATCAACTCCATTGACAGCACATTAAAATCGCTATCATCTTTCAGCTGCCTTCAAGAGACAGGGTGGGATCTTCAGAGAGCACTGTTCATCTTTAACCAACTGCACTCGGAAGGGAAGATTCCTCCCGACGCCTTCGTCAAATGAGCCCGGGGCTGCGCCTCTCGTGTACATACTACAATAAGCCCAATACCTCTACACCTGTTGCTTCACTGACGTATGAAGACAGAAGAATTTAAAGTAGCCGCTAGTTTCTTATGATTTTGTTGTTGTTGTGAATGTTTTATCCTGCTTTGTACATGTTAAACGGCTCTTAAGCACGTATCGTACTTCAAAGGATAATAAATTGCGATTACAATCAATAAAAGAATAGAAAACTAACAAACCTCGCCATATTGCGGAATTTCAATGGAACTAATTTTATAATGGACATGTGGCGCCCCCAGAGCAGGTTTTACATTTTTCTGGTCAGGTTTTATAAAAAAAAAATTTTTTATTACTTTGTAAGCATTGTGAATTTATGACAGCAGCGAAAACTAGTTTGTAAAACAAATATGTTTTTGCCGCTATTGTTTTCACTTTGCTTCTTCTGAACTTCTTTGGAGAAGCGTGTGTTATGTCGGCAAATAAAAGTTGGTAATCGCATTTTTTTCCATTTGAAACGTAGGATACATGCATAAGTGCGTTATCGCTTTTGTTACTAGGCCTTAATCTTTCTAGGCGTGACGTCATAGTGAAATTGAATTCGTCAAATGAGCGTGCAATACACAAAAATGCTATTCAATAAATATCAAAATTTGTAAAATGTTTAACGAAACAAAACAAAATGTTTTACATACACATTGTTATTATTGTTATTAATTACAATCGGCCACATCAATTAGGCGAAGAAAGAGTACGTATTTTACTCGCACGGAATTCATAACCTAAACTTATATAATGTTTTAAATACAAACTAAATTATATATATCAGTGTGGTTACTTTGTAATCTTCTTAAAATTATAGCTGTCTTTCGTCTAATTGCTTTGGTCGAATAGTATAAGACTTATAGCAATGTATAATCTACTTCTATAATATTTTAGATCTACATAACATTCTTGTCACTAACCTAGAAATGTGTAAAATATATTAAAATGGCTATATTTTAAGTTTGACGTGAAGATGAAATCCCTCTAAGTAGGCGTCACGCCCTAAATTAGTTTAAATGTGAATTTTATGTGCTTTAATTTTGTCTGTTGTACTTTCGTACTAATTAGACAGAAAATTCACAGAATCAGACTTTATTAATAATATAGTCGAATATTATAGAAAATGTTATCAATGTGGATAGATAGAAAGGTATAATTATATTACACAAGAATAAAATTGATTATTCTTTTTAACCAATATCCATAGATTTTGTACCAAACTATATTTGTTTCCAATAAGTAAAGCTTGTTTGGAATGTTTGTCACATGTCTCAGGGAAAAAAAACTTTGCCCAGTATCATAATGAAATGGTTATTTAGATTTTTAAGGCTTATTTACAAAGGCGATGTAACTAGCACAATATTGTGATATCTGATGTGGTATATGAAATAGATCTTTTCTTGTTCTATAAACTAAAGGTTTGGTTTGTGTTCATTTTCTATAATATACCATAGCTTTTGAATGTACCGAAGACTAATTTTGAATGTTTCTTGATATCCTTACATAATACTATGTATAATTTTCTTGTTTAGTTTTGTTCTTGGAAATTGTGTGAAAGGATTGAAACATAATTTTCATAAAACGATGTATGAGTTATTACTGTGTTTGTTTGCTAATGAACACAATTGAATTATTGTCTGATTGTAGTTCCTGATAAGTTTGATGTTAAGTTAATGTTGTATAATACGTCCTATAAATTTGAAATGTAAAAAAAACTAGAATATTCGAATGAAAAAAAAAAAGAAGTTAACAAAGAAAAAAGAAGAAAAAAAACAATGGAATGTAAATAATAACAAGAGTCATAATTTTCTTCAGTTTAGTTTTGGGTGGAACCGGCCAGTACTATTGGGCGATCGGCGGTAGTTCGCATATCCACAGCTCGCGGCGTGCTGCGTCACTAGGGGTGGCGACTGGCGTGATGGCTAGGGTTGTGCGGCGGAACCCCTTAAGGCATTTACACACCTTACGTGGGCTAGCTGCGGAGATATACAACCAACTTGTGCCACAGTGTGGCGACGCCAAAAATCTTGCTGTTCATTTGAGAACGAAGCCGTGGTCCCTTATATCTGCGCGCTACGGAAACAATCTTGTTGCTAACGTTTTAAAGTTTAACTTGATTAGTTGAACCTTATGGACTTAGTAATAAGATTGTCCCGGAGGTTAAGCTTTATAGTGGCTTTGCTGGTTTGGTTCTGGGGAGCTTAGGGCAAAGGTTAGGAGATAACCTTAAGACTGTAATTTATGATAGAAAAATCAATAAATATTTTCATAAGTTACGATTGAGTTTTAATTAAAATCTCGTATTTCCTGTACTCGATAGGATAAAATTGAATTAGGAACTTTCCATTACGAGTAAATTCCAGGAATTGAAGAGGAAAATGTGACTTTAGAAAATGCAAGTGAAACAATGGGTATTAATTAACATACAACAAACAGGAAACTATACTTTGGTAAAGCTTTGTTGATATTGCCAGTTTACTGAGAGATAGCAATCTAAATATGTAATTTATTAAGGAAAAAGGCATTAATGGCAGAAGTCCTCGTGTACATAATATTTTTTTTTTGGACTATCAAGCGAATCAGTCTGCAATGTCAAAATTTTTGCGGGAGAAAACTGCAAGTGTGCATCTGGATTTGGGGACCCATTTTTTTTAAAGACTAAACCATGAAAGAAAAAAAAAATCCGCGAATTTTTTTTATTCCTTCATGGACTAAACGATTTGAGTTTTCGCCGTGTCGCCGAGATGTCTAAACTAAACAAACAAACAGACTCATCCGGGTACCCTACTGAGATTCAAACCCGGAACTTCCGTAATGCGCGCGTATTTTTTACCAGGCTACCGTCACTTATAAATCCATCATTAGGAATTCATTAGAGGAAAAATAACGGCTGGCTTCTTGACATGCATATTTTGACTGGCACGCCAAACCAAATTAGATGAGATAAAATGACTCCGTAACTCTATGCCGAATAATTCTAGTGCGATGAACGTTAGTGCGACAACACTCCAGTTCGACAAACTTTAGTGCGACGTAATTTAAGGACGACAAAGGACAGAACAAGTTAGAGTACTGATAGCAGAGTAGTCAGTATTGGGCGTAGTTAATTACATTTGATTGAATTAATTTTAATTACCTAAATGATTTAAATTGAATTAATAAAAAAAAATAAAAAAATAAAAAATAAAATAAAATAAATAAATAAATAAAATAAATATATATATAAAAAAAAAAAAAAAATATAAAAAAATAAATAATAATAATAATGTTAAAAAAAAAGAAAAAAAAAATTAAAAAAATGTAGGTATATAAAGAAAAATAAAAGAATTAAAAAAAAAAAAAAATAAGTAAAAAAAAAATTAAAATTAAAAAAAATAAAAATAAAATAAAAAAAATAAAAAAAAGGTAAGGTAAGGTAAGGTAAGGTAAGGTAAGGTATGGTATTTAAGGTATTTTTCTCTTTTCTTTTTTCTTTATTTTTTTTTTAATTATAATTATTTTTATTTTTTTATATATTTTTTTTTAATTTTTATTTTTTTTTTATATATTTATTTATTTATTTAATTTCATTTGATTTATTTTTTAATTTTTTAATTTTTTTTATTAATTCAATTTAAATCATTTAATTAAAATTAATTCAATCAAATGTAATTAACTACGCCCAATACTGCCTACTCTGCTATCAGTACTCTAACTTGTTCTGTCCTTTGTCGTCCTTAAATTACGTCGCACTAAAGTTTGTCGAACTGGAGTGTTGTCGCACTAACGTTCATCGCACTAGAATTATTCGGCATAGAGTTACGGAGTCAGATAAAATGTTTGGTGAACTTTCCTGTTACAATTTTAATACGAGCAAGGTGTGTTTGTGTTAGTCGATAAGGAAGATAACGCCAGGCTGTTAGTCAACATGAAGTGATAAATCTGGAGACGTTTCTGAACATTGCCGTTTCTTGGTAACAGGCTGTTTGCTAGGGTTTTTGGGTCACGTTTTGCAAAAGTTGGTATGTTAAATTTCTATAATGATTATAAGAAGTAGGAAAGTGTTGCCTTTGTAGGCACTAGGCAGAGACAACTTCTTTCCATTTGGAACGAACCAAAAATGCTTCTTTTGCTTTATTGCTGGCTTGATTATCGAGTAGGTTTCGTTCGGAGTTAACCTACCTCACAAACCCTGGTGTCGGAATTATAGAACCGCCTGAGGCTTTCGACATGGCTCCTATTACGACTACGTCAGTAGATAGTAGCCAGGAGCAACGGCTTTATCTGCTTTCCGTAGCACGGTACCTATCATCTTTCTTTTCGGCAAATCAGGTGATTCAGCCTGCAATATCCTAACCAAACTGAAACTGGAAAAAGTCTCACAAAGTGATATATCGAGGAGTGTCCCCCTCCGGGATTCGAACCCGCAACCTCCGTAACTCAGGCGAGTTTTTCACTTGACCATGGAGGCGGACAGAAAACGATAAGATACAGAGTTTATAAAAAAATGTGGGAGGAACGAAAAAAAAAATCGATAAGGATACAAATTTGATGCTTTGCAATCTTCCGTGTTGTGAGTGACCTCCACACAAAAAGTCGGAGCCCGATTAGGCCTCGGTCTTCCGTGAGTCCTGTGTACATTTCAACACGGACGACCACGACACCACGTCGTCACCGTTATTTCATAGCCAACAGGATTATACGGACGGAATGTGGACGGAATATTCCACAGCACGTCAGGACTTAAATAACTAAATTGGTGCTATCCAGAATGGTTGGCGTCACGTAATGTGATCATCACATTAGTTCGGTATTGACCAGGAATACCTTACCTAGTTACCGCAAAAATCTTCCATCGCCAAACATTCGTTTTCTTTTCAATTAAGATGTGTGTTGTATGTTAGTTACTAAAGAGCTAAAGATAAGTTTCTGTTCATTATACCTACAGTCTAAATACCCCTTATCAAATATGGAAATTTTCAAATTTTAAGACGAAAATGGTCGTACACGGTTATTTTGCTGTGTTGTTTTATTGCCTGATGATAATATACTGAACAGTAAAAGAAGTAAGTATATGAAAGCAATGCTAGATAAATGACATAATAAAGGCCACATTTTAGTCGTTTACTATCTTAGTTCGGAAACTTCCACTGCTGAACAAAAGATTCTTCAAAAGGGACTTCACAAGTATTCACAACGTAGATTTTTTCCGAAATGAAAATATTTTATGTTGTATGTTTTATGTTAAGTATTTATGCTGCATGTAATGGCACAGAATAAATAATAGTACTTAGGTAAAGGTACTTTACTGGAGCTACTTCTATTCTATCTACACATCGTTCATTAAAATTTACTATTTCGTCGAACAAGCTAAATGTTGACATATTTTTTGGTCTTCTAGAAGATACCATTATTCATTCCTGATTAATCCTGATACAAACCATCAGAGACCACCACACGAAGACTAAGGTAGGTCCACTACTTTTCTACCTAGAGAGATAAGATAAAACAGATAACATCCAGCACAGACTCTGTATTGTGTAAATAATGTTATTGTGATCGACTACCGAGCGATTCATTATTCTAACTGTTTATAAAACAGTTCCTCGATGAAGTCCAGCGGGCTGGAACTGACGCCAAAAAAACTTGCAACAGTACCGGCCCGGCCAATGACACGGAGAAACAATGGCCAACAATTTGTATGTAAGCCAAAAATAATTAAGTTAACGGTAATTAAATTATAAAAATTGCTATGTAGAAATAATCCCTACTTAATATTATAAATGCGAAAGTAACTGTCTGTCTGTCTGTTTGTTTGTTACGCTTACGCACGCCAAAACCACTGAACCGATTTTGATGAAACTTGGTATGGAGATAGATAGAATAAACTTTATTGGGGACAAACACAGGCTACTTTTTACTGCGGGAAAATACCTCATTCCCACGGGAAAGCGTGGGAGTGGGAAAGGGCGGGCGGAGCCATGGAGCGGAAACTTGGTATCTATACCAATCTGACTAAGTAAGTACTATACCAGGTATAGGCTACTTTTTCAGGCTGGAAAACATCTCATTTTCCGACAGGAAGAGTCGAAATCCAAAGCGAGCGTAGCCGCGGGCTGGTAGCTAGTCTAGTATATCCTATAAATGAGAAACGAAGGCCTTGGGCTATCAATCTAACTCTTCTGGTGGGTATGCCGTTTCCACCAGATATGAGAGATATGTAGCGAGGAATGTGTTTGTGAACAACCAATAGTTCGTTTCATTCACCTCGCCTCAGTCAGTACAGCAAGTCTATTGGTTCTTTAAAAACACTTTAGAAGAGCATCCTTACTGAGAAATAGCATACTATACACTGTAACCAACAACAACTGCGATTCCTTACTAATCAACAACCAGTGGCGTGCCTAGGGTCTAACGACTGGGCAAGTCCAGATAATATGATGTAGATGTTTTTACCTTATATCATCATGTCCTCTAAAAGGCAGTTCTTGTTACAACAACTGCAATTCCCAACCCGCCTGCCAAGCATGGGATCGTGACGGCCTCTTGACGAAGTTCATGCACTTAATTCTAAGTATATCTATCTTCCTCTTTCAGGCGAGAAGAGAAAGCTGTTTCCATGCTGGCATATCTTGGGGGCTTGTTGATTGAAGTTTCGTGTGATGAAGATGTTTAATCAACCAACAACAATTGCGATTCCTGATCAACCAACAATAACTGCGATTTTCAACCCACCTGCCGGGCATGCAAATTTACGGCAGTTTCCTTACCAAGTCCAAATACCTACTTATTCTCTACCTTTTAAACTCTTCTTACTAGCAAAGAAACTTCTTACTAGAAATCTAAGGCCTAGAGGTAATTTGATAGAAAGTCAAGCTTGCAAGACTGCACTCATGAAGAAGAGTTTACTCAAAATGGGACCAAATATTTTTAATAAATTACCGCTATATATTAGGGATCTGGATGTGAAGGCATTTAAATCAGCACTTTGTTCGTTATTAATAGATAAAAGTTATTACAGTGTTAATGAATATATGGATGATAAATTTATAAAATGAATGAACTAAAATATATTATGTTTTCTTTTTTGTTGTTTGAACTGACATTTATAATATTAATTCCCAGGTTTAATATATAAGAATCATGTGAAAATATGTTGGTGTGTATAGTGTTTTTAATTTATAAAAATGACAGATCATTGTAATTAATTAGTATGTTTTGTTTAGTTTAACTGACAATCGTATGCCGCAAGGTCCGTTGTAGCCTGTTCTGATTTTAATTGTAACCATCTCTGTAACCTACAATGACGAATAAATAAATGATTATTATGATTATTATGAGTGCAAAGAAAAAGAACTGTTTTTGACATCTCTTGATGTCTTAAGGTAGAAAGACAGAAAGTTCCGTGTGATGATGATGAGGACATAATATATGAGCTCAAATGAGCTGTTAATGACGTAATGATGAGGGTGATGTCGATTTTTTTAACCTAATCTTTAGACCAGCATTATCTAAAAGTGTCGGTGCCATAAAGACATAAAGTAATTTTTGCGTAGTTCTTGTTATTAAGGCTAATGTCTACAGACATTAAAAAATAACTGACACTTAATTATCTCGTATCATCATTGGATAACAAAAAGACCGCGATGCAAAATCTTATCATTCAGCTCCAATATGTCACATTACTAATTGTGAAAATGTCAAATGTTTGTAAAATGCCGAAGCATTCTGTTTAATTTGCCGAAGACGTAGCTATAGGCATTAGTAGCTTGCTTAGCAAACTGTTGTTTACCTAGACAAATAATTATCAGACGGGTGCAACCATCGGGCTGCGACAGACACACTGTGAGATAAAAGCCTATTTACGCTGGTGCAATATTGTGTGGCTTGTTGCATGATACACAATTTTCGCATTTGAAATCTTGTGTTATACTGGTTATACTACTACAAATACATATACTATACTGGCTTTCCGCCGCGGCTCCGCCCGCGTTAACAGTTTTCCTGTGGGAATAACGCATTTCCCCGCGGTAAAATTTAGTTTTTGAGTTTATTCTATACAAACATACACACACACACACAAAAATACAAATCGTTCCTCTTTATTTTATTAGTATGATTTGCGGCATTAGCGGCATGCGGCAGTATATTGTATGATGAAGCAACATAGTGGCCAGTGGCCAAATAATTTTCAAAGAATGTTACTGTAAAATTTATTTATCACATATGTATGTGGAATGCCACAAGTCGCACAATGTTGCCTCAGTGTAAATAAGCCTTAGCGGCTGCGTTTTTCACGGCCCGCTGACCGACTCAAGTCAACGACCTGTAGGCTTACTTACTAGGTATGTAAGAAGCGACAAGCTCGAGAAGATGTCAAACGCGACATAGTGACATCAGACCTATAGTAGTTCTGTCAATATGTCGCGTTTGACAGCTTCTCTAGCCTGTCACTTCTTACGTAGTAAGCCTACTGGTCCGGCTACTATCGTTATACCACACACAATTGATGTACCTATGCATAGTAAAACAATTCATTAACTCTATACCTACATATTTTATTGCACACATAAAAAACAACAAATCAGTAAGAAAGGAGAGCTTATCTCTAGACAGAGATCTCTTCCAGCCAACCTATACGCTAGTTAGAGAAAATTGATAAAAAAATTTGAGATAGACAAGAAAGTGCACCGAAATGGGGGTTTAAGAAAAAAAAGAATTAAAAAAAAGAAACAAAATATTACAATTATACCTAGCTACATGAAATAAAATGCATATTATTATAATATTATATAAATAATAATATAAACTACATCGATAAACATAAATATAATAAAATAATACAATATACATAATGTCATATATACATACATAAATACCAAAAAACTCAACAAAATTAGGTACTCTAGTCTAGCTTTATTTACACAAGTCCGGTGAAGCTTGATTGGTCGTACCTTTTCGACACAAGCAAAGGTCAATTAAAAAAAAAATACCCATATCCGCCCTCTCACACGGGCTAGTACCTACTATTATCATCACAGACTATTATATAATTCTGTGACACGGGTTAGAAACACATGCATCAGATTGGAGCTGCTTCATAAAATAGTTGATTCCGGAAGATTGTATGCAATACCTTGACACGCTGGTATTTTAAATTCATGAGTTAAAATGTCATACGCTACAACCTGTGTTACCAACAAAAATAAACAATTTATAAGGGGTTTAACTACTCACTTTTGACCTTTTGAATCTAGTACGATTCAATTAAGATTCCGGGCGAATTACCGTTGATTTACGATCCGGAAAACAGGATCAGGGGGAACACAAAACGGAATCAGGGAATGATTGTTAAAGAATATATGCATGTTATATATTTTACCATTGAAACTTAGTATGTAAACGAAAGTGATCATAGTACGCTTAGTCACAGGCTTAGTGTGGAAGTATATTATAAATAACTAGCGACCCGCCCCGGCTCCGCACGGGAAAATGGTTATTGTGGGTTATCCTTAAGTATATTATGCATGTAATGTATTTCTACTTTTACTGGTTGCCTTCCTCTAATTGTATATTTCATTTGCACTCTTTGTTAAAATATTTTGAAAAGATTCAACGCCTTTGGAGTTTCTTCCGGCGAGTTCTTCTGCACAGAAGCACAGATTACAAAATAGTTACTACACAGAAGGCAGCCAAATTTCTGAACTCGCCACAAAAGAATATGTAACTGTCTTAACTAAGTCATGTAAATATCCTAAAGTTAAAAAAATAAGTATTTTGATTTTTTTTACTAACTTTAAAACAGACAACACACAAAAGTACATGCTTTCCAATAAAAAAAAGTCATAAATAAGTACACGAACGTGATAATTTTTTTCACTTTAGTTACTACCCAAAATTAGAGATCAATGCAGAACTTTCGCCAAAAAGAATATATTATGATGGGAACCTAAAATACTTATTCTAAAACAAAATATCAATACGCAATGTTTGTTAAAAGATTGTTTCATTTATAATATTCATATTCTAAATAGTAAGTATTTGGGAAGGTTTTTTCTTCCTTTTGCCCACTAGAAATCTGGCCCCTGCAATAAATACGTTATAGTTAATATATCTTCATTGATTTTAACCAAGGAATTCAATTACATACAAAAAGAATTGCCGGCCATTGGGGCAAAAAGGTTCTTGAATGGCGGCCGCGCGCCGGAAGACGTAGGTGGACCGACGGTGATCTGGTGAGGGTCGCGGGAAGCCGCTGGATCACAGGCTGGATGTAGGCAGCGCAGGACCGATTGTTGTGGAGATCCTTGGAGGAGGCCTTTGTCTAGCAGTGGACGTCTACAGGCTGAGATGGTGTTGATGACACAAGGAACACAAGGAAACAAAAACGAAGAGAAAGTCAAATTCTTTCTGTGTGAGTTGGTCAACTTCAGGTACAGATTTCCTCATTTAATTACGTATTCTTTCACCGTAAGAGCATCCAGCAGACTTAAATATGCATGGGACTTGAACCCGCACCTTCCCAATGGATGAAAACGACCCTAGCCACTAGGCCACCGACGTTCTCGTGGCACAACCCACAGAAAAAGTCTAATTCTATACAAAGAATCATATGACCTAAGTTATTCAAAAGCCTTATTATGGAAACTGACATAAATTTTCCTCCAGATTTGAGCAAATACTTCGGCGGGATGACATGGTAAGGGTATGGATTCCTAAAAATCTTGCCAATGACAATCAGAATCGGATTGGTCTGTATACAATCTGTCGCATCTTCCCTTAAACTATCTTGGCTTGTCGCGGCTAAGCAAAACAGGAATTCCTTAAACTCGCTGCGGATGTGATGTATGAATCGTTCCTTTACGTATTCATCAATGAAATTTTCAATGTTATTCTTAGCCATGCATTCATAAAACATTACTTTTACGTATTGCGTATAATAATCGTCTTCCTTCGCAACAGTAAGAGTACTGAAACATTGAAGAAGTTCCAACTGTTCTTCTTTTGCTTTTCCTTGACTTATGTGCGCTTTTGCTTTTGTTTTAATGTATTTTATAGACATTGGATCGCTGAAGCATTCTGAAATGATTGTAATGTATGTGTGGTTAGACTTTGATAGTTCTAGATATGCTAGTTGTTTTCCCATACATATGAGGCGAGGAATAGAATAATCGAATGCATCGTCAGTTACAATAGGAATGTTGTATTCGTCTCGTTTTAGTTTTGGTATGAACTTGAGTTCTGAAAACAGAGAAAAGCATCTATGTAAGCTACGCTTTATGGTATTTTTCTAAAAATATGTCGATAGGGACGAGTTTAATCATTCTTCTTCTTCTTTTCGTCCTGTTAGCCTTCAGTAGGGATATAGGGCTCTTAGTATAGTCTTTCAAAGATCTCTACCTTGCGTTACACCTTCCAGATCTTTCCAGCAGTAACTGATGGATACAGCTTCTTTTTCCAGTAGTTATGGGTTGTCGTTTAACCGTTATAAGTTTATAATTCAAATACAAATTTACTTGCCTTGACAATTAATCAAGCTGAATAACACCAACATACACCATCTTACTAAAATCATCTGTGTACCTAAATTTCACACGTAAGACATAATATATCGGAGCAATTTCATCATACAACGTTAATAATTGAAAAACATGGTGAAGTTACATCATACCAATAGGCACCTAGTATTTTCTTATAAAAGGTGTTAATAGTTGCGTACAATCTTCAAATAATTATTATTACAGATAGCACAAAGCAGTGTGACAAGACATTATCTCAAAGAGATTATTTCACACTCAAAAAGCTGTTTAAAGCCAGCCTTACTGAAATTTCCTCCAATAGGATCAATGTATTTAATTTTATTACCATATGTGCACGAAAATACTATCTTTTTATTTCTATGAGCGAATAAGTTTATCTTTTTTATCACCCTATGTATCGTCTTAACCAGTAACTATGAAATTTGATGTTACGGTGAAGAAATTGGTTGGATATCTTTCATTATCATACTATACAAGAAAAGATATTTTCATCTACACAAGTTCTTCCTCTGTATTTTTTTTTTAATATGTAGTGGAAAATCGATCAACCCGTACTTCCCGTATAGTAAGCAGATCTGGGGTAAATGTATGATAAAAATAAAATTGCTTTAGGCTAAACCGACAAGTGCCCAACCGGGATTCGAACCTGGGACCTCCGCAATATGAGGCGAACGTTTTACACTTGGCTACGGAAGCCTTGAGTGAAATGGGAGACGAAGAAAAGGAATCTTCTTCATCATAACTTTATTACTAGAGTTTGGCTACTGAAAGCAGACAATCGATGAAATTAGAAAACATCTTACTGGCAACAAAGTTACATAGAAAAAATAATCAAATTACGTAAATCCATGGTCCAAGAAAACAAGGTCTAACAAGAATACCACGTGACTGGCACAAGTCTACGTAATTTCTACTGCATTTTGCCTATTCATCCTTGTCGAATGCGTGAAATAGACAAGGATGAACAGCGCAAAATGACGTAGGCTCGTGTCAGTCACGTGGTCTAATTGCAAGACCTTGTTTTCTTAGACCATGCCTATGCGTAAATCCATAGAATCGGGGTTGCCATGATGATTTTTTTCAAAGCCGCGTTTTTTCATTGTCTACTTTCATTAGCCAAAATCTATTTCCAAATTTCTGGAGAAGGCAAAAGCACAGAATACCAAATAGTGCAAAAGGGCAAGAAAGTACACTGCACCACACTACCAGTGCCACAGAATACCAAATAGTAGTCCCCAGTGCACTTACAAATCTGATCTTGCGCATCGCATGCGTGTGCGTCGTCGGTCGGCGCGAAATGCTTTTACTCACTATCTAGAGCCACTTATCTGGGTACCCCGCAAATGCTGGCATAGTCTGTGTGCGATGTTGGTGCGGCGCGGTCGCGAGCTAAACGGTGTACTACTACTAACCACGCTTTTTGAGTTTAGTGCAATTAATCGTGAAGTGAACTAACGGAACTGTAAACAAAGTAGGACGAGTGCTCAAGGCACTAACACTACTTAAGTAAGTAAGCAACTGTTTGTTTTGTGTTGTGTTTCCGTTAAGGCATTCGAATGTTAGTTAGTTAAAGGGTTTAGGTTGGCTGACCTTTATCGGGTGTTAGCTAAGAGTTAGGTAGGCTGTAAGTAATCTTATCGCTTACGTTTAACGTACTTGGAAAATCTGTTGTTTTTATTAATGCCAATTTTTCACTTGCTGATGACGACGAAACCTTTTGCCAGTGACAACAGAATATCTACCTTCTAAATTTACGCATCTTTTTACTGTATGTAAACAAAAAATAAAGTATGTAACCCAAAAACAATCAAATCTTTCTCCATTAAAATACTACTTACTAGTATAGATAGATATATAAACTAGTATAGACAACATTTTAAAACTCCACTAGAATTTGTTAGAATCCATGAAAAGTCACTGGAGCCTTTCAGAAAATGTTATCAAAAATTATAACACTTGTTAATTTGTGTGCAAGTTGAAACATTTTTCGGTCAAAGTCTTCATAATTATTATAATGCGTAAAAATATTTTTAAGTTAAAAAAGGTTATAAAAATATATACCAATCAAATCTCTTATAATAAAAATTAAATGTAGTACGCACATCACTTCAAAAAGCTGCGCGGAATCGGATAATTTCTTTTTTATTTTGTGTCTTATTGTCAGAACAGCAGCTGTCCTGCTACTACTCGTAAAATATGCATGTTTTTTAATTATGTACTTAAATATAAACGTATTCTTGTCATAAAATTTTACATATTAGAAGATACAAATTCGTATACCTATGTAAACAATGAATTAAGTGAATTTAAATAGCATACTACCTTTTATAAAGCAAAATAATATCTAACACATAAAAAAAACAATTGATTTATATGTTGTCAAAGATTCCTCTACAAAAACATTGTTCTTTTGAACAATCTTGTTGTTCTTCTTTTTATTAAAATTGTTCTTATTGTGTTTACATCTTTAATTTGGTTATGTGCTTTTAATTTAAAGAAAAAGCATTTTTTATCTGCTCTTTGTACGATTTATTGATGGATATACTTTTTAAAATGATTCTTTAAAACAAATTACATAAAAGTTTATATTTTTTAATAATTATGTGAAACGAATTTCTGTTTTCTCGTTAACAAGAAAAAGTTCCAGTTATATTAAAAAAAAGTTACTTTCTGAAGTTCATCGTCCCGCAAATCTTTGCGAGCGAAATAAACTTAGTAAATAATGAAATTTTTAACGGATTATCTTATTCCATTCATAGTGGGTCTTTTGTTTTGCGCCGAGCGTGTGAAATATGCCCGTGCGCATGACAGGGCTTCTCGAATGTCAGATTACGGTATTTGAAAATGGATTTGTGCCAGAATTTACCTGTGATCATTGTGCCACCATAATAAGCACAAAAAACAGTGGGCAAGTTTAAATGGTAACAATATAAAAATAAGCACATCACTATAAAAGTAATCTTTATCAGTTATCTTTAATTTGTATAAAATATTAAAAAAATATGTGTAAGCGTCACATATTATATAAGAATCTAAAACAACAGAAGGTTTTCTATATTTCATCACCTGCTAATGTTAGGGCTGGATCAATGAAAGCTAAGAGGATAAAGCTTATTCCTGCGTTTGGGGAAACTCAACGCATTTGTAATCAATTTGTATTTATAAAGGAAAAAATCCTATAGAAGGAATCATTTAGTTAAAAACTTTCTTTGTGTAAATTCCATTAAACATTTTCCCCTAAGTCATAAATGAATTAAAATTCCTATTCAAAATCAAAATAATCGAAATGCTTTTATTCGAAGTAAGATTACACAAATCGCTTTTTATGTCAAAATTTTAATGAAGTTACTAAGTTTTGCTTAAACCAAGGCTGGCTTGCTCAATAATATCTGGTCAGATCAGGTGGATACTTTCCCAAACTTCCTTGTCTAGAACGTTCGGTTCTAACCACTATTGATGTTTGATGTAATATCAGTCAGAAATGTTTTCTGCAGAGATTATCTAGATGACTATGTTTAGACTTTAAATACGCACGTAGCACGTTTATTAGTGGTCCTATAACGCTTTCATAACCCATGGCATGGCAGTTCAAACAAACCAACCGAATTATGTCGGTCATTGACCTGGTTTTATAAGGTCGGTCATCGACATAAGATGGCGTTCAGATATGGCCAAACTGAAAAACCACCCGCCACTTTTTTGCGTCCGACAAAAACTTGGACTGTGCTAACAATCTTTTACGCTAGCTTTCCAATTGATCAATATTAATTGTGCACACTATAGATAACGCACGCGTACGGAAGCGATCCGGCGATTGTTGGTTCGATTCGAAGTACTAGGCTAACATAAACTTCGAGAACGTAAAATCACGTAAAACGTACACTTGCGTGACGTATCGCACGGAAATCTGTGACCGTCTTTGAAGGTAAAAAACTTGGCAAAAAACCGCCTTCCGATTGCAGTCAATTTGAATTTTAATAACGGGATGTGAATTAAATTGCAGTGAATTAAAAAGTGAACGTGCAGTGCGTTACCGGCGAAATTAGAAAGACTGTTGATGCTTGCTTTCTTTTTCCTTTTATTTATTAATTTATTTATAAGCGTTTGTTTTGGAATAATCTCGCATGGTCATCTTTTCTCAAGTAATCAAATCAAACTAGGCAGAGGCACTGATGGCATCTCAATACAAATGCCTATCGACCTATCTTCTTTTAAGGAAAGGGTTGTCCGGATGTTGACTATTACAAGCTGCTTTAGTGCGTTTATTTAATTAATCACACTTAATATTATAAAGGCGAAAGTTTGTGAGTGTGTATGTTTGTTACTTCTTCACGTCTAAACGGCTGGAGCGATTTTAATAAAATTTGGTATGGAGTCAGCTGACACCCTGGATTAACACATAGGCTACCTTTTACCGCGGGAAAATACCTCATTCCCACAAGAAAAATAGTTAACGCGGGTTAACGGGGAAAAGCTAGTAAGTAGTATATAAATACCTAATGCCAGTTGGTCATTCATTACATTAGACATTCAGCAGCAGCATATTTCAAACATCTTTTGAAGAGCTTTAATCGGAAATTCAGATTTTTACGCAACATATTGACAGTACCTACTCGTGAAACTGAACAACTTTCCCAATGAAAAAATTAAGCGAATTATTATTTTTTATTTTTCATACAATTTAATATGGACGAATATATAAAGCACAAGTAGCGGTATTCTGTGGTAGCACCACAATGCACGCTGAATTGAATCGAATCTCTCCCATTGTGGACACTTCCGGGCCAGATTCAATCGCCTCGTGGGAAGAAAGAGATGTATAGATAGATGTGTCACTTATTCCGGTGTCTTATGTCTGAATGATCCTTTCATTTCACTCGTGGGAAAAGCATGATGCGTTATCAAAGGCACTACAGCCCGTTCACCTGCGTGCATAGTGCCACTATGGCACATAGTGACGCTAAATGATATCTTATAGTGAACGGTCTGCAAGCTTGTAACGGTTGCAGTCGTCATACCTAGGCTTCCTGCGAGTAGGTACCTTTTCCTTTTTAACCCCCGACGAAAAAGAGGGATGTTAACATGTGTCTGTCTGTGGCATCGTAGTTCCTAAACGGATGCGCCGATTTGATCTATGGTTTTTTTTGTTTGCAAGGTGTCACAATCGAGAGTGTACTTAGCTATGATTCTAGAAAATATCTTCAGCCATTTGAAGATTATCAGCTCTTTTCTAGTTATTGAAAGGATCAAAGAACGGTTTTTTTTTAAATTTAATGTTATACTCTTCATTGATTTGCACTTTTCCAATTCTCGTATTTTTAATTTCGAATCTTACTCCGTCGGCTGAGTCGGCTCTTCTGTCAACGGGAGTTTTCAGAGTTCTATCTTAAATTTGGTAGCGAGCACAGTTTTTGCTTATCATTTATCCTTGTTTTACGAGCCAGGGTCGACTAACGGTTCGTCTAACTATTTTCCTGCATTTATTCAAACAACCTTTACTGTTAGTCATCTGGAGCCACTAGAAGTTTATTTTTAAATTTACTTACGCTGTTACTTGTGTTGAAAATTAGACGTATCAAGCTATACCGGTTTGCTTTAGGCTAAAATTAAACCTATATCACAGTATAAAGTGCAAACATTACAAAAATAATGCACCGTTCACACCGGCGGCGGCGGCCGGGCGCGGCGGCAGCTTCCACAGAGAGGTCTTGTATCCTATGGGTTTCTATGAAATTGTTCACACCAAGCAAAAAGTGTGACGAAGGCGGTAAGGACCACAGGATCTAAACCTGTCCCGCCTTTGCTTCGAAGTGTCAAGGTTTAAACAATAAAAAAAACATAATTTAAACGTTTTATTCACTTTGTAATACAGGTATAATGATATAATGGTATTTGTTGTAAGAAAATAAATTTGGTGAAGATGTTTCTTATTCTACTTTGTATCTATAACAGGCATAACGGCACTTCATTGGATGAAATAATTAAGTCCGTCTAATTACCTCTTTGAGCACATTGCCGCTGCAAGCACTCACTGCGGTATGCACATTTTTGCCGCGTCATTAACTGCAACGCCTGGTGCAGTCGGGTTGTTGGATCTTTATAATAAACTAGCAGGCACCCCGCGGCTTTGCTTACGTTACTTTTTTCCGTGAGGATGAGGCATTTTCCCGCGGTAAAAGGTAGCCTATGACCTTCGAAAAAAAAATGTAGACCACATCCAATTTGATGTAGTTGTTTTAGCGTGAATTGATACAAACATGCTTATAGACAGAAAGGCAGACAGACAGATCATATTATTGCTTGCTAAAGTCTGTAATCTTGGTTTTTACCTGACTACGACAAAGCAAGAAGGACTTAATATGGATATACTATCTATGTTTTGTATGGACATCGATCTGTTATTAATTTATATAGAGTGATAAAGTGTGGTGGGAGCGGGCTTTAATTTTCTAGTCCAGTCCGTATGACATGACAGTGCATTTCGTTTACAATAAAAATAGAAACAAAATCTTGCAATGGCGTCAGTGCGGGTTTAAAAGCAGTTATGTCAATTGGACATCCGTTTGCGAGTGCGCAATTGTGACTGATGTCGTGACGGCAGGTCGGGTACATTTGTAGGCACGATTTGAGCTTCATAACCCGGTAGAGAAAACTGAGTAAAGTCGAAATAGTTCCAAAATTTTGTATCTACAAATATATTCAAAGCTGAATTTACTATTTTTCCACTGCTAATCAGAATTTTCTTTTTATTAATATTTACCGGATTTCATTTCCAAATTTTCCTACCCGAGTAGATATATTCAACGCAAACGAGTAAAAAATGTTACTAATGAAAAGCAGAATTTCTAACTACTACGCGCGCTAAATTATATTTTGTAGTAAGAACAGGGATTACTTGTCAAAAGCCAAAAGAATTTACTCGTTCGTTAACAACTCATATATGTGACTACCAAGGGGCTCGAGCCTACCCAGAAATTAGGGTGAATAGTCCTTAGTCGACCACATTGGCATAGTGCGGTAAAATTCACACACAACCTTTGAATTACTTCGCTTCGGTGTGTGCAAGTTTCCTCATATTTTCCTTCACCGTAAGAGCGTCGAATAAAAGTACTTTTATGAATTCAAAAATCGAAAAGTACGTATACCTACTAATAAAAAAAAAGAAGACCACTTGCTGCGTCAAGAAACAAACATAAACAAAGCGCCCTACTGTGTGAATTTTTACCGATACGATCACACTTTCCCAAGAAGATACCATCAAGGTTGCGCCACGTTTTTTTCTTTTTCCGTGTATGACGGATCACGGATCTAGATGATTAAGGCGAAGAAAAATCTTTCTTTATCCTACGAAACTACGTCATTTCTAAGCAGGTGTGCAGGTGTGTATGTATGGAATAACTTATTAGATAGGTATAGAATCTAGAATTCGGATCATAAGAAATATTATTTCATTCGATTATTACTTTATTTTTAGCATATTGTAATAGATGTTAAAAAAAAAGGAGGCTCGGTTTTTTTCAGACACCTTATAGGGATTAGGTTAACCTCGAAACCAACACGATAACCAAGCAAGCATTTATAATGGATGGTTATAAACCCGCATTGACTAGAATTAGACCAAGAAAATTCTACTTGAGTAGAACCACAGAACATTTAAAAATGTTCTGTGAGTAGAACATTTCACTATGGCGGGTTTCTTACAGACTTTTACCCGTTAAATGTGGGTAAACAAGAAATACACTGTACTGTAAGACCGAGACGCGGTCTATATTAAAAATTAAAATCACGTAATTTACTATAGAACATTTATTACACACGAAAACGCCTACACTACACCATTTAAAAAAAGATTTACTTTATAAATTCCTGTGGAACAAATTCTGGAGCGTTTTAAAACAGCTCCAGGGAAGAATCGCGTTAAAACTGACTGAAACTATCAAAATCAATCAACTCGAAAATGATTTAAATTTCGAACAAACATGCGGCCAGTATCAAAAGTAAAAAAAGAGACGGCATAACCAATGCCACAGTACACATAAATAAACGAAAAAAAGGGGTTGCCTTATTGCTAAGGTAGTAATTTATACCAGGCAACAGTAGTAGTTAAACTAGAAAATGAAGATGATACTAGTTTTAAAAAACTTATTTATGTCGTACGGTAACAATTTTCCCTTGAAGCGTTTAGTCCACACGTTGATAAAATTTTATGTTATACCTATCTATAAATTCGTAATGACGTGAATGTAATAAATAACAGTGAGATAGCAGTGTGTGTTTATGAATTTCACAATGGCGTTAGGTCTGTAAACTGACAGACAGCCTGTACGCACTTGCCTTTGTTTTCTTTTGTCGTGATGAAGATGTCTAGATAGTAACTATGTACTGTTCATCTACTAAATGGAAAGTTTCTACTATTTAAATTGTAATTTTAACATTAAGGCAGATTATTTTTTCCTGCTTTTTTATACTATATCCCTGAATTTGAGGTCATCGGTGGAGTAATGAATTACAACTGACTAGTAGACATAGCAGTATATTTTCAGAAGTACGTTCTTGGCTCATTATTGCATGAAATCCCTTAAGTTCCCTATAAAATCACAAAATTCATCATTCCTTTGTAACTAATCTTGAAATTTATATTTTGTAATAATATTATATAATATTTTGTAATAATATTTGTAATAATAATATATTATGTATCCAATTATTATGCCGGATTCTTACTGGGTGTTTAAAGCCAACCCCGGTGAAACTGCTGTATCCATTGGCTGGCATAGCGCCTCCAGAGGTTCGCAGAAACGTGGCAAGCTCGCTGGAGAGGGCTAAGTTGGAAGACGACATACGGCACCCCCCACATGGGCATGTGCTACCGCCGCAAAGACTAAAAAGTCGAAAAAGCTTCCTAAAATGCGTAAAACCCTCCACGGACGTGCCCTCTCAAGCGAGACGCAACTTGTGGCGTGCTCGAACACCACTCCCAGATCCATATGTTCCGATCTCTGAGAGCCTCCCGGCTGGACATAGACTGCCATGGCCAATCTGGAAGTCTTTAAATAGACTTCGGACTCAGGTTGGCCGCAGTAAGGAAAATATGTTCAGGTGGGGATTTTCGGAGAACCCAAATTTGGAGTGTGTGTGTGGGACGGTGCAGTCTATGGCCCACCTAGTGTCCTGCCCTGCTTGCCCTGCCACCTGCTCGCAGCGGGACCTGATGGATGCCACAGATAATGCAGTTGAAGTAGCTAGGTTCTGGGCCAAAACTATCTAAGGAATTTGTCATCGACACGATAAGAAGAAGATGTATCCAATGGACGTTTGAATTGTAATAATATATGACATTTAATCAAATTTGAATTCATAATTATGTTTAATATTTACGCGCCCTGTGGGCAGGTTTTTGCTGGACCCTAAACCTTGTATTGACCAAAAATCTATGCAAATAAAGTTATTTCATTATTTCATTTCATTCATTTACTAAAGCACTTGACGAAATAACTCGCGTTAAGGGGCCTACAGGAGCTAAGTGGCGCCCCCACATTAAAAAAAATAATAACTCGAAAAATAATCAAAATTTCAAAAATCTAAAACGGCGAAGATATAGACGGTGTTTTGTAGGATATATTGAAGCCATTAACTTTATTTATTATATCTCGCTAGTAGTTATTGATGGAACTATTGCTAAAAGTGGCCGTTTTCCGCAATCTTTCCATCAATAACTACTAGCGAGATATAATAATTAAAGTTAATGGCTTCAATATATCCTAAAAAACACAGTCTAGATCTTCGCCGTTTTAGATTTTTGAAATTTTGATTTTTTTTCGAGTTATTATTTTTTTAAATGTGGGGGCGCCACTTAGCACCTGTAGTCGCCTTAAATGTCATTGTTTTTGCAGTTACTTTACAGTCAGAAATGTGATACGAATACGGCAATGTAATTCGAAATTCGATTTGATGACTAAATGAAGAGAAGTGTAATAGGCCATAACCAGTGCGATTCCTAATCTTCTTGCCAAGTGGGTTAGATGACTATATTACCAAAAAAAACTTCTTTTGATCCTTTTCTCTGCTTGTTTAGCTTCAAACAAAGATTGGATTTTGTATCTGTTAATAACACTTTGTCGCCACTGGTCAAGCTACGTCAAGTAATGTTTTGCAAGAAATAGTAACTATTGTATCGTGTAGCTAAAGCTGAATGTTAAACTTTACGTAATATTAAAGTAACTATAAAATTTGGCTATAAAATATCGTGTGAAAAAATGAAAGTAACAGCTTAGTAATATCACAAAGGCTGTTACAAGCGTTGCGGCCTCAGACCGAATTAACAAAAGTGACCGTAACATATCGGCCACAATGAAATCAAATTTTAAAATCTAAGGCACTAGGTCGGCTAGAAAAAAATAAAATTGTTTCCTTAAAACTATTGCACAGGAATACTTAGAAATATAAAACGTTATAAAAACATGCAACAACAACTTTGATTTTTTTCTGTATCAGATTAAAATATTCTAGAAGGGTGATTCATTTGGGTGATTGATGTTTATAGCTTACGGCGCTGAATTATGAAGTCATGGTGTCTTTGTTATTTACATAAAAGTGTCTACTTAATTTTGCTCTAGTTCATCAACTTAACCATATTTTGCAGACTACATTGAATAGAATAGAAGAGCAAAACAGTATGTATCCAGAAAGAATAACATAATATCCAAGACAAACAAAAAAAGAATGTAAGAATGAGTCTCAGAATGTTCAAAACAAAAAAAAACATTAAATAACAAAACAAAATAACATAAAATTTTGCGCACTGCTCTTTTTTTCTAATGACGGCATAGGTACTTGTAAAAAAAAGCTTTGTCAGCTCTCACCTCTTTTGGCTCCATTGCGCATAGGTTTATTAAGTCTACTTCCCTGAATATCTATTCCCCGAATGTCCATTTTCTGGAATAAACATTTGATTGTGAAGGATGCTCAGACGTTTCTTCGCGTATAAGACCTGTAAAATAAGTCATAATATGAGATGGTATGTTTGATTTATTGACACAAAAGATATCAGACTAGACATTTTTTACGTTAGAAATAGCATATATCTTTATACCTATTATATATAAAATATTTTGAATAGATGCAACGCCTGTGGAGTTTTTTCCGGAGAGTTCTTCTCCACAGAAGACAGCCAAATCGTGAACTCTCCTCGACGTCGAAAAGTGATTTGTAAAATCTTACTTCGAATAAACACATTTTGAATTTTACCTCAGAAAAAGAGCTCAATCCCACGGGAAAATTTTATTTTGGTCGCAGTACGTACAGTGATATAGACGTTGCAATTTGCAATGTTACAAAACACCAACATATCACCATGTTGCGTTGCGCGACTTGCACCGTATAGCCCCATAAAGCACGGCTAACGAAGTTGCGCAAGCGACGCCAAGTGGAACAAAGATTACGGTCCAGTTTCGCGGGATGATTGCAAGTACATATACATACATAATAAAAAAGATCTATAGTATCAGACGCCGCCATCTTGCATACATGCGGACGACTTGCTCGAGTTTCATGCTGATAACATAAATACTGTAAACTGTATTCCTTAAAAATAAAAATGTATTTACGTTACTAGATTTTAATTATATCTATACATTACAACAAATCATGACTATCGGTGCAAAATGATATCGCTTTTTGTATACTTTAAAGCTTCACAATATTCCAGCGGTCCAATGTTTAAAGTTCAAATTAAAACTTCTAGATAGGAAAAGTCACTCTCTTATTTATTAAGTTTGCAACTTTTTAGTATTTGATAGTAAATAATATAAAGAAATAGTAGTGTTCAGAATAATTTTGAACACTGAAAAGGACTATAAACCTGTAGGTAGGGAAAGCTCCTTGAGCTTTCAAATTCAGCCCCTATCATCTTCTTGTACGGATTGTAAGGTTAAACAACAGACCTCAGTAACCCTGGTGGCAGAATTATTGAGTTGCTGCTGATTTTTGAACGATTTATAGAAGGAAGAAAGATAAAGATTTATTTACCACACATTGCAACACATGAAACATAAACTGTTATAGAATACAGGCAAACATACGTGTAATAAAAAGGTTGCTGGGCTCAGCATTTGTCGTGGGTACTCCAGGACCCCTACTATGTAAGTAGCGACAGGCTCAAGAAGCTGGCAAACGCGACATAGTGACATTAGAGCCATAGCAGTTCTGTCAATATGTCGCGTTTGACAGCTTCTCGAGCCTGTCGCTACTTACATAGTAGGCCTACTGGTTGAATATTCTCGACATTGATTTTCAGCCAGCACCTAAGTAGGTACCTAGTGAATAGTGAAGGTTCACGGTAGACTACAAATGACTTTAAGTACACTCCATGACAAATAAATAACACAACTAAGTACTATGATCTGACAGAATTGTAGGTATTATCTATACAACTATAAAATGTGAAAGGCGTAACTATTTATTCCTTTTTTCCCTCGGGTGAGCATGAAGTAAATTTTAAACACATTGGTCGTGTTTCTGAGGATACAAGCTGGACGGATCACATGGTGCAATTGTGACGTCTTGCACCGTTACCCGTCTCTGCTTGCTGAGCGGAACAATCGAAAATGCATAAGATTTATCTATGGGCTGTTGGGCAGTGTTGGGTAAAGAACATTGAGGCTTTCGGGTCAATGTGTGACAATGTGTGACCACGTACACATAAACTGTTATAGAATACTTAAGCAAACATACGTGTAATAAAAAGGTTGCTGGGCTCAGCATTTGTCGTGAGTACTCCAGGACCCCTACTATGTAAGTAGCGACAGGCTCAAGAAGCTGGCAAACGCGACATAGTGACATTAGAGCCATAGCAGTTCTGTCAATATGTCGCGTTTGACAGCTTCTCGAGCGGTCAGTGTACTTTTTTATACACTGGTTGTTTATCCGCAACATAGTGGTAGTACTGTAACGTGGTGCATTGCATGCCACCTCGTTGCCTTCATTCTCATCTCATTTACATTTCTTTTTCGTCTACATTCGAATATTTAATTTTGGAATTCACTCGACAATCATCCGTCATTTCATCCATTTTTATATTCACTTGAACGACACTTGAAAATGAAAATGAAAATGAAATATGTTTTATTCAAAGTAAGATTTTACAATCACTTTTCGACGTCGAGGCGGGTTCACAATTGGCTGTCTTCTGTGGAGAAGAACCCGCCGGAAGAAACTCCACAGGCGTTGCATCTTTTCAAAAAATATTTTACAAAAATATTATTTTATACAATTTGTTTAATATATAACAAAGAGTGCAAACGATAATATGCAATTAGCGGAAGGCAACCAACTTTTTGTTACTTCCCGGCCAAGCTGGCCGAGTCCCTACATTTCCAGAAAGATTTCCAGTAAATTTGTACATAATGTAAAGTTCCCAGTTAATAATAAATCTGTAAATAAATGTAAATAATAGTTCAGTGTTTTACATTCACATCTTCATCATAGTGTTGACGCTCTGCAGGCGCGCCTAAGACCTGGGCGCGCCGCGGTTGCGACAGTAATCATGATTTCAAGATATGTTCCTTAGGGATAGTTGTTCAGTTTTATGAGTACTGTACTATACCAGTATGTGTCAGATAAAGAACCAGTTAAATTTCACGGTGTATGGTATTAGTATTGGTAGGCCTATTTCCGTCTAATGCGCTTTTTTGCGTATAGGTGAGACGAGAGAGATCGAGTAGCAACTCGAGCCACCCTATTCCTCAAAGAACTTCAGCAGCCCTTTGACCTAGCTGAAGGCTTCGAAGTACACCAGGATGTAAGTGACCGTTTAGCGAATACTGAATGGATTCAGGCAATGATCTTCAGCAGATTTTGTAGAAAAAAAAATTACACTCCCAAACAAAAGTGTCACTTTGATAGGACAGTTTTACAACCTCCGTAGAAGAGTGATCAAGAGCTCGTCTGACGTTACGGAGGTTCTGCGTTCGAATCCCGGTGGAGATCCGTCGAACAAATATCACTCTGTGTTATTCTCCCCAGTTTGGTTTAGGACATTGCAGGCTGAATTTTACTATTTTAAAGCAGCGTATACAGTCCACTGATGGCCTACAATCACAAAAAGTAAACAGAAGAAAAACAAAAAAAAACAACCTAAAAGTCTAATTAATATAAGGATATTTACGAGTATGTTAAAACTCTCCATAACAAAGCAAATGTTTTCCATAAATAATAACGTCACGGGTTTTTACGGTTTTCAGTAAGCACCCGTTTATCAATGAGTTTTTTATAATAATTTTTTTTATAACTCTATACCTACATAGTAACTGTTATCATCGTGACATGAATATGACGCTTTTAGAATTATATACATTTTATAATATAACTAGCTTTCCGGCCCCTGGCTCCGACTGCGTGAACCATTTTTCCCGTGGAAATGAGGTATTTATCCGCGGTAAAAGGTATCGTAAGTTCTTCCCCAAGGTTCTATTTTATATAAAAGTTTCATCAAAATAAGTTCAGTAGTTTAGGCGTGAAAGCGTAACAAACAGATAGGCATATGGTTACTTTCGCATTTATAATAATAAACTAGCTTTTAGCCGATTTAGTCGCGAGCCAAGTCAGGTTCAATAATTCTCACACCACGGCTAATAAGATCGGTCGATGACCCAACAATACAACCCACATGACAAAAAGAAAAATTATAAACGAATTTACATTTCGCGTCATAGAATTCAAAATCTAAATTCTAATCAAAACAAAATTTGATTGATTTAAAAAAAAAAGAAACTAAAACCACTCAACAAAACCACCTTTCCAGAAAAAAACAAAACTTAACAAATTTAAATTAGTTTGAAATGCAAAATTTGCCAAAATAACATGGAGTATAGTTATAAAACGAATTCCTTGAATCACTTTATAATTTAGCGCCACGCTCCAAGTAACATACAAACATTCCATATTTAAACACGTTTTGGCGTGATTAATGATAAAAAGTAATGATAATAAGTTTCCTTAATGTAATAAGTTAATTAATGTTAATAAAACAGGATATTTCATAAGGTAGTTCATTATAAAATTCATTTTGAGTATTTAATTTTTCTATTTCCTCAAACAATTTATTTACTAACTTGCGAAGTATTTGAGTTGGATATAAATATTATCTAAATATTATTTCCTTGCAAATATAAAAAAACTAACGTACCCAACATTTGAAATGTAAAAAATGCTTACAAACTTTATTTACCGACGAAATACATACTAGTCCAAACTACGTCAAAGCAACAGCAAGCCTACAATAACAGCAAATACATCGTTGTTTTACTTTGCACATCGACGAAGTAAAGTCTCCAAAGATCGCAAATTCTACTTTATTTCAAATACAATAATAGGTATTTGTTTCTAATTAATTGGCGTAGGTACAATTTTTGCCAAAAAAACCCTATTAGGTAATTATTACAATCTTATTATATCTTTCTGCACTAATAAATTCATTAATGGTTGCCATAGGAAATTGTGTACAAACAGTGTGTTTTAGTTTATATTGGTTAAAACACAAAAAAATTGCACCATAATATCATAAGACGCATCTAATAATCATTGTGTTATTTTTATTATCGGAAAGCTCTTGTTATGAAACTATACTATATTTAATTAATTGTAAAGGAAACAGTACAAAAAGGAAATGAAAAACATTGCTACTTTGTTGTGAGAAACAGATATACAATTTTAATTAAAAAAAAGTGTAGGTACGTAACGTACACATTGTAATTTTGATGATTTTTTAATTGAACCTCGCAATATTTAAGGAAAGGAGAGCTAGTCTAGCAGTAGACTGCTAATTAGTCCGGTAAAGTCTGATTGGTCGTAGGTAACACAGAAGAGGTAGATTCTTTTTCATGCTTCTAGGTATATTTATGGGTCATAGTCATACCTTTTCAACATAAGACTAGGTTAATTAAAGAAAAAAACCGGCTGTCGCAGTAGTCTAATTTAAGACCTATCCTTTATGTTCTGCATTTTCTCATCACGACATTGACTTTCTAAAAACATCGTGCACGGCTGATTATCTAAAGTATTATTATATGTTTATGTTTGAGTATGTTTGTTTGTATTGTATTTGTATTGTATGTTTGTACTGTCAGCATATCCACCTGCATCTAAAACACACCCACACACTCGTGTACAAATCTTACAAACAAATACAAAATTATTTCTATTGTCTTAAATACCTTCGTCAACACTTATGTATACATGTATGTAGTTACTTCTCATACTTATAATGATAAATAGCATTAAATTTTTCTCGGCATCTTTTGGAGAATCTAATAGTAATAAATCGCAAAAATACTTTAGAACATCACTTAAGAATAGCTGAACCAAATTGGATACGTATTTTGTTGGTTCGTTATACATATTGCGCAGGAAAAAGTTTGTATGAGCTTTTTGCGAGCGTCCGAGCGTAGTTTTCGAGAGCGTCGGTGGCAAAGTGGCTAGGGCCGTTGACTTCCATTCGAAAGTTCGCAGGTTCGAACCTCGGCATGTACCGATGTGTTCTCGATTTTCAAGTCAAGGTCAAGGAAAACATCGTGAGGAAACCTGCACACACCTGAGAAGTAATTCAAGGGTTGTGTGTGAAGTTGACCAACCCGCACTGGGTCAGCCTGGTCGACTAAGGCCTATTTACCCTGTTTTCAGGGTAGGTTCCTTCGGTGACCTTTTAGCAGCGGGAAAACACTTCATTCTCATGGGAAAAAAAAGGAATGCGGACAAAGCTTCAAGGCATTCAGTTAGTTACCTTGTATAAACTGTTATAAAATCCAAATTCACTTGTGTTGCCAACTTCACCTTTTCGTGACCGCTCCAGCATGAATGTTACCCGTTACGGTTTCTAACTACGTTAATATGTTTTAACTGATTATTATCTGATACCCATCTCAATTTTGTAAACACTATAAAACACGAAGAAAGCTGCTGATAAAATTCTTGTAGATTGGATTGTGCGATATGTGATTTCAAATTATTTTTCAAGCCATCTCAGCTTTCTAAGATTTCAAAGATTTTGATTGAGTTTGATCAGGTAACAATGCCCAAGGCCCGGGGGAGCAGCCAAAATCAAAACCAATAATCAGAGACGCAGCCCTTCGGGCGTGTCGTCTCCTTCACGATGTTTTTCCGTATCAACGCGCTAGGCCGTGGACTGGCTCTCTCAAGCCGCGCGTGGCCCCTAGACGCGTCGGTACATGACTACTCTGGGGTAGAGCCTTCCGCTCCCCCGCAAGTACGGTGAAGCTTGATTGGCACAAGCATAGGATAAATAAAAAAAAAACTAGAATATAATCTCTATTGTGGACCGACGATATGGTGAGGGTCGCAGTTTGTAGCTGGATGTGGGTGCAAGGCCGATTTTTGTGGAGATCTTTGGGGGAGGCCTTCGTCCAGCAGTAGACGTCTTTCGGTTGAAATAAATGATGATGATGATGATAACTTGATGATACTTTATTGCATACAAAAATGTAGGGAAATAATTTTAATTCACAACAATCACAGTGTACAATGTAATATTGTTATGGTAACAATTTCTACCGTAACCTTTCTACTCGTCTCTAACGTCTGGTAACCCTGTTTGTTTGCATAAGACTATTTTCCGTCCACAAAACTAAAACAGTTTTCCTTTCGTCAGTCAAGCAAGTTACTAGTTGTAAAAACGCAATAAAAGGTCAGTTACTTTCTTATGTTAGGTATGTATTATTTTGTGAACTATGAATGGATTTAAAACGTGACTATAGAAACATTATTACAAATTGTTAGTCCGAATAGAGATCGTAATGGGTTTTTAAAGTGATGTGTCAATTTCTAAGAGTTGTAGTCGAGCCAAAGTTTAATGTATGCAAATTATAGTTCTTGCATAATATGCGTATGTACTCGTTTTTTTTTTTTTTTTTTTAATTGACCTGTGCTTGAGTCGAAAAGGTACGACGGATCAAGCTTCACCGGACTTGGCGTATACTCGTATCAAAGAAAATGTATATCACTGATAGATAAAAAGCAGGTTCATTTCTATACAGAAAAAAATAATCATTAATAAATTTGGAATAATGTTTCACTCAAAATGTCTCAGAAAACTCGAGAACGTTCTGGAAAATTCCAATCTGGAAATTCAGGTTGAAATGGAAGCTGAGAGTGACCTGTAAATAGTTAGGTCCTGAATCGTAATCGTAATCGTGAAGCTTAAATATTAAGCAGCAATATCTGGATGAATAACAGCTGTTTATGTGAAAACCGAATAATTATGCAAATTTCTATTTTATAAACATGAGACTCTGTTACGTCAAAGGACCATTGTTTACCTACATTATTGACCTACTTACTGCTGGGATGGTGGTGCTTATACGATCCCACCGAGGGGCTTTTGAGTGTCTACTTTAGTGAGAGCAGATTCAAACTTAAAAATTTAAAAGTATTTTATTCCAAGCAAGGTTTTTTAAAACCATTTTTCGACGGCAAGGCTGAATAATACCATGGTATTTTGGACTAGACCTCTTCATGATTGGCCGTTCAAAAGTGGAGTTCGTCTGAGGAGAAGAACGACTAGAAGTAACTGAACATCGTGTTCCATCTTTTCAAATATCTTTACAGTGCAGTATAATAATTATACATTTGGCAACACTTATCATAAGATTTTTTAAGACACTTTATGGCGCCAGAAGTTATAAAGCTTTGTAACTTGTTTCAACTGAATGAACAAGTCTAAACATCGATAAAAAATAATATCAAAGCTATTAGCAAAAAGTTAGGAAAATCTGGCACGCTTTTGATATTAGAATTGAATAAAATAGAATAGAACCGAGGAGCGTAGTTTGAACCGAACTAGCTGGTTTGCAGTTAGGAAATCTGACCCATATAAAAAAAATACCTCTATGGTCGAACGTTTTAAAGATCTAAACAACTGAAAACCTTGGATTTAGTAACATAGTTACTTGCAATACAAATTTCCAACATTATTGGTTTCATGTTGAAAATATATGTAGAATACCCGTACGTAAGTACACACATCAACAGGAACCTCTCACATGTAAATTCTTAGCCATTACCACCCATTACGCCACCTATTCTAAATATTAAGGGCTATAATATTGTTATAAGGCAAATGAATATGCGTGGTCATGTCGTAAGCTGCGTGTACGCACAACACAGTGTGAAATACATCTCATTGCGCAGTCTATTGCGGTTAGTGCGGTCTGGGGTGTAAACTAAAACAATACCTGTAATATTCAATTATTTATTTTATGTTCACTGACTTAAAGGTATGACGTTATTACAATTTGTTCTTCAGGTTATAGGTACTTTTTTTTGGTGGAAAACTAGTCTTAAAATTTGGATAGAATAAATAATACTTTATTTATTCTACACTTACTTACTTCAATACACTTTCTCCGTCAAAGAAAAGTTTTTAAAAATTAATAAGAGATTTTTCATGTCTTGAAAAGTTCATACTAATTTAAGTTCACAAGAAAACCACTCTAATGCTGCCACTCATGACACACTTATTCATGTTATACAGGGTCTTTATTTATCTTCATATTTGCAATTTTGTGCAAAGCCCTTTTGTGGTTCCTCTATTTGAACAAATTTTCCCTAAGAAAAATTATGTCGAATTCCAAAAATTAAATTCTACTTTTCATAAAATAGGTCACAACAGACCAGCCAGTCACATTGTTATAGTATAAAAAGTCAACTTTATCTTTGAGTTGTTTCTTTGGAAACTAGTAATATGAGAAAAACCACCCTGGAGATGTGAAAAAATAAATACTTACAAGTGTAAATTGACAACATATTTTTCAATTGGGTTTATGTTACATTTATGTAAATTGTTGAGTGGCTCTATTTTTAAGCTACCAAAGTGTAATAAAAAAGTTATCAACAGCACTAAAACAAGCACTTAATTGATCATAAAACACTATAAAGAGAATGCGTCACGCATGCTCCCAATCCGTCAATCCTCGTATTAAATTATATCTGCATTTCACTCTAAGCAGTACAAAAAGATAGAGACAAATATAGGCTTATCGAATCTTATGTCGAGTAGAGCGGTCGTATGGAGACAGATCGTGTTATCTTGCCAATTTAACCTTATCTAGCCGATCTAGGTCAACCGGTGTCTGATAATGACAGGTAAAGCCATGGTAATGTGCAAGTTTTCAGCAGCAGTGTCAAGTGATAAGAATACAAACTGTCAAACAAATACAAGGGTTACCTGTTACCTTTGAGGTACTTACGGAACCCTAATACGAGACATTATCCTCTCCAAACGCCTTCGTAACTAATTTCCGCAACTGGCTGCGGAGAAAGAAATTTTGCGATTAGAAGGACAGCGAGAAGAAAATCTACTTTAACTTATAATTATGCACTATCTGTAATTCACTTCAGACTTACAGTTAAAAAGGATCTGAGCATCGAAAGGTACACCTAAGATCATCATCATCATCATCATCATCATCATCATCATCATCATCATCTTCATCATCGACAAAGGCCTCCCCAAAGAGATCTACAGCGCAGCGCAGGATCTATCATATTGTGGAGATCCACAATATGATAGATCCTGCGCTGCCTGTCCAGCAACACCTGAGATCGTTTACACAGTTTCGAGCGTCTTTCCAGCGTCGACGCGACGACGCGACGCGTGCGTTTTTTTGGAACACACTTTTTTTTTCGCGAACCTAACTTTCTTTTGCTTCACTCGCTTTACTGCCTATGATTGTATGCGCGACGGCCAGCGCTGGAAAGACGCTCAAAAGACGCTAGTGTGGGGGGGGTCTTTTAGTCAATAAGGTGGGAAGGTGGAATGTATGGACTGAGCTCCGGTCGCAGTAATCCTTACCTCATAAGATTCACTTTTAGACGCACAATGCAGTGAAAGATAATGTTTACGTCTAATTCCTTTGTTTCTACCGATTTCCAAAACTTTAGGGCTCCATCTAAAGTTACTGATACTCGTTACTCGGAAGATACACCCAAAAACTCAAAGTCAATTAATTTTATTCATCAACGATTTTAAAAACTCTTAAAAATGTAACAGAAAACGTAGTAGTAATAAAATGTATATTGTGTTTTTAAATAAACAAATTACACGAATTGTCGACGCTTGTTACATGTTCATGTGACTAACTAACATAATATACTTACGTTTAGTTGCATTTCGTAACGCATTTTTTTAAAGCTGTCTACCACTAAAATCTATATTTGGAGACGTTAAACAATCATGGCGGTTAAAGTTTTTACAACCAAAGTCATCATTCGCTTCGAGCGATACATCTCGCTTCCTCGTCAGCTGTAGACCGACAAGGATCTGAACGAAAGTGGCGAAAAAAGGAACTAATGCCAAAGTCATACTAAAACGTCATTTTCCACTGTCTCATGTATAGCGAGCAGCGCCCTCATTAATGTTCATTTAGATCCTTGTCAAACTATGGAGTCGTCAAGTCGTATAGTAGTTCCATACTCAGTATTCCTCCACAAGGCTAGCTTTGACGTCACGCCCTAAGGGCACAAGGGCGTAATATATTTTGCCGCCAAATTGGTTTACTCTTGTCTTGTTGATCGATTGTACTTTGTGTAAAGGCCTGTATTCACTTTGATTAGTGATTAGTGCAGGTGTTTAGTGCAGGTGATTAGTGATTAGGAGAAAATACGTGTGGACAGCGACTGATTAGTGCAAGTGATTAGTTGACTGCGTAGTAACGTGATTAGAAGCGTGTTCTATTTTTCTTGCAAGTGGACTGCGAGTAGCCACGTCCCGCGCGCCCTCACTTCCCCCTCACACGCAGCGCGCCTGCCACGTGGTTGTTTGTTGACAAAATGTCAAAGTGGACCGAAGACATAACCTATAAATTTGTGCAGGAGTATATAAAACATGAATGCCTTTACAATTGTAAAGCCCCTAGCTACAGAATTAAGGGAGCCCGAGATGCGGCACTTTTACGTATAAGTGAAGCTATGAACATACCGGGGATTGGAAGTAAAGAAGTTTATATTAAAATAAGAAACTTGAAGTCTACTTACTCGCAAGAGGTTAAGAAGGTTAAACAGAGTACAAAATCTGGAGCTGGAACGGATGACTTATATAATCCACATATAAAGTGGTTCAAATTGTTAGATGACGCTTTAAAAGCTGTAAATGTACAGTGCAGTGACTCAGGGAGTAATTTGGTAAGTAAAAAATATATATTTATTTTATATTTTTTATTACATGACTACAATTTTTCATTCAATTTATCATTCGAGACTGCCAAGAGACTGCACCTTCTCCTACAAAATAATCTGCATAATCGTTGCGTATGTTTTGTGCAATTTGAGATGATCTATTCTACATTTATTTATATTGGTTATATAAATAAATGTAAAACAGCTGTATTGGACTCGTCTTTAGAACACGCAGTGGAGATGACCTGATGTTAAAATTATTGTATTGAATTGTTTTACTTGTATGACAGCTCAATCAATGGACCTGACATAATTTTTTATCATATCATATTTTTATCATATCATATTTTTAAGCAAAAGCTTTCTACAACACCAATAATGCTCTTACGCAATTTTTATCGTCTAGCACATTTTTAATTTATCTACCTACTACGTTATAATTTTCTAGTTGCAAATGCCTATGACAGTTCACTGCTGAACTAATGCTAAGAAAAGCGAGAAATAAATAGTCTTGACTGGGGATCACAGTTGTTGTGGGTTACAACGATTAACAAAAATATAATTGAAAAAATGGTTTAATTTGAAATTTGAAGCTCTTTGGAGTGTGACATATATTTTTAGTACAAACTTGCAAACCAATCGTAAAAGTTTATCATTATATCGATCGAATGAAAACAACTATTGGATAATTTTGAAAAGTTTTTTTCACTCTATAAATTTTATTGTGTTCTGTTTTAAAAATCACCAACCAGAATTTATACTACCATTTGTTGTGGAATAAATAGCTATGTGGCTTCATGATAAATTTAATTACAATATATTTCTCAAAAAGGGTCATTGTAATGTAATGAGGTGATAAAATAAATTAACGGCCATTTTAATTAAGTTCAGGGTAGTCGCCGGTCGGTAACCTTACTACGAACGATGATTATGTTCCAATAGCCGTTTGCCCGCAGCTTCACTCGAGATGTTTTACAACTTTTCTAGACGAATTTCGTGGTAAAAGAAAATATACAGGGTGAGTAGGTGACGGCTGAGTAAAAACTGAAAGAAAATGCTGAGTCAATGTATCTGATAAACTTTTAAAAGAAACTTTTCTCGGAAAAAAAAACTTCTCTTCCTTGCAAACTGTCCGATTATTTTGTACGGAAGCGTAGAATTTATTTTAATTTCGTTTCCGGGAAATATTTCTTTGGGAGAGTTGCTCAGTACACAGTATTTACTAACTGTCACTTACACACCTTGTATGTTAATCCTCGTATGTCAATCAAAAAATCAATTTCGACGGTTAAAAGGAAATTGGGAATAAGCGACAAAAAGTGAAATGTTCAGGAGAGCCGTTCAAAGTTTTGAATTTTAGAAAAACTGACGTATTTTTGTAATTTATTGAGATATCTTGAAAACTAAAACAGTAATAAAATCAGAAAAAAATGGAGCAGTTACTGGTATTTTTAGTTTTAATGCTTTTACGCTATTTAAAGTGATTTTTGTCGCTTATAACAATAGCTTTTAATTTCCCAATAAGGAAATATGGCATAAGATACTAATGACAAAATAAAATATTAAGGGATAAGAAGTATAAGCGACATAGAAATTTATCGCATCGGGTATAAGAGACAAGACAGTTAAAAGTATAACCGACAGAGTAATATGAAAATGAATTTTGTATAAAAGGTACAAGCGCCATAGCTATGTTAAATTAGAAAATAGAAGTAGGCTATAAACAACGTTTGTAATTTTTGAGGGAAAAGCTTAAAAGGCATTACCGACAAGCAAACACAAAATAAGTCATTTTTGTAGGGGTACAAGCACCTTTACTGCAAAAATGACCTGAATTTTCGTCGGTTACGAAAAATGATACTAGGAAAATGCTTTTTTTTGCTTGGGCATAAACGCCAAAAAAGTCATCGTAGAGCCATGGGAGTAAGCGCAATAGAAAGAGCGGAAAATTTTAAGTAGGATGGCATTTATAACTCATTTTTGACCAAGACGTCGCTTATGCCCTACTTCCTTTTTACCGTCGATTTCTAACATATAATCATAATTAATTCAAGGATTATTTATAATTTGAAATGAATCAAATTCTTTTTTACTCCTTTTTTTGTTATACAGAGAAATAAACAAATTAAAATGATTAAGTATAAAAAAAAATGAATAAAAAAGATTATTATAAAATAACAGACTACTTAGAAGATAAAAATCCATGGGATTAGTTTTCTTGGGAGACAGGCTTTTTCAATTCCCTTTATCGCAAAAATTTTATTGAAAAGATGCAACGCCTGTGGAGTTTCTTCGCCGTGTTCTTCTTCTCTACAGAAGACGGCAAAATTTTTTGAACTCGCCACAAAAGAAAATTTAACTGACTCATTTAAGTGATGTCTATTCTATATCCTAAAGTTAAAAATAAATACTTTGACTTTCCTAGACTTCCTATTGATTTACGAAATTTAATTTAAAATACTTTCCGATATTATAAATTAGTGAGATAGCAATAAAATAAACAACCCAATGTAATTATAGTTCTGTTTTTTTTAACAACGCTGCATGTCCGTCCAGTAATTTCAATTTTCAGAAGAATATTTTAATTAAAATTACGTTTGTGAGAGCGCGCCCGTAATCCGTAGCGGTAGAGGTGAAGTGAAATTCATAGTGCAAATGTACAAGCTAAGGAAAAAGCTTATTACCAGTTTTATCTAATTAGGAATCTATTATGATGATAAGACAAAAATCCAACCCCGATGGAATACGTATTGGTTTTTGTATGCAATTTTTTTATGGTCATCTCACGGCACCTTTTTGTCGCGTGCCGACGATCTTACGACGACGCGTAGCTGACGTCAAACGCAGCCTTGCGCCGGAGTAGGACATAACTTGCCTAATTTAAACAATTACTCGCTATCGGATAAATAACGAAAAAGTTTCCGTTTGATCTAGTACATATAAGAAAAGTTTTCCGCCTTGCTGCGGCTTCATCCTCCTCGTTATATTGTTTCTTATGGGAATTAGTACCTTTATGCAGTAAAAAGCAGTCTAAATTTTAATTTAAAAATATAAACTAGAAAATGCATCTAATTTGTTGCGGTAATCCCAAAAATGGAGATGATACGAGTATTTACGGAAAATACTTCCTTCACTTCCGAAACAACATAAAAACGATGTAAATTTTTTGTATTGATGTAAAAAATTACATCCTCCTTACAAAGTGACACGATGAATTATTAACGACCGCGTCAATAGTGACAGGTGTGTACAGGCAGCCGTATAGTCGTCTTTTGAATTTATTCATTGTTTTACAATGCAGTAAATCTTAATCAACAAAAAGTTCGAGGTTAGTGATGATCGCTTTTCTACTTTATTTATACGAAATAATAATAGGAAGTATTCTTCAGTCTATAAAATTAAAACAAATTTCGTTGTAAAAGTTTTAAGCTGAAAAGACAATTTGTTTAAAAACTATATTTTTGTAAAGCTCTAAAAGGAATAACTACTATTTTACTAACACCACAGAACACCATAGTTATTCATTTAACACGTCTGATAACAATAAATTAAATATTTATGTACAGTACCAGCACATGTGGCAGGACATTTTGACTTTGAGAGCGCCCGTGTTCCGTACCGGTAGGGTAGGGGTGAATTGCGAATGTCCAACCGCATGTGCTGGCTTCTGTACATCACTTAAACTTACCTTATTTCTATTTTAACTTTCTATTATAAATATTATAGGTACATGTCCTAATTTTTCCCATCATTTAATTCCAACGAACATATTTTTATCCAGTTACACAACAAACCCACTGAAAAAGTATCTTAATTTTATTGTTTACAGTTTTTTTCATGGGAAACTATATAATCACTCATTAGCAGTACAAATAGCGGAGCCAATAAAACAGGAATTTTTCTGAGTACCGTCAATCAGAGTTTAAACATACGGTGCTAACGAGCAGTTAGATCGTTTTCGTGGAACGAGCGAGGTTGGTTAATAGCACTCCATCGGTTGGACCATTAGCAGTGCATCCTCAGGATGTGATTAGGCCTGAAATGATAGAGGAGTTTTCTTAGAAATATTACATCGCATAGTGTAGTACAGCGTCGGATTTGGGGTAGAGAAAGAGGGGTCGCTTCAGGCGCTTGAACAGGGGGCGCCAAAAAAACAAGTGCGAGAAACAAACAAAAAATAAATTTCAAAAAATGATTGGGTTTTTTTGGCGCCTATTAAGAGACCTAGCGTGTGGTTTGTATTTGTATTTAACTGTTATATTTTCTTACAAGTCAACAAAGTATATTAGTAGATTTTTCTTTATATTCTATTCTAGTCTAAATTTGTAAAGTTTTGTATCGTAAGAGGTGCAAAGACAGGTTACAAGATATATTTTTAAAGTACAACAAAATACTATTTAACTAACATTGGTTACGTTGAGAAACAGTTATATAATAATATTTCTTTCAATGACTTCTAAAAAAATTGCTCTACAAAGAGCCGGCGCTGTCAATAGAGCAATTTTTTTTCGCAAGTTTTGTCAGAGTTTTTTGAGCCGTGAAAAACTCACGGAAAAAGGAAATATGTTTTACACAAGGTGATTTTTGTGGTAGTTTTGATCTCGGACACATTTTCCCTTTTAAACTGATAAAAATATATAATGCTGATCTACCAGTAATTGTACAATTGTTTGACTTCGTAATTAGCTTTTAGTAAAATTGGAATTTTCAGTATAAATAAATCTTACTTATTGTACAATAGCCAGCACATGCGGCTGGACGTGTTGACCTTGAGAGCGCCCGTATTCCGTAGCGGTAGGGGAGAATTTCGCAGTTCGAATGTCCAACCGCATGTGCTGGCTTCTGTACCTACTCAAGAATCTGAACAACTTTTTCTTTTATTTTTGTTTAGGAAGAAAAACTGGCGATATCTAAATTTTTCCACTATAATCATCATCATTAGCATTCTACACTCGAGACTCGTCAGTGCCTTCTATCTTCTAATGAGGTACAATACAATTGCGTAAACATTCGCGATAATTGATGTTTTTGTTAAAACAATTCCCTATTCAGTTTTAAAATATCTTCTTTGATTACTACTTTAAAAACGACGATGAGTATGAAATTAAAGAAAATTTGAATTGTAACAGAAACTTATTATCATCGCATAGCATTTTACGTACAGTCTGACCAAAAAAAAAATAGAAATTAAAAAGTGGCAACACTGCGCAACTAATTAATCGTTAAAATGAGCGGACACTACAGTGTTGCTACTTTTTAATTTCTACTCTTTTTGGTTAGACTGTAAATCATGTCATTGTAATTATTTTTATTATCATGAAAATTTTGTAATGACCGAGATTTTTTATGAATTATTTATTTCGGGATCTCCATGATCAACTTGCACTGGTCAGAATAGTCAATTAAGGCCTGTCTACCCTGAAATTAGGGTAGGCTCAAGTCCCTCAGTGGGAACGGACTGCCTGCTTACCAAAAGTGAGAAACAGACCATTATTGTAGTAAAAGTACCTATATAAAAGACTAGTATTGTGCTCTTTATAGGGAAAATTATAAATAATATTATTTCTTGGGATTTTTGCGCTTACTTGATGCGAATTCGGATAATTCAAATCCGTGGATTTTTGCGGCGGAAAATATATAAAGGAAGCAGGAAGCACATGAAATATTTCAAGCGGTTAGAAAAAAGTCCTCAGTACGCAACGCGAAAACTGTTTAATGCGAAAACTGTTTAAATTATTGTTCGGGAAAAACACGGTCTGTGGGGAAAACCATGAAAAATATATTTTTTAATACAGTTGCTCAAAAAGTGGCTTATTGCAGGGAGGTATAGCGTTCGGGAAGTGGCCTATTACACACTCGTGCTTTTTTTTTTACCTTTCCCGCACTCGTGCGTTTTCTTTCCCAACTGTCAAAATAATGTCTATTAAAAAGAAAAATCAACCATGAAGTTTTTACTAAAAAAAAATCATAAAAGTTTTTATGATTCAAGCAAATACGTATATTTCTAAAAAGGAGCTACTAATTTGTTTCAATATCAGATTTAATTATTTGATTAAATGAGTTAGATTAGGTTTCATCATTTCATCACATTATTTCATTTTCATTTCATATCAATATAAACATTCTACTGAAGACTTGGCTGTATGGGCATAGTGCTCTTTGCATACCAGAATGGGTGAAGAAAAAAGTTACTTGAGTTTATTGTTTTTATTATTTTATATTTTATTAAATTGCTTCATTTTTTCGCAACTGTATTAAAAATAGTCGTTCAGTATACGTGCGGAACCGTCATTGCAACTTGTTCCGACTGTCTACCCTCGCCTTCGGCTGCGCCTCGGCTCGGGTACACATTTGTCGGAACTCTTTGCAATGACAGCCTTTCCGCACTGAAATATACTATTACAATGCCTGTGCTCGAAAAGAGCGTTTTCTAAGCAGCCAAATACTGCGGAAAGTAGCACTTTTCCGCACTAGTGCTTTTTACTTTTCAGTTTTTTTTTTTGCTCAGCCTGTCATTCAGCCACAATCTGACATTTCAGTTTTTGAGATATTTTTACAAATTACTCAATTACCAATTGTTACTAATATAAAGGGAACAATTAAAATAACAATTAAATAAACGCGTTTACAATTAGTATGATTACATTAGAAAATATTTTTTACTGATAAATTACGTTCAAATATTAAATAAAAAATTTCGTGGGTGAATACATTTTATTACTCATGCCTTATAGCTATTTGCACATGCGCAGTAGATAATATTTTCAGCGCGCATGTATTTAAGAAGCCCGCCATTTTATAACGCCTTTTTAATATATTTAACTGTTTGTTTTCTTGCACAATGCATAGTAAAATCTTGTATGATACACGTGCGAAAGATGATTTCCGACTCGTGTCGGCTTATACACTCATCGGAAACCACATACTTTCCGCACTAGTATCATAAATAGCTATTTTGTCACTTTATGTCCTAAACGAGAGAGAATAGATTACAAGGATTTGACACTTTAAATTGGGTGCGTAATGAATGCTATAATATCAAAAAATATAATTTTAGGTGATATAACGTTCAATTGGTATAATTTTCATACACCATAAAAATACTTGCTATAAATTTAATTTGTTTAACGCTCAATTTCTATAACGTTCATTTAACAATCATTTCCTATAATAAACTTCATTTTTTGTAATTTTACGGAAAAGAATACTCGGTGTCAGATGTAATTTACAAAAAAGAAATGACATTATTCATCGGATATGTGGGTCATTAAAACTATGTAATATAAATAAATAGGGCGGGTGCGAGCGTAGCGAGCACGGGAATTCGGGGCACCCCGACTACTGTTGGTTAGGTTCGAAGGGTATGGCGGAAGAGGTGGGCGAGCAAAGCGAGCCCACTTCTTCCGCCATACCCTTCGGGTTAGGTTGACATGTATGCATGTCTGCACGCTTGCTTGCTTGCATGTTTGCTTGCATGCTTGATTGCATGCTTGTTTGCATGCTTGCTTGCTTGCTTGCTTGCTTGCTTTTACAATTTCATAATTTTATTTGGAAACAATATTTATATCAATTGTAAATTATAGAAAATCATTATTATATCAAATGAAATTATATCATTTAAAATTATAGGAAATCATTATTATATCAAATGAAATTATATTACTTAAAATTATAGGAATTGTCTTTTATATTATTTGATTATTAGGATAGGTAAAATTATATAATCTGAAATTATATCATTTAATCATTATAACTTTTGAAATTATGGAATATATTACACACCCCTTTAAATTATATCCAATTTTACTCACCTTATTTCTTTGATTGTTGCAGATTGGTCGGCGATGTTTGATAACTGACCGGGTTCACAGCGGTACAAAGCAGGTTAGTGTCAACAGTGATACAAACAAACATTCACATATTGTTAACAAGGCTTGTGAGAAAGTTATGAGGACGAGTTTTCCATGGGACCCATATTGTTATAGGTTTCCGTAGATGTCATAAATATGTAGATTTAATGCTGACGCTTACGTATAAGTATATAGTTGTAATGTACTTATTTCAACATCATCAGGTATAAAATAAGGCAGTAAGGTAACTTATTTTATACCGTATCAGTATATAGTTGTAATGAACTTATAAGTTACCTTACTGCCTTATTTTATACCTGATGATGATACCTGATGATGATACCATAAATGAAATAAGTTCCTACCTTCCTGCGAAAGTCTGCTGCTGCACATAGGTGTCCCCAAGACGCGTTTCTTGGCTCGATTTTATATCTGGTTTTGGCGAATGATAACAATGTTTGTAAGTTTATCTACTTATACTAGTATTATAAAGAGAAAAAGATTTGATTGTTTGTTTGTTTGCATTGAATAGGCTCCAAAACTTCTTAACTAATTTCAATGAAACTTGGTACAAATGATGGAATAGATCTTGGGGAAGGACATAGGCTACTTTTTACCGCAGGGAAATTCCTCATTCTCACGGGAAGAACTATCAACGCGAGCGGACCCACAAGATGGAAAGCTAGTTTATTATAAGAAAATAAAAACTGAGCTTGGATCACATAATATTATTATATTATATAGACGTAGGCTAAATTTCGTAATTATTTTTGTTTTTGTTTATTCAGTATACAAACAGGGTCACTATGAGTCAGTACGGCTGACATAATTATTATGTACCCATTAAAAGTTTTTATTTTTTATTTCAGTGATAATGCCACGTCTTGAACAGTCTCCCCCGGAGGACTTCCGCCGAGTGCTTCGCGAGAAGGCGCTGAACCACAGTCTGTTCTACCTGAAGCTGGGCGCGGGAGTGACGCCTGCGCACGCGCGAGAGTCGAAGCCGCGCCGCGACGCCAGTGCGGCCGAGCGCGTGCCGCCGACCGCGCGCGTCTCCAGACATGCGCAGCCGCGAGTCTCTGAACTCCTGCGCCGCTTCGAGCCCGCACAAATGCAGTATTTACGCCCGCCGCGCGCGCAATCACCCCCAGAGGATATCACGTCTTCCGACGACGACGACCGCGCCGCGGTGCGAAGGCGCAGCCGCGATTTGAGCGACGACTCCGCCGTGGAGCTGGAGCCCCGTCACCGCCGGCATTCGCACCCTCGCGACGTCACGCCGCCCCCAGACGCAATGTCGCCGCGCCGCGAGAGGACGCTGATAGAGGCGAATGTGATAGAGATGGGGCGGCGGGGCAGCGAGGGTTGCGAGGCGCGGGCCCGCTGCGTGCGGACCCCTAGCGTGGTGGTCAGCGATTATTCTGACGGGGTCGCCGTGGGCGCCACTCAAGAGGAAGTTGACTGGCTGCGGGCCAGGTCTCTCTCTGCTGACTCTGCCTGCTCCTCCTGCTCCACGCTATCAAGCCGGGACGACGACGAGTATGAACCGCCGACGCTGACCAAAAAGGTAAGTGATTTATTGTTTGTTTTGATCTGCAGTTCAGTCCAAATTGATGATGCCCTATTATGGCACCGACCAATGTCAATAGCTGTAATTATTTCAATTGTTTTCACGTTTCAGGTAGATTTTTTTATTTTGTTTATGAATATCATTGAATATTCTACGAGTATTGTAGGAAAAAATAATCTGTTGAAAAAGCACTCAACTATATATGTAGGTACTTATAATAAGGTCAAAGTTGATTTTTATAAAATATAAGTTGTTTTGTAAATTGGCCAGGTTTGCTAATCTGAATTGAAAAAAACATGCATACCAGTCAGCGTCTTAAAAAGATTTGTGTATTTAATTAAGTTGTAATAATAATAAAACCATAAATTACTTACATCTATCTTCTATCTATCTATCTAATACTATAATAAAACTGAAGAATCGGCGTGTCTGTACATTGATTTGTTTGTCAAATAACTGATTGTAGGTGATATAGGGAGTGTAGCTAGCTGTATTTGGTATTCTGTGGTGTAGCTGAACAAAAAATACAAGTTTTGAAAAAAATTACCGTCTGTCTGTCTGTCTGTTTGTACACGCTAATCTCTGGAATCGTTAGAAAGATTTAAATGAAATTTTGCATGGTGATACCCTTAGAGTATAAATAGAAAAATTTATGGTTCTCTAAGGTGATACCTTATATCCCCGGTCAAAATCTTAGATACTTTTTACCACGGGAAATAAATAAAAATCCTCAATTTGTTTCAAATAGAAAACATTTTGAAAATTTGAGCATAAAGCAGATCTTTTCGTTCGGAAATAAACTTTTCTGGTTTTATAATTCCAGCGATTTCGATGTACCTATCATCTTCAGTTGCAGATTATTTTGTATTTAGACGAAATTATCATTATTATTTACTAAGCACTTAACATTTACCTTTTAAAAACGTAAACAATGAGACAGCGTTGCACAATAAAATATATTTATTTCCTGACGTCAATGGTGTTGGAACAAAAGTTGATTCTCAACCGGTCCTTGACAGGTGGACGGTGGACCGTTAATAATTCAATCGATTGTAACTCGATTCAAATTACATAACTCGACGCCACGATCTTAGCAGATTACGCACTGGCCATACATTTTACTTGCAATTCGTTGAATCTTGTGAGAGATGGGTAGAGTTTGGCAAATGGAAGTAGACAATGAAAAAACGCGGCAAATTTTAAAAAAATCATCGTGGCAACCCCGATTCTATGGATTTACCTAATTTGATTTTTTTCTATGTAACTTTGTTGCCAGTACAATGTTTTCCAATTTCATCGATTGTCTACTTTTATTTGCCAACCTCTAAATAATATTCAGATCCAATCCAATATTTCACAAACGATTCTCCGCACAAGTATTCCATAAAAGTGGCCTGGTCCCATTTTTTTGTTTTTCTTAGCATTTTAGTCCTAAATCGATTATCCCAATTATTTCATGTCCTAATTTTACAATTCCTATTGCTCCTTAAAAAAATACATCCTGAAATTGTCGGAATCCTTAATACCCTTAGTTATAATACTTAGGCAATCGATCTCCTAAGATTTGGTATACTCCTTCAAATATAATGGCATAAAAAAGCACCCTATTTACTTTTAAACAAAATTTTTAAGGAAGATTACAAATGTTTTTCACTCTATTTAAACATCTAGCCATATAATAGGCGGTTTTACCCTTCATGTACCTATACAGTAGAATTAGAACACAAAATCAAATTACATAGTTTAATAAGATTTCAGGCTATTCAGCTGTATTCCAAATACTATAAATAAGCTTCAGGGTCCATTAAATTGTATTAAATTACACATAAACAGAGATACCCTCAATGTCATTAAACGTTAACCTTCAGTAGAATTCCACAAGCGATAACATTATCGAAGCCGCCAGGAAAGCTACTGTCGCGAATGCCCTTACATCCTCTAATCCTTTGCTTTCCTGGTATCGTTTATGATATATTTTGAACTGAACGGATGCCCACATCCTCTGTTTGTTATTTAAATGTCCAATGTCATTGTCCATATTAACTGGAGCGGCACTAGATTAGTTCCACTGAACGAATCAAGTGATTAGTTTTTGTTGACATTATCATCAACAAAACGTTGTATATTATATGGTCGGAGGGCCAAAAGTTCCTAACTTAGCCATTTTAGATCAAGCATCAAGCCAAGATACCGCTACGTGATCATTATAGGTGGTTTCCTTTCATCTTAAGAATCTTCAATTTTTCATGTAGACAAGCCTAAGCCTAAGCAAATTCGAAGGCTATTCTGATAGAATTAATTATGTGTATTTAATTGAAAAAAAAAAAGGAAAGACAAGAACATAGATACTGTACTTAGAAAGACGGTCACTTGAAAATTTGAATCGGATAGACATCAGTAGATTTAAAACATAGAGAAGAGTTTAGAAAGATGGTTATCGTCACCCGAAAGGATATAGAAGCTTATGAAGAAAAAGAGCTTAACATGGTGTAACTGACAAATTGTTTGATTAAATTGACAATGTTGCGATGTATCAACACTGACAACAAAACTGGAATAAGTATAAAACTTTCAAGGATAGGTGTTGGAATAACTTAACATGTTTTTCAGGCTTAAACATTGACGCAATTTTATCTAAGAAAAAGCCTTGTTTAAAACGCACGTTACAAGATAACTGAAATGCCATTGTATTGCAAATGAAGGCAATGAATGCTGTCGGTTACACTTTATTTAAATTTCTTTAGTTTCCTAAGTAGCTTACCTACAAGGCAACTTTGTAGTAAAACGTGCGCTCCATATTTTTGCATCTGCAAATTCTACAGGCGTCAAATTTGGGTCATCTCTTCTTCCTTCTATACAAAAATGACACGTGTCTTTGATCTTTATTAGATAGTAGAAAACTATATACAGTCTATAGTTAAGTAGTTGCATTGTAATAATTATGTACTCTTTAAGGCAAAAAACAAATATTTCACTTAGTACTAATACTACAAAAACAAAATCACATTTCAATAATGGCGCTGTGCTACTGAAACAAACTACTTATAAATAAGTACCTACTTAAAAAATTTGATAAGTCAATATTAAATATGGCGGGGCGGCGTGTAAAAATGTTATATCCAATGTAAATTTGTTCATATCTGACACGACATTGTGTCACAAAACACAAATTTAATTCACGGACGATGTTGACGTCATTCTAAACGAGTCGAGTCTCATTTTGGGGTCATCCGTAAGACTGGATCAAGTATTTCAAATGTTACATCGAACTACTTCTGCATATTATTTTATTTATAAGTAATAAGAGAATAATCGGATATTATCTATCGATATAACGACGGGAAAATTATGCTAGGACAAAGTAACTGAATAAATTATGAAATATGAAATAATTTCTAAAAACTCAGGCCCAACATTTTTAAATACTGTTCCCGTGTAAACCGGTGAAATTGGATGCTTATATTAAGAAGAAAATAGGTTCTGCGATACATGAATAGGTTATTATAAAAAGAAAAACTATAGAAATAGACTTGAAAAAAAGAATTTGGATAAGTTCTAGTGTTTACTAACCCATCCATCGCACCCATCACACCACTCTCGTCTCTTTATTGAATACTAGTTTTCTCGTGGGAATGAGGCATTTTCCCACTATAAAAGGTAGCCTATGTTACTCAAGGTGAATGTAGCTTTCTTATGGTGAAATAATTTTTAAAATCGGTTTAGTACTTTTTGAGTTTATTTAACACACACAGACACACACACAAATACAAATCTTTCCTCTTTATAATATTAGTATTAAGTATGATTGCAAAAAATAAAAAAATATCGCATATGTCAAAGTTTAGTTTGGATGCTTGGATGTTTGTTAGTCAATGGATTCAAATCTGGCATATTGCAATTTGGCTAAAAACATAGGAAGATGTGTGAAACATGGACTTGGACATTGGACAATAGTGTAACTATGTTACTAAGTCCATGGTGTAAAACTATCCTGAAACTTTTTATCCCAGAACATTGTGATGACTGAATAGAGTAAATATGCTTGCTAGTTACATATTAATAAGATAATACCACAAAATGATACTGCGCGAATTTTGACGCTCTGCGCAAAGGAAATTTAGCAAAAGGTACGTAGAATGATGTTTCTTGTAAACGCCCGGCGCCCGCGCCGCCGTAAAAACTTACCAGTAAATGATTAGCTATACAACTTTTACTACTCAAATAAGATACTATCGCGTCATTCATGATATATAATTTAAGTGACGGAACCCACTCACTTAGATGCCTTGATAGTACTGCTATTTGCTAAATAAATATCGTGAGCATCAGGTTTTTTGGTTTATTTCGATATATTTTGGTCGAGACAAGAAACTTCTAATTTTAAAATACCTAAAATACTACTATGATGATTAAATGAACTTTTTTCAATAACAAGTATTAAAAATACATATTATTAGGTAGGTAATACAAACGTATAAAAATGAAAATCAAACAACAATAGCTTGCTTAAAGTACTTAATGATAATTCTAAAGTTTGTTTATATAATTATGATAATAATGCGACGGCTGGTAATAAACTGTTTTTATTTCATGTTTTTCCTTTTCGGAAATCATTTGATGGTGGTGCATGGTGTATAATCATCATCATTTCAGCCGAAAGACCTTCACTGCTGGACAAGGGCCTTCAGCAAAGATCTCAACTGGTGGTATCATAGTCGACAATAAAAATTGATTTAATTTCGTTAAAAATAATGTAAAATAATTAATAATGTACGACTAGTCTAAGCATCATATTGTATGATCATACCTAAGCATTAAAAAATATGAAAGATTTAATCAATAAATAAACAAGTGCATTGCGAATAAAATAAAAATAAAACATAAACCGTTAGTAGCAATAAACATTCAATTCTTTCTCATCACACACACACACATCTAAGCGCCATAACACTATATTTGTAAACAAACAGGCAAATAGCAGATAGGAAAAGGAAACAATGGCTTGTTATGGTTATGCTTCGTTTCCCATCGACACTGGCTAATAGTTTAATTTTTTACATCGCAGTGCCCACCCACCATTGACGTCAATAGACCGGTTACTTGCTCCCGCGCATGTGTGCGAGCTCTGTGCAGGGCCGTCGCAGGCGCAGCGCAGGGCTCAATTGAACACCTACCTCATTTCATCAAATTCATGACCCCGTTGTGTATGCTTGTCAACTTTAGTAAAGGGCTTTTGCTCTTGTACAGTTAAACACCGCGTGAAGAAGACCGATCACTTTCATGGCTAGCAAAGAATTTCAACGACTTTGATAGTATTTGTTTTTTTTATTTGCTAGTTGAGCTTTGATGAACATCTGTTAAAATTCTACATCGTTAAGAGCTAATAGAGAAATATTAAAATAATAGAAAGAGAGTGATAGAAAAATAATAGAACATTATAATTCACTGCTAATACACATAAACGAATTGACATGTAATTGAAAACAAAATGTGTGCTGTTAGGTTAAGCGGAATTATTGCTAGAAAAATTCTACTAACTGTGGGAGTAAGAAAATACTCTTCGATATGAACCTCGATCAACATTGAAACTATACGAGGAGTATAGGTATTTATTATAAGCGTTTAGACTTGTTCACTCCCAGAATTTCTGCCTTAATAACTATGTTTTGTTTAACTTGTAAATTCTGAGAAAGATTGCTTTTTATTAAGGAATTTCTTTCCCAATTTTCTTTACTTTCACATTGGTCTCTTGCTCTTCATTTGCTTGTCTGGCTGGTTATATTAAATCGTACGTAACTGTAATTTGATTATTGTTATCAGCCAGTTAGTTCCGCCGTCTTTGCTCAATGACCTTTTATCGCCGTCAAATTTTAATTTCTATGAACAAATTTTCTCAGCCCTCGCCTTCAGTAAGTGTCAAATTGTGGCGTCATGTGGGTGTTATAACTAAATTGTTCATGTTGGGTGTGTGTGTGTAGGGGTGTGTTTGTGTGTGGGGCATGACGACACGTTCGGGCGTGACCAATGTGTGTCGACTCGGATCATTTGCTACTCAGCTGACACTAAAACCATTACACTATAGCTAATCCGTTGCATGTACCTAGATCTACGCACGACAGCAGCAGGCAATATGAGTACATTCGAATAAGCATTGCAGGAATAATTTTATCCATCTAGTAATAGTTATTGGACTATTGCGTACTAGTAAATTAACACTTTTAAAGTAAAACATACTAAAGTCACCAAAACTTAAATTAAAATAACCAAATCAAACCAATCCCATTCTTAACCAACCTACCAAGAATTAGAAAGTTCAGACATTGCCATACGAAGATTTAAGCCGAAACTCATCTTGATTGACAACACCTGTTAAAATAATAAGAACTAAAAGTTTATTATAAAATATTAAGTTTTCTCATCCTTCATTCTAGTATCGACGTCCTCGATTGATCCTGAACCGAAGACAAAGAAGATTATTGCATCAGCGAGATCAAGAACATAAATTAAAAATAAACAAAATAACTTTGAAAAATCCGCCTCAACTTTGTCTTTGGTTTCAAAAGAAAGGTCGCTCAGGACTCTTGTTGTTTTCCGATTAAATTAAAGAGTAAAATTGAATTGTTCCAGATGATAAACGCGGATTGAGGGGACTCCTGAGCCTGAGCGACCTTCCAGCGGCCTGCATCCATCGGCTGCTAAAGGGATCCCACCACCTCCACCAGTTTCCATCGTCCTGCTTCGTCATAGCCTCTTGCATTCACCCCGGCTTTTTTTAAGGAAAAAATATTCTTTTCGCACAACAATTATCATTTTGACTTTTAAATTTTAGAACTTTTATGTTGAGTATTTCAGCGAGATTAATTAACTAGCATTTTTACTGACTTCTTAACTATTTATTGCCAATAGAATCTACTTATAATGTATTTTTGATTAAGTACCTTCTCTCGCTTATTAATAGGTATATAACCAAACATCGTTATAGAAAAAACTAAGAATATCATGTTCCAATTGACTAATTGTTATTGGCTGGTTCGAACAGCTTACCTTTATTTTTAAAATTTTAAAACAATATGTTAACGACATATTTGTTTCTTTTGACGAGCAAATAAAGAACATCCTTATTTCTTTATGTGATGTCGTTAAAGAAATAAAACAGTGCAGCACCTTTGTAACCAAATATTTAAAAAATGCATGTATTTTATGTGCTACTCGTATAAATTTATCTATTCTCATTGAGATATTATGTTATATACTGATTTTATATCTTAATTTATTATCCTGCATATTTTATTTCTCATAAAATAGGTTTCAAATTATATGAAATTCTTAAATTATTTTCTAAATAAAATATGATGCAACTTGCGTGCAAGTTTTGTGGACCAAAATTATTTTGTTAGTTGTTATTTGTTAATTTAAAGTTACTTGTTAATATTGATTGTTATAATTTAGTTTACATTCCGCACTTTCAAAGCATATAACGTTATGGAAACAACAAATAGTTAAAAATGCAATGTGAAAAGAAAATGTTATCGTAGTAAAATTTCTGATAAATGCGTATTCGTTATTATCGTTACTTAGAAAATAATAAAATATGCATATTATAATATGAGTTGTTGTCAAGTATCAAAATAAGGATAGAAACTCTAAACGTGTAAGTACATCTTTTTTAACTTAATAGTGTAATAGTGCACATGAGCAAATGCTTTTAATAAATCTTTAAACTTGTATTTTGTAATATGCATTTTTAACAACACTTACAAGTTGTAAGTATTGTTAAAAATGCATATTACAAAATTATTCAGTTTTAATTAGATATTCCGAATGAGATCTTAGAAGACAGGACACTACTTTATAGAATGTTGCAAAAGTAGCAAGCTGGCAGCAATAATGTAGTTTTTTTTATTACACTTGGAATGTAGACCTCTTTATACCCTGATAGTTTTCTGGTCTGAGCTTATGAAGGATTTTAAATTTTATTGGACAGAGAATACGCGTTTTGTAATACATGTCTAAATTGCCAGTTAATTTGGCTTATTTTCATCGAAATGTATAATGTAAATATATAATAAAAACGGTAGAAGCGAACATATAGGTGTATACTTTAATTCGTCATTTTTGAAAGTTAATCGTAATTTCAATTTGAAAGTGTTCATGACGAATACGGTGTAATTGTAAAAACTTTAGTGATCCCAATATGGTATAAATTGTAAAAAGTCTTCCATTTTAGATTTATTAGTCAAATTGTTATAATACTATGATTATTTAAAGTATTAATGCCTTCATGGCTTAGCTAATTAAGTTAGCGAGTATGAAAATACATTCTTATGATTAAATAAAACACAATTAGGTATATGAACTATACCTACCTACTAGATTCAGTTTGACAATTTTGCCGCATAATCTAAAGTCAAGTTCATTCTTGATCAAATTATGAAAGGACGGATATTTCTGCAAATATATTAAAAATATTTCTTTTCTATATTATTTTCCGTTAATATACGAAATTTTTATCGTTTGTTTCGTTTATCCATAGGATATGAGACACAATATAAATATATTATATGATTATATTTGAAGCAAGATTAATAAATCAATGCACGCCCTACTTATATTGCTAACCTAAAAATATTTCTGATTCTCAAAATGTTAATTTTATTATAGACCTTAATTTATAGTCAGTAGTATCGCTTTAGCATGTATTTTCTTGTTTACCACGAAAGTATTATTTTCGTAGAGTAGAATTCTTTTTTGTTTGTTTGGTAGAGTAGTAGTTGTCAAAGAAGATTGTTGCAATCAAGAATATGAGGAATAGCGACATATCATTATTTAATAGATATTATAATTCCGGCCGCGTACGTAACCGCAGGTTAGTAACTAGTTACGGTCAAAGAAACTTTCTGCTTTGTTCAGAATTAGTTACGTTTTTTTTAAAATGCACATAACCGACATACAGGCTAGTATTCAGTTTAAAAAAATCTTTGTTAAAATTAAATGTAAATTTTTATTACTGTAACTAGTTACAGATCTGCGGTTTCGTACGCGGCCGTAATAATTATTTTGTGCTTTTTTTCTAATTGGTTGTATATTTTATAAGTCCTTACCAAATAGTATCTTGCCCGTTCCTGTTGTAGTTTTACTAAAATTAGTTTTCAGAATAATAATTTTAAGAGCTTTTTATATTTATTTTTTAATTTATTAATACACATATATACAATTTATATTATTATCAATTTATTGACTCTACATTTTACTATCAAAATTAACAGGTTAGGTTTCGGTAGTTTGTTATAATAAGCGAAAAGGTTAAATTTTCATTAGGCTTTCCTAGAGAAAAAATACATTTCCTGTATATGAATTTATCTATTCGTTTTTATAAGAAATATCAGAACAAAATCTCTATAAAATCAGTCTATATAATATACCTATTTATGTTAAAATTTATTATTTGATATTATGGTATACAATGTTTAGTAGCTTAAAATATACATACATAGAGGTATTTTTGAGATGAGATCTACCTAATAAAATTTAAGATTTTTATTATATATATCTTTCCAAGTTTATAACACTTATATGAACGGATAATTTTATTACTCATGTTAAGACGTTGTAATAATTATCTATTTACGATTATGATTATGAGATTAGAAGTGTTTTATGAAAACAGTTGTAAATTTAATTTATATGGAAAATAAACGATGAATGAGAATATTAAGTTTATTTTCTCTCGTGTTCTTTGACGGAAACATTAAATTATTATAAGCGCGTTGTTTTTCGACATTTTCCCGCGGTAAAAAGTAGCCTATATCACTCTTCGGCCCATTATGAGTCTTTACAAAAATCTGGTCAATATTCGTTGCTTATTTTCAGTGTGAAAGAAAAACAAACAAACACACATTCGCATTAATATTAGTATGGATGTGTTGTCAGTCTCCTCACAATACACTGGCACAAAGCTAAAAGCTAGTTCTATATATAAAAAAATGATTCAATGGATACTGTTTAACATCGAAAATCGACATGACCTTTCACTTGCCGCATTATTTTGCATAAACATAAATATCGTCCTTAAATGCAAGTTCTTCATTTCTTGGCGCTCTTTGTACTCATACATAAGTCAAGGTTTGTTAAGTACCTACAATATAACTACATACAACCAAACATTCTCCTTTTACTTATGTTTTAAATACCTACAGGGTGTGCCATGTCTCTACATAAAAAAAGCAGCGGCATGCTTAGTCAATGGTTTTGAAAACTTACCGAAAGAAACTTTCTCGGAAACGAGAAAGAGAAATCCTTTACGATGTTTTTCCTAGGCCTAGGTCCGAGGCTCCCTCGAGCCGCCCCTAGATGCGTGGGTATATGAGTAGGTACTCTGGGATAAACCCTTCCGCTTCCCTGCAAGTTCGGTGAAGCTTGGTTGGTCGTACCTACTATGGTCGTACCTTACACAAGCATGTTCAATAAAAAATAAGACACTCCCGTATAAAATTGATGTTCTAGCAATTGAGAACTGGATTTTTTTTAATGCAGTACCCACTTATACCACTTATACTTAGTATTTTATTCATTTCTGGGAACAGTTTCTTCGGAAAAGTTAATCAGATCCATTGGCTTAAATAATGTTACCCAAAAAAGATGTACAAAAAACTTAAGAAAGATTTCTAATAATTGAATAGGCTCTGAAACTACTGTACCGATTTTGGTGAAACTTGGCACAAAGATATAACTCTGGGAAAGAATTACGATTTGCCGCGGGAAAATTCCTCATTCCCACGTGAAAAACTGTTAATGCGGTCGGAGCCGCGGCGGGAAGCTAGTATAATAAATAAATGCATGTCAGAGACAATTTTGGTTGCTCGAGATGCAATATGTACCTATTTATATCTGTTTAATTGATTACTTAAATAATAAATTGTCAAAGGGCGTAGGACCTTGAAATAGGGTGAATATGCCTTACTAAAATCGTAAATAAATTGGTATAAGAGTAGGCAACCAATAAACACTTTTGTTTAATTTTAGTATCCGTTTCAGAATTGATTGTTCTTTGGGAGTTTGTTGCTCGCTACGTACGCCGGTGATGAAATTTCAGTCTAGAAAATAAACAAAACCTCACAATGCGAAAATCTAGTGAATGTGTACTAACCAGATTTGAATCGCTTTGTTCATACAATGCCCTTTCATGCAATGGCATGCGTTCGCGCATTATGACGCGCGAATCGACCTCGTCGGAGACTGCTACATCTGCTGTCTCCCTCTAGATCTGTAATTTAAAGGATATTAGAAAGAGATGGAGTGAAATGTCGTATCATTTTATGGTGCCTATAAAATACTTATCGTCAAGTTGTAAAGTTAATATAAACATGACAAACGTAGAAGATTTATATTATTTGGTTAGGTAGTTAAAATCACAAAGATAGCCATTTAAGTAAAAAAATACTTGAATGGAAAACTAATGTAGGTACAGCAGGCAGCACATGCGGCTGGAAATTCGCACTACGATTTTCGCCCCTACTACTACGGGATAAAGGCGCTGCCAAGGTCATTATGTCCAGTCGCATGTGTTGGCTACTGTACATATGTATGTAAGAACTTGATGATTATTAATACAGGTTTAGCGATGTGTGTTGTGCCAGGAGTAAATTAAAGAGCAAGACGATTTGGTTACCATGCTCAACTGTATATGACAGGCGTTTTAACATGTTTTTGAATTTTGCTTACTAACATGTTCAGGCACTAATAGAGTACGATAATAATACACTGTGTAAGTTACGGTATGCCAAAAACTGAAAATGCATGCCCAGCCCATGGACCATATTAAGTTTCTAAAGAAAGTTTTTCGAAAAAGAAAAAAAAGACTTCTACAAACTATTTCAAAAAAGGAATACTCGTAGGTAATGTACAGAAGCCAGCACATGCGGTTGAACATTCGCACTACGAAATTCACCCCTACCGCTATGGAATACGGTCTCAAGCTCAACATGTCCAGGCCGTCCAGTCGCATGTGCTATCTTCTGTACCACCAGCTGACCAGTCATCAAAAGTCGACTATTAGTGCATTAACCGTACCTACCTGAGTGTTGAATGTCTTTTTCGTTTCTGTGAAAAGTTGGTTGGTCAACTTCACACACATCCTTTGAATTACTTCGCAGGTGTATGCAGATTTTCCTTTCCTTGCGATGTTTTCTTTCACCGTAAGCACCTGTAAGAGAGCCCAATAAACATACCTACATATGAATTTGAAAATGGAAAAACATTGGTAGCAGATGTACGTGACACGGTTTGATTTGAACCCGCGAACTTCTCAAGATTACGCGGTAAATAAAACTTCTTTTTTTAAAAATTAGCCTATGGCTTTCGTCGAAAAAGTACGACGAATCGAGCTTCACCGGACTTGCGGTTGCGGGGCAGCGGATGGCTCTACCTCAAAGTAGTCATGTACAAACGCGTGTAGGGGCGGCTCAAGGGACCCTCGAACCTAGGCCTAGCGAGTTGATATACGAAAAACACCGTGAAAGAGACGACGCCTGAGGGGCTCCGTCTCTGATTATATTAGTTTTAATTTTGATATGGCCGCGTCCCCTCCTCCGCGCCGGCGGGTACGGGCAATGTTACCTGGGTAAATTGTTACCTGAAGGGAAGTGAAACTTCAGAAAAATATTAGCAACTTGTTACACAATTTGTTTCCGACCTCAAAAACTAGAGCGAAAAATGAATTTGTGTCCAATAATAATATTATGTAAAATAAATCTCTTGACAAAAATGAAATGCTATTGAAATCATGTAAAATGACAAGTTGGTCAAATTAGCTCACGTACTTATCATCCAGCTCGTTAAAACCCTCCTGATGTCTTCTGAAGGTTTAAGATGTAGTTAAGTTGTATTTATATCATAGATCTCTGAGCAGAAGACCCTGCATACAATCATAATATTTAGGTACGCCAAATTTAAAAAGTATCCAAACGTAATTTAGTAGTCTTTTTATTTACTTTGCAGCATGCAGCTCTTATATATCCCCATCAAGGGGCTCGAGCCTAACCTGAACTTTGGTTGTATTATGATTAAATATTAAAATTACGTCACCAAAAGTTAGAGCAGGCACAAAACGAGCTAAGCCATATTATATCCATCAATTCAAAAATATATTAACCTACAGTAAAGCCTGCAGCATAACGTTGACCTGTTTTTAGCAATCTGAATTATATACGAGGTTAAAAAATAAACCCAAAAATTCTGAGTTTTTTAAAGTACGTTTCAAGACGGTAATACAACTAAAATAAAACTATTTATAATTTAAACTATATTGCTGTATCTTATTTCAAATATTCTATAGTAATACCGCGGTAAAATTAGCCTCTGTTTTATTTATCAATAAACGATCAAAAATATTCGCGAAAGCGGAGCAAATGATTTAAATATTTTCGAACTTAAAACACGTATTTATTATTAGAGTAATTGTATTTGGCATTGCTGTACCTACCTACCTATTGGGTTCTCGATCTGTGGTTTAAGTGAAATCCATTTTTATTTTTAACGACGTGCTTAAAAGCAATTTGTGGTGCTTAACCGTTCAAGTTAAAATTCTTGGCGTGACTTGGGAGTTTTCCTTTTGCTAAAAATATAAAGGATCGTGACATACTTACTGTTATGACAATATAATTGGATTAAAATTGTTTAGTAGATCGTTAAGATGTTTAACGGAGTAGGCTAGTAGCACTGTCGTTTGACAAAATTAGGACAAAAATCAAACGCTTGTTTTTAAGGCATGTTTAGGTATTTTATTTATTTCACTTTTATGGTTTAATACTGCCACGCAAAAGAAAAGGTGACACATCGGAATTCCTTTCGTAGGTACACACAGAGCTACTTTTTACCACACCATATAATCCCAGTTACACAGTTTTACACTCGCAACTTGTCATGTCTTTAGGATTACACTTCACAGCAAATGCTAGCTGAATAATTTAACACGTGTAAAAAAAGAAATATTTTACGTCAAACGTCAAACTTGAAATCTGCTGAAGCAAGTTGGTTTTTTTTGTAGTATGATTGAGGTTATTTATTAAACTTAATATCCTTTCAAATTTTTCACTTTTCAGTAGCACACTTGGCACCGATTGAATTAAATTGAAAAAATAAGTATTACTTATCCTTTTCCTTACATTCTTTGGTGAATAAAAATAAAGAAAAATTCCAAGACAACATTACGAACCGATCTCACACAGTACGAGTAACATTTAAATAAGTACGTGAACTTCACTCCAAAAGTCAAGGCTCAAAAACAATAGTGTCCTTAAGGCGTTAAGGTCAAGTAACGAGTCGATCCATTGGCAAATATATAAGTATTTATGAATTTTGTTTCATACTAGTAATTACACAATCCAGTACAGTAGGTACTACAGTCAACATAAATGATCATAGGTTAAATATTCGTTATTTTTTCCAATTCATATTATATGTTGTGACGAGAATTAAGAGATGCTAAATTGGTCCAGAAGTAGAACTTCCGCCTAGGACGATGTTAAAAGGAAAATCACTCTTTTTTCTTCTTCGTATAGTCATGACATGATCCTAATCCTGGTCTTAAGAATTATTGTGCCGCCTAAAGATCGCGTGTTTTGACTACATCCGACTAATAGCTTTATCTATGCCTTCTTTCATTCTTTTTTTTTGAAAAATCACACATACTTACTCATAATCTGGGAATTAGACATTCTGTGCCTAAAAGCAGTATAGGTACAATATACATGCTAATTAAAATGTTCATAGTATCTATTCTCAGTAGATTTCCCAAAGTAGGTAGAGAAGATTTAATATACATTATGAATCATCAGTGAAGTATTCTCAGGTGATAATATCTTTATCTACTTTTAATTGTTACTATTATAACTTTTTGTGGCGCGGCTATAATTCTATTTTTTTTTTGACCTATGCTTGTGTCAAAAAAATACGACCAATCAAGCTACACCGGACTCGCGGGGGAGCGGATGGCTCTACCCCAAAGTAGTCATGTACCAACGCGTCTAGGGGCGGCTCAAGGGAGCCTCGAACCTAGGCCTAGCGTGTTGATATACGGAAGAACATCGTGAAGGAGACGACATCTGGGGGCTCTGTCTCTGATTATTAGTTTTGATTTTGGTTTTGCCGCGCCCCCGCCGGCGGGTACGGGCATTGTTACCTGAAGGGATAATTATTATTCTAACACTAATTAAGAAGAGCGTCGAATAAACGTACATATGAATTCGAATATCGAAAACACATTGGTACGCGCCGGGGTTCGAACTTGCATACTTCCGAATGGAAGTCAACGGCCTTAGCCACTTGGCCACCAACGCTCTCTTTTTGTTAATATTTATTTTTGCAATAGTGTTACTTATTTATACTACACTACCTTATTTATTATGGGCAATGTCGATAATCAGCTACTTAGTTTCCCAGGTATATAAGCTTAGCGAGTCCCACGAATAAGTATGTGACTATCGAGTTTATTTATCTGTGATTGTGAATTAATACATCGGTTACAGACAAGACTGCCTGCGGGCAAAGTAAAGAATTATGTACTGCGTCTTACTTATTATCAAACAAATGAAAATGACCCCACTACGTAATATAAGATAGACTTGTATGATTTATGAGTAAAATAAGCGAAATTCATCCAATTTAATCTAAATTTTGTTTATTTCAAAATAAATAACTGGCTGTCAAGTTATCGTATCGGTAGGTCTTTTGTTTCACTTTCACGCTGAAAGGATTTTGATGATATGAAGGTTGTTAGATTAGCAACTGGATTAACATTAGGTTATAAACAGTCTGTTTACTTTGGGAAATTTTATTCCCACAGGGATGGTCGAAATGTCGAAAATCCACTTGGGCGTAACCGTGGGCGGAAAGATATTAAACCTATCTAATCTAAGTAAAACAACAATACCTACAAAATGTTCCCATTATGATTAATGTCTGCTTTCTTTAAACACCGACCCTTCAAAATTTTTGCAAATTACATACTAATAGGTACTTACATTTGCCAGAAAGGTGTAAGGGACTTCCAATACACACGGCTTAATTCTGATAACAAAATTACGGTATCTTAATATAAAATTAAACTTTTTAAGATGCCTTTCGCTGTTTTGGTGATTCGGCGTGCGATACAGACTGACGGAAAATTCAGGTAATATTACCTGCCTGTAGGCTTACTACGTAAGAAGCGACATGCTTGTCGCTTCTTATGTAGTACTAGCGACCCGCCCCGACTCCGCACGGGAAAATGGTTATTGTGGGTTATCCTTAAACTCACGTTATAGTTGTGATAATATTAAATAATAGGTTAATCGTTATTTATATTTCTTGTAAGTCATTACAACGTAGAATTTATTATGATCGTGTTATATTTATAGTTATGTAGTGGTAATGTACATACGTATTTTCGGAACGGATGAGCATTGGACTCGGAATATTATGCATGTATTTATAGGTACATATAAACCTTCCTCTTTAATCACTCTATCTATTAAAAAAACCGCATCAAAATCCGTTGCGTAGTTTTAAGGATTTAATCATAGGTACATAGGGATATAGGGACATAGGGACAGAGAAAGCGACTTTGTTTTATACTATGTAGTGATAGTGAAGTGAAGCCTACTGAACAGAATTGGGGTAGCACCAATCTCTATACTGCGCTACAGGCAAGCGTTTGCCAAACTCAGTCGGCGCGACTTATTAACCGGTCAGTACAGTACCTTCTCAGTTCACTTGAATCTCTTGTGCCGCAAGCACGCCCCGGCTACCGGGCCACCGTCCATTTCGAAATTTCAAAAAAGGAACCGCTAGTGACGTGACAGATTTATTTTTATCGATGAAAAAACAAGGCTAATCGGTTTACGTGGAAGTGGTTGTGACACCAGTGTTCTGATTTGTTTGGTGACAGTGAATGTATCATATCGTATGTCTTTGAGCGGATAAACAGTGCACAGTATTTTGGTTTCAAGTGTTGTGAGTAAGTTGATATGAAAGGAATTTATAAGAAAGTTCATAATTTTTTAAATCTTGTTAAAACATACAAAAACTATATAAAATACTAAATAAATCAAAAGGAGTATCTGTAAATTGAATCATCCATCACACTTATTTTTTTATTGACGCAATTGTTAAGTTAGGCAAAATTGTCATGACAACTTAGATATACCTATATTAAAAGTACCTAGTTAAAGAAATTTAAAAGCGCTACGTAGGTAGAGTAAGGATAAATTTACAGTTAAATATCGGTGCTTGCGCAGAGTAAACATTAGAATGCGTTCTTTATGATCAGTAAATTGTCTAGTGTCAGATTTGGCGTGAGATTGACACGATAGAAGTTATCGTACCGATCTCGTCTCGAACTCCCCGTGACGCTAATTGCCACCACCTTATCGATACATCATGATGTTATCGATAATTTTGGGTTCAATCTCTAAGTATTCCTTCGAGTGTAAAATTGGACACATATTTGCTTTTAATTTGAGATAGGCTTCAAGTAGCTAAGCGCCTCATTTAAGTAATTTAATTGCTTGTTTTAAAAAAACGAAGACAGTTTAAAAGTAGACACCTATCTATATAGTCTGTTCGAAAATGACAAAATATTCAAGTTTTAATACCTAACCGAAATGGTCGCTATAACCAACAATTATTAACGGAACGAACATTTATCAACTTCATCAACAAAACCACTCTAGTTTTAGCAATGTCAGGGGTTTCATATTTTTAAAGAGTTTTCAATAAATGCAGTACAAGAAAAATATAGGTACCTTTTTTACTACTTTATTTTACGTAATAGGATCACATGACATCCATAAATAAAACTTATTGTTAATAATCAATGTTAGGATAGAGTGTACAGTGAATATCAGGCTTGGGTCGTTATTTACATAACTAGTAATTTTACCTTCCTCATTCATATCATTAGCGTAAATATTTCAATAAATACAAAAAAAAAATACTTTCTAAACGGTGATGCTAATGTGATTTACTGATTTCCCATGTCAAAACAATACCAACTAGTTTCCTTCAATGTCATCTTACAATTGACAGAGTAGGTACTTACATTATAGTATTTACGTCACAAAGTCACAAAAAATATGTACGGTTTGTCTTGTACACATACAAACCATAAAATCCGTACATCGGTTTCGGTAAAAACATACTGTGATGTTGGCAACCTGCTAAACATATGTCAAGAGTGGTGTATCTGAACAAATATAATACTCATGATATGATAGTATACACATCTTCTTGGCCATGGATTTTCCAATACTTTAGTTTGGTAGCAAAAAGTGGGTTTATTTAATTAATATTTAGCTAATAACAGCGCAGCAGTTTTGTACGCGTTTCGGGGGATTATTGCCATAATGTACCTACCTAACTACCTACTTGCTATTTATTTCTGAAAATCCTTTCATATTCTCTAGGACACAGAAAATACCTATTAAAAATGCATCACCAGAGAAGGTAGCCGTTAGCGTTAGGTACAGAGTTTGTTGAAACTTTTAGCATTGACAAATACTTATCCCGATGAAATAATAACAATTTGGGCTAAAAAGTGGCTGGGTTAAAATCTTATAAGGTACGGGCGCCAATGAAGGCCCACTTAAATTCAAATCCTTGTAAAATCTTGCAGTTAAGTAAAGTAAAGAAAAAACATAATGGAAATTATAATATATTTATTTGGGAAACAAAATATCTAAAAAAGTAGTTACAGCTTTTGGCATTTTAACACAAAGATAAACACTTTTTATAAACTTGGTGTTGGGCTATCTTGGGAAGCTGGTCGCTTAAGATGGCCCGAAAAATATTAATAGAAATATATGCATTATAAACATTTTAACAATTTTAACATAAAATATCAAAATAAAACACAATCTTCCCATAACATTATTCACAAAAGGTAAAATAATTAACCAAAGATTCAAATGTGGGCCATCTTAAATCTATCGAAATATAAATCAACTATAAAATAAAAACAAACTTCTGAATAAAATTATATTTTACTTTTAAATTAACTTTGAAAGTAACTTATCGAAAATATAAAGAAATAAATTCTTTTTTCTAAAACATTTTTGTTTTAGTAGGTGGGCTATCTAAGGGATACTGATAATTAACTTTGAGATCAATCGAAATAAGTGTACTGATTAGTAAAAACAAATAAGACGCTATTGTATTTAATTATGTGCATTGTCTTTAATTATGTGCGTGTATTCTTAACAAAAAAAAACTAAAAATAATCTGAAAAGCGAATTGGGCTATGTAGGGAATCATATTATGGGCCATGATAGGAAATTACCCCCAGTTTAAGTATAATTTCGTAAAAATACAAAAAAGGTAATAAAATAATAAAACTAATCTGTAATTCGTTGATTAATAAATTAAATATGAATTTTCACAGTTTAGAACAAAGAGATTTGCTCTTAATTTGCTAATTTTCAAAAGAATTGAGATCGTGGAGTTTATAAAACGTGTATCGTCCTGACATGACCAAGAAAACTGTCGTCTGTCTTCAAAATGGGGATGCACCGGTAATGAAACACACTTGCACTATTGTCTATGATACTTGTAGCATAAACCCGCGTAATTTCAAATGTATCGAATAATCATAACTGTATTTTTCTTAAAGTGGGCTATCCTAGGAGCCGGGCTATCTTCGGCGACAGTACCTTATATAAAATTTTCGTGTCACAGTTTTCGTTCCCATACTCCTCCGAAACGGCTAGACCGATTCTCATGAAATTTTGTGAGCGTATTGAGTAGGTCTGAGAATCGGCTACTATCTATTTTTCATACCCTTGAGAGTGGGCGGAGCCGCGGGGTGAACAGCTAGTATTTTATAAAAAAATATTTCTAGATCCAGTGGTACGTTTGTTTGTATATGTACGTAAACATACTTAAACCACAATTCTATTTATACCTAAATAGAGTTTATAGGGTTACAATAAATAAAAATAAATAGTGCAAAGGCAAAGGCCAAAAGAAAGAGTTGGGGGAGGAAGGTTATTTAGGTACATGCTCTTTTAGGTTCAACATTTAAGTAGAGGCTGACTAGAATATGTAACCGACATAGCCACTCGAATAAGCAAGCTGAAGTGGCAGTGGGCTGGTCACATTTGTCGTAGAACCGATAATCGCTGGAGTAAGCGGGTTCTGCAGTGAAGACCACGTCTAGGTAAACGAAGTGTAGGACGCCCCCCGGCTAGATGGAGTGACGATCTGCGAAATGTGGCTGGCAGCAGGTGGATGCGTGCGGCCGAAGTGAGGGCCAAATGGCGCGCAAAGGGAGAGGCCTATGGCCAGCAGTGGACTGCCGCAGGCTGTTAATGATGACAACCGTTTAACCGCAACATAGTGATAGTACCTACTCATGAAACTGAACAACTTTCCGGAAAATACTTTCGAAATCACAAAATTTTAATTCAAATTGTCCTAATAAGTGACCGGACAGCGTGACTGAAGTTTATATGAAATGTTACATTTTATTATTGATATAGCCTATGTTCCTTAGGGAAAGTTGTTCAGTTTCATGAGTACTACCAGTACCACTCATCATTCATCATCATTAACAGCTCATACATGTCCCTACCGAGGGGCTCGAGCCTACCCTGAAACCAGGGTGAATAGGCCTTAGTCGACCACGCTGGCCCAATGCGGGTTGGTCAACTTCACACACAACCACAACGATTGTAAATCATATAATGAGATGAGTGCCAAGCACTCTGATCTCGATATCTTTGACAATTCCTTAGCTAGTTTTAAGAAAACTGTACTAACTAAATAATTTAGTTCTTAATTAGTACCTAATCAATACCACATGATCTCACTACAGATATAAAATTCTATATTTAAATTATATATTAGCGCTTAGCTGTGAATGTTGTGTACATCTGTAATTGTCGTTTATATTAGAACATAAGATATATTCAATACCGTCAATGAGCAATATATTCGATGTTGATGTACCTATATAAATAAATAAAAATAAAAACCCTTGAATTACTTCGCAGGTGTGCGCAGGTGTGTGCAGGTTTCCTCACGATGTTTTCCTTCACCGTAAGAGCGTCGAATAAACGTACATATGAATTCGAAAATCGAAAACACATTGGTACGTGCCGAGGTTCGAACCCGCGAACTTCCGAATGGAAGTCAACGGCCCTAGCCACTAGGCCACCGACGCTCTTATATCCAGTACCACTCAGTTGCGGATTAACAACCAGTTACATTTCACGGTGTATAACACGAGAATGACAAGTAAACTAGAGTTGATTGATAGTAGCCAGGACCAACGGGTTTCACATTCCTGCCGAATCACAGAATCATCTTTATGTTCGGCCAAGCAGGCGATTCAGCCTGCTATGTTCTAAACAAAATAGGGAAAGTGAAATTTGTTTGGCGGGTGACCAACCGGGATTCCAATCTGGAACCTCTGTTTCAAGGTTTTTACCACTCGTTAACAGCTCATATATGTCCCCACCGAGGGGCTCGAGCCTACCCTGATACCAGGGTGAATAGGCCTTAGTCGACCACGCTGGCCCAGTGCGGGTTGGTCACTGCGGGTTTTACCACTTGGGGGCCGTCCATTAATCACGTGATCTTTTTTAAGCATTTTTTAACCCCCCTCCTCCTTGGTGATATGTGGTGAAGTTTAAGACTAACCCCCAATTCCCACCCAACATCACGTGTATTATCAAAACCTGCAAAGAATCTTATATTATCTTTAAATAAAGGTAAGTATAAAGTATACCTAATCTTATTTTATTCCGAAATTAAGGACTATGATAAAAATGCCTAGACAGAAAGGTTGCAGGATGTTTTTGATTGGAAAAAATAAATACACGTGATATCTTACAACACCCCCCCTCCCCCCTTGTGATATTTCGTGATTTTGGTCAAACCCCACCCCCCCCTTTCAAACCTCATGTGATTAATGGACGACCCCTTGACCACTGTTAAACTATCGATCATCCGTTTCGAAACTATTTCAAGAATTATTTTATCTACATTCAAAACATACATTAAAATTAATTTAGTCAAGTCACTATGTATTGAACTCTACGCAAACATTTGCAAGATATTTGCATGCAAACGAACTAGAACTTAATGAGTTATGCACTTATAGAAATATAACATGCGTTTCTTACTCATATTAATCATACAGAAATAAATTACTTAGACATTGACCTGAACTGAACATGCACGATATTATTTATTAATTTTATTGTGACTCTATTATCAAATAAATGCCGATATACGAAAAATAATTTTGAGGTCGATTGTATTTTAAAATGTATTTAATAATTATACGTCTAGCTAGACCACTTTATTTCAGAGTAATAAATAAATAATATGTGGGAATCTTAATAATCTACGAGTATATGTACATACTTACTTATAATAAATATTTGGATGGTCGAAAAATATATTTCGAAATAATATATAGGTACTTATTTAATAACTTATTTACGCTTCGCTCAGCTAAAATACATACGTACCGTACTTACGTAGTAGTGTAAATTTTTTTTACTATAATATCATGTTTTATTCAACTTAAAAGAAGCAAAAACTTTTTAAAAATAGGCCATATCTTATCTTCAGGATTTTTTTCGTATATACATATTATTATGTAATGTCTTACTTACACCACACCATACGACATCGATGTAAATGGATGTAAATGCAGCAAAAATATTGAGTGTAGCCATTAGCATAACCCGCACGTGAAATAAACATACAGCCGACCCGGTCGTGGTGAGCTGTCACAACGTCAGCGTGACAGGTGACAGTGACTAAGATGCCAGCACGCCAATGCGCAATGGCGTACGCATCTGCATGCTCGTTAGCACAGGCATGCTTTAAGCACGATTAAGCCCACTCTCACACGGAGCTACTGCATTGAGCCGCCTAAGGCTTCGGACATGGCTCCTATAACGACTACATCCGTAGATTGTAACCCTACGGCTTTTCGTGCTTTCCGAAGCACGGAATCATCTTTCTTTTAGCACTTTCAGGTGATTCAGCCTGCAGTTAAAGTCCTAATCAAACTAGGGAAAGTCTCATAGAGTGATATCTGTTCCGACTAGTGTAGTGTCCCACCGGAATTCGAACCCTGGCTATGTAACGTAAAGAAATTAAAATCACCAACAAGTTATTGCGCGACACCTAATAACAACCTTTCTTATACTTTAACTGGTTGTTGTTTATCTGCAACAAGTAGTTTTACAAATGAATGGCTGAATTTACAATTGTTGGAAAACTTTTACTAAAGGCTGACACATTCAAAAGCTTAAAATTCCACATGCTCCCCCTCAATGGGAACGCAAACTACGAAGTGGCCGGTCAAATGACTGAGGTTTATAAATATGAAAAGTTTATACTTACTTTTGAGATTTCAACTTATTTTCTTTGAAGAAAGTTGTTTAGTTTTAATGAGTCACTTTGTAATTTCACAGTGTAGAAATTCGCTACCATTTGTTCCTATAACGCTGCGTATAGACGACCTCGCGCGGCAAACCATCGAACGGGTGCCCCTTAAATTGCATAACATAAATATCCCTATTATGAAAATCCATAACAGACTTGCCATAACTTTAAATAGTATAACAATTAGAATCCATAATTCAAAAATACATACCATTATTTAGCATAACTATTATAATCCATAATTGTATAATCTTTCAAAATCATAAATTTAAGATATTTTGGTAAAAAAGAAGATAAGAGAGACAGCATTTTTGGTGATAAAAATAATAATTTAATATATTATGTTTACTATATTTGTCAAATTTATATTTCTTAATTATTATACATACCTACTAACAGTATTCATATTAAAGTTAGGGCTTTTAAATATATGTATTTCAAAATTATGGATTTTAATCGTTATGACATTTATCGATTATGGATTTTCGATATATACATTTTCAATTATGGGTTTTAATATAGACCCCCATCGAACCCATATAGCGCCCCACGCCCCGCACCCCGCAGGGTTGGCGTTACCCCAGCATCACCGTGATCGAATTTCGCGAATTCAACTATACAGGCCTTTAGTCAATAGTAAAGTAGATTTTGTCATATTTTGTCAGACTTTGTCAAGCAGTCGTTCAAAAGTTATAAGGGCGAGTTACTGTCTCCGCTGGGGGAACGTTCCGCCAGCATCACCATTCTTAAAACTCTAAAACTACAGCACCTAGCTCTAATTTGATTGCATGAGGGTTTTGTCAATACTTTGTCAACCTTACATACAAAAATTTAGACTTCGTCGTTACACCGTTTAAAAGTTATACGGTTGGTTTACTGTCTCCGCTGGGGTAACGTTACCCCAGCGGCGACAGTAAACCAACCGTATAACTTTTAAACGGTGTAACGACGAAGTCTAAATTTTTGTATGTAAGGTTGACAAAGTATTAACAAAACCCTCATGCAATCAAATTAGAGCTAGGTGCTGTAGTTTTAGAGTTTTAAGAATGGTGATGCTGGCGGAACGTTCCCCCAGCGGAGACAGTAACTCGCCCTTATAACTTTTAAACGACTGCTTGACAAAGTCTGACAAAATATGACAAAATCTACTTTACTATTGACTAAAGGCCTGTATAGTTGAATTCGCGAAATTCGATCACGGTGATGCTGGGGTAACGCCAACCCCGCAGGCGCCGCGGGACTCCGCCGCACAGTGGTTCAGGATTCAAAATTAGTGGACATTGACTCCAAAGTCGGAATTTCGATCTGATTTATTTTTTCTAAGGTTCTTGACAACATTTCAAACCACTTTTACTCTTTCACATTTTATCGAAAAGTGTATAGTTATCAAGATATAATTTTTTTTAAATAAAAATGTATGGAGAAAATTACATTTTATTTTTTTTCTTTAAATGCCGGGGTTTGCCGAGTGTTTGGAGACATAGCCATGTTATATCAAGTGGTCAGGATTATAAAAATCAATTCAACGAGTCCGGCAGAACCCGGCAGCGCGAAAAAATGATGTTTGAAAAAATACATATAAAAACGTTATTCTCCAAAGATTGTGATGTTATTTGAGATGATTTATTATTTTATTGTATTTTTACATTTAACTACATAAAATAATTGAGAAATATTTCAAAAAAATAGTAATAAAAAAAAAAAATTTTTTAAACATTGAATAATTTTTCTCGCATTCCATACAAAGTGTGTACTTTTTAACTTTACTTTACTTTGCCATTCTCCTTCAACTTGGATAAAAATAATATTTAAGCTCTTCTTCTGTATGGGAATCCAAAATAGAGCTTGAACGTCTTTTTTTCTGCTTATTGCTTAGGTCTTCGAAGCTTTTTCTAATTACCGTTTCAGTACAAGTGCCAACTTCCGCAGTACAGACACTGGTAACTGGAATTTCAGCATGCGTGAAAACAGTGTCCTCGATAACGATTTCACTTGAACCTTCAAAGAGCGCTTTTCAATGAACCGTGCTGCAAGTTGGCCAAGGAATGTCGGTTTCTAACCACTTGCGGCTCACCTTCCGGTTCATGAAAGTTTTCGTCTGAGTCTCTATCTATAAAGTCTGCATTTCTCCACTTATCCACAAGGCGCTAAGTGAAATGTATTTACAATTATTTGATAATATCAGTCTTCTTGAGATATCTCACATGGAATTTCCGATACAATAACTTGATGTAAATAATTTAAAGTCTTAAATATCTTTATATACCTAATAACTGAGTTTCCTGAAAAAATCTAAATAAATACCCAATCCAGAATGAACTCAAAATTTAACGGAATATGTAAGCGGTCTTCTCACTCTCTCTCTACGGGAGAGAGGGGTTCCTGCGTCAGCCTTGCGGCTCTTGCGGGAGCATTCTGCGCAGGCCTCATCAAAGGACCCGGTCATGGGGGATCGGCGTGACCGATGTTGCCATCTTTGGATTGTGGTGCTCAGAATCTGAGATGTAGTGCTCTCCTCCTCGGCTCTTCTCGCCAGTAGAAGATCCCTGGCCTTGGACTTGTGTCTGGTAGGCGGCTATGTAGTGCTTAACGGAATATTAACTTGCATTGCTAAAAGATTCACGATGTGGTTCGCAACTAGCGGTGATTAAAGACAGCAACAAGTTAGGGCCAATCAGATTTCAGTATTCCCGATGACTCATTTGTTTGTTCATTGCCTTGTCTATACTTACTAAGACGACTCATCTCAAAAGCTCTTTGCTATTTGTTTTTAATGTTTTGTTTTTCGATTATAGAAGTTGTCATTTCTACTGAAACGGTGATTAGAAAAGGCTTCGAAGACCTTAGTAATACGCAGAAAAAAGACGTTCAAGCTCTATTTTGGATTCCCATACAGAAGAAGATTTCAATGTAATTTTTTGTCTAAGTTGAAGGAGAATAGAAAAGTAAAATAAAGTTAAAAAGTGCGCACTTAGTATGGAATGCGAGAAAAGTTATTCAATATTTAAAAAAAAAAGCTTTTGTTTTACGATTTATTTGAAATATTTCTCAATTATTTTATGTAGTCAAATGTAAAAATACAATAAAATAATAAATCTTCTCAAATAACATCACAAACGTTTTTATATGTATTTTTTTCAAACATCATTTTTTCGCGCTGCCGGGTTCTGCCGGACTCGTTGAATTGATTTTTATAATCCTGACCACTTGATATAACATGGCTATGTCTCCAAACACTCGGCAAACCCCGGCATTTAAAGAAAAAAAATAAAATGTAATTTTCTCCATACATTTTTATTTAAAATAATATATACATATCTTGATAACTATACACTTTTCGATAAAACGTGAAAGAGTAAAAGTGGTTTGAAATGTCATCAAGAACCTAAGAAAAAAAAATCAGGTCGAAATTCCGACTTTGGAGTCAATGTCCACTAATTTTGAATCCTGAACCACTGTGCGCCGGTGGTGTTCGGGGGTGTTTTACATAGTGCTTAGCGCCATTGATTTGTAGTTGATATTCAAAAAGAAGTAGCTTATCAGTGGCTATGCGGTTGCCGCGCGAACCAGTGTTCGATGGTTTGCCGTGCAAACTCGATACGCAGTTAGCAGTCGTTCCCGTTCGTCCCCACTGGGGACTATTCGTAAAAACTATTAGGCCAGATTCTAAAGTAGGTAATTATAATTAACATGGAGTCTGAAACTAAATTTGTTGTATTTCAGGCTTTCAGCAACCAACGGTTAAAGCAAATCAATGAGCATTTCAAAGATTTAATTTACTTTTGTATATTAGTTTTATTAAAGTTTATGAACAAGGTTTTATTTTAAATAATATAGGTACTTAATGTAGAAACTGTGCTTAATATTATTTATTTATGTATTTAACAAAACAAGTCATGGTACATTAGATATACTTACAAGCTATTGTGTAGCTATTTGGTCACAAATTGTATGAATATTAAAAAAAAAACATCAGTTGGTTCAGTCGCATACACAAACATATCACAGATAAAAAGTAGGCACATTACGTACATTATTACATTGCTTTCACAGTTTATGCCAGTAACTAATGCTTTTGTATACAAGTATTTACTGTAAAAATGAAAATATATGTACTTAATATTATGTTACAATACCTATATTCCTCTCAGCAAGCAAAGTACATTTCCTGAGTTTACTCTATGATGAATAAAAAAGAAAAGAAAATAAAATTAATTAGTATGACAGCGATATCGGATTTACTTACACATTCATTAGTTTTATTTTTGAATTATTTTTGAAATTACATATTTATTTAGTTGGAATTAATACTCGGATTATTAGCACATTGATAGAACTGCACATATTGAGTAAATGTTAAATTATATAGATATCGCAACGTGACAGTCAGACATCTAGTTTAAGTTGTTATAACTGGTATTTTTGGGGTTAAATTTTGTTGGTAGACATATTATTTATTTTACATGAACAGGACTATTACAACAATAAAACGCAAAAGTTCATGTGTGTATCAGTGGTTAATGTATTATGACATCTAGGTTTACGAGGTAGGTCAACTTCTGCATTGGCGGCCCAAACAACCGTTACAGTTATAAATTAATTTACATTTTTAACTTAATATTATTTATATACATCACTTTATAAAAACAAAAGAAAGGAACTATATTAAGTCATTTAATAAACATAATGTTTTACTTTAAAAGAGATCAAAGGAAATTTTTGCTTAAGATTACTTATACGTATATGAAATTAACTGGAAATTACTACAACATTAAATTAAAATATACAATATCATTTCTTCCGCCAGGCATGGTGGTGAGCCAGGATCAGGAACCGCAATACTACAGTACTTCACCCATCGGATGTTGTCATTATAGTCGTGTCTGTCACAGTTGTAGGCGTGTTAGTCAGCCGTATTGTGTTGGTCACAGTTGTAGTCGTGTTGGTCACAGGTTGTAGTCGTGTTGGTCACAGTTGTAGTCACGTTGGTCAGTTGTAGTCGTGCTGGTCACAGTTGTAGTCGTGTTGGTCAGTTGTAGTCGTGTTGGTCACAGTTGTAGTCGTGTTGGTCACAGTTGTAGTCGTGTTGGTCACAGTCGCGTTCGTAATTTTGTGATATTCTTTAAAACAAAACTTAATACACAGACTTACATTGCACTCTTCACATTTCCAGACAGTACGGGAGGTAGCTTTCCGTTTCATACAGAGGATACATCTGGCCAACTTTTTATTATTGTATACTGGAAAGTGGTTGTGATCCACATACACACCGTAATCCGTCTTGCAGTGGTTGCTCCGAGGTACTTTCTTCACTATGTTGCCAGATGTCCGTTTATATAGAAAATGTTGCTCGGTAGTCAAGTCAATTTTTCTATATACTCTCAGCAAGCTTTCTGCTAGTGTTTGTCGGAACTGTCGATTGGTCGTTTGAGGTTGTAAGGTGTGGTGTATGATGAAGCAGTTGAATAATGCCACGCTGTAAAGCCGGCGGAACAGTTTTTTGAACCACATCCTATCTCGGTCAAGTTCCATAGAAAGCGCTGAAAGGTACTTTACCTTTCGATCAACACCTTCCATGGATTTATTATAGTTGAGCACTAGGTCAGGCGTGAAAGTCAGTTTGTTACATTTTTCGAGTTGTTTGACTTGCAGCGAGTGGCATGTTGAGATTATGCTAACTATGTTAGCATCTCGCCATACCATTACTGCTAAGTCCTCGCAGTAACTTGTCACCACCTCACCATGTCGCATATTTTCTTTCAATAAAGTCTTGACTGAATCAGGTAAGAACTCCCGATTCAGTCGTAAAGTTCCGTAGCAGTCGGTCTTTTGCTTTTTGAGGCAACGTGCCAACAATGGACAATTGTAAAAATTGTCCATAACAAGCACGTGTCCCCGATAAAGCAAAGGAGCCATTAAGTCGTACACTATTTTAGCAGTGGCGTTGGTCGGTCTGGTTGTCTGGTTTTTAGGTGCGGTGGCAGTCGCAGTCGTGGTAACCGTCGTCGCAGTCGTAGTCGCAGTAGAAGTCTGTATCGTGTTTGTCTCTTCGGTGGCAGTGTCTTGGTCAGTCTTGTTACTGCCAGATTTTCCAGTATATACAATATATTTCCATAGGTAGCCCGTCGAAGACTCACACAGCTCGTATATTTTTACCCCGACTTGAGCTTCCTTGATTTTTTGTGATAATCCGAGTCGACCATGCCATTTGAGGAACGACTCGTCGATTACAATATTTTGAGATAAATTGTATAGACTGGAAAATTTGGCGTTGAAATAGTCCAGTACCGGTTGAATCTTTCCTAATTTTGTCTCGTCAGTTAAACTCTCATTGTCGACGAAATGGAGAAACGTTCTTAGCGACAAAAACCTATTATAAGACATGATACTTGTCATATAAGGCATTGTGCCAAATCCATCAAAACTGAAGTAGCTCTCCTCGTTCGGCTTTGGATAAATTTCATGCAAGATTAATATTGCCAAGAACGTCAGCATCTCGTTCCTGTCAGTCGGAGTCCAAAAATGAAAACTCGATTCAACTTTGACTTTCCCGAGTTCAGTTAGTTTGGCGATCGTCTGTTGTGCGTGACGGTTAGTCTCAATCACAAGTCGGTCTAAAAAGTCAGTGTCAAACATTGTTTGAAAAAGTCCAATTACAGAGTATTTCGTCGTCGGGAAAGTCGGTCCTGGGGTCGGCCCAGTAAAAGTTTCCATCTGTCCCTTAAAAACATTATTGTTATCCTGCCACCGAAATTCTAAACTTAAGTCGTTTGGGGCTATTTCTCGCAATGCCAAATCGTCAGCTTGGTCGCTGGCCCTTAAAATATCCTGTGCATGCATTGGCATATCTTCAATGGTAGCAGACTCGTAAATGGCATTACGAGAATCAGTATTGAATGAAACTAAGTCCACGTCAGGGTTATCTGAGTCAGAGTCACTATCGGTCTCCTGTAATTGAGTGAGCCAGTCAGTCGCAATCTCGATGAAGGTTTTGTTTCCCACATCTGTAAATAACATTGAATATTCAATAACAAACAATGGTAATAAAAATAACAAAACATCCCCAAATGCACTTACCCAAAGCTATTATTCTAGATGTACTGGGCCCAGCCACCGCCTGTTGTTCATCTACAACAAAAATGCATAAAAATTGGAGAAACAGAAAAAATTACTCATCAGGCATTACAGGCGACTATGGATGGCTATACGAGTCTATCACGTTAGGGGGCGTAAAAGTTTTAGTAACGCTAGCAAATCTTGTGCCTGTTGAGATGATCTACAAAATCAATACTTTATGACCCGTTTTTATTTTTTGCCTACGCTAAACAACACACCTGTGTGTTTCCGATTTTAGAATTCATACGTACGAGTTTAAGCTTAATCTCTTCTTTTACCTGTAATGGATTATGCTGATTTTGTACACTGACTCGTCTGCTGAGTTTAAGAGTAAAAAATTGGAGCGTATAAAAAATCTGCGCTTCATATTTGGCCTCAAGAATGTCGATCATATCCCTAGCTATCGCTCCAAACTTCAATGGCTACCCGTCCGCCACCGAAGGAATTATCACATACTTTCTCTTCTATTGTTAACAGCTCATATATGTCCCTAGTCCCTACCGAGGGGCTCGAGCCTACCCTAAAATCATAGTAGATAGGCTTTAGTCAACTGGCTCAATGCGGGTTGGTCACCTTCACACACAACCATTGATTGAATTTCTTCGCAGGTGTGTGCAGGCAGGTATCCTCACGATATTTTCCTTCACCGTAAGGGCGTCGAATATACATATGAATTCGAAAATCGAAAACATATTGGTAGGTACGTGCCGAGGCTTAAACCCGCGAACTTCTGAACGGAAGTTAACACCCCGGCCACTTTGCAGCCGACGTTTTCATTCTCTTCTGTACTTTGTTATACAACTCAACTCAAATCTCCATCTTCTTTCTCAAAAATATTTTTGTAAATATTTCATTCAATCACCCTAGACTGTGATCTTTGTTTTTGTAAGAAATGCCACTTGACATGCCCCTTCGTTCTTTAAGATCTTGCAATAACTCCATCAGTTTATAGAATCGGTCAGACGAGCTCCTTCCTTCACCCAAATCCTTTGAAATGCACATTACTACCATAGTATTGTCTCCTGATCCGTTTAGTTAGATAAATCTTCTTTCATATCATAGTGATAGGATAGTATGTATTCATTTATTTTAATTATATATTCGTAGCTATTTTAAATATTTTACTTTATGTCTAGTATAAAAGCAGTTTACTTTTATCTTTTTGAATTTTTTTTTAATTTGAATTAACCATCAACCCTTATCACTTTTATCTGGACATTTTCTATACCTAAAAGCTCTTTCTGACAGTTTTGTTTTATTCTGTCTTTCTGTATTATGGTGTCAAATAAAGAAACCTATGCACGCCTGGGAAGAAATTTAAAGGTCTTTTTTTTTTAATTGACCTATGCTTGTGTCGAAAAGGTACGACCAATTAAGCTTCACCGGACTTGCGGGGGAGTGGAAGACTCTACCCCAAAAAAAGTCATATACCAACGCGTCTAGGGGCGGCTCAGGAGAGCCTCGGACCACGGCCTAGCGCGTTGATATTGAAAAACATCGTGAAGGTCGTCTCCTTCACGATGTTTTTCAATATCAACGCGCCTGAGGGGCTCCGTCTCTGATTTTCAATTTTGATTTTGGTTCTGGCCGCGCCCCCGCCGGCGGGTACGGGCGTTGTTACCTGAAGGGTATTCGCTACCAGAAGGGCATTCTGTTAGGTGTAATCTAAATTCTTGGCTGCTTTAACTGCATCAGTGATTTCGTCGTCACGTTCGGAAAGGAAATTTAAAGGTTTTGACTAACCTGCACTGGACCATAGCGTTTTTAACTGAAGCATATTCACTCTCGGTGGCGTCATATTCATCATACGAACGAACATCATAATTTACAAATCTTTTCATGTAGTCTACATCCCCACTGACTTTTATACGCCTTTTTGCATCTTTTACAAGAAAACTTTTTTCTTCCGGTATGGTTTAATAAATGTTTGGATAGTGTCTTTGAGTAAGTAAAATTTTTCCCACAAATTTCACAAGGATATAATGCCGTAAATTCCATATGGTTGTTTGCAATGTGGCCAATCAATTGTCTTTTATCTTTCACGCATTTGTCACAAAAGTCACAGTAGAATTTGGCATTAGTAATTTTCCTCACCCTCGGAGTATTTAGATGCTTGTTGTCGGCCGATCCTTTTTTAATCATATCGGTTTTAGACAATGCGCAATAATTTTTTCTGTGTCTGTTATAATTGGATTTCTCATTAAAATGTGTACCACAGACACAAGTGATTCTGTTTTTGTTCTTAAAGTGCACTCTAGATATATGATCAATTAAATATCTTTTCAGTCGAAATCCCTTTCCACAGTCATGGCACGAAAATGTTGTTTTTTCCTTGTGGAACTCTTTTGTGTGTCGTGTCAGATTTGATCTGAAAGTGTAAGTCTTAAAACAAATCTGACAGGTTACACCTTTCATCCTGCTTTGGTCCTGTATATGTTTGATGATTTTCCTTTTACTTTGAAATGCTGTTCCGCAACAGTCACAAATAAATTCAACAGATTTTTTGTTTGGAGCATTAATTGTGTTGCTATTTTGCGGTACATTTCCCGTTTTGGTTCGTTGTAGTCGTACATAGCATCTTTGAGTATGAAATGGAATGTGATCTCCTTTTTTGTTTTCATCCGTATTATGTTTGTTAGCCTTAGCAGAGCTTCCTGTTGAGTTATGAAATTGATCTGTAAATGTGTTTTCTTTTATACGTAAGGTTATAAATAGCTTAAAATTAAATATTTTTTATTTATATTTTTAAGTGACTCAAGTATCTGTATCGAAAACTAGGAAAAACAGCTTTTTTAATAAGTTGTATCTTTAGATTAATTTTTAGTGTCTTTTTATTACACATCTTTTTATTTTTAGAATAAATACATAAAAGTAGGTCTTAAGCATTTAAATATTTACCTGTAATGTTTGGCTTGTCTAGGACTGTGGGACCAATGGCCATTTCTTCCTTAATAATATGGTCCGAGTACAGAATTGACTGCACATCGGAATTTAGCATTTCATCATCAACGGTCCAATCATCTGGGTCATCTTTGAATATTGTTGTTGTATGAGAAGCCGTATAATCTAAAAATGCAATTTTATTTACCAACTATGCATAAAAAGTTTAGAAATAGCTGTAATGTGCTTCAGAATAAGCAGGATAGCACTAGACAAAACCAGGCCTGTTTCACTCCTGTCTCTATAGCCAAGTACATCTACGGCCCGTCCGGACAATATAATAACTATCAGTCAGAAAAAGTGAGCAATACGCGATAGATGAGATGCAACATCTGCGGTAGGTAAAATGGCGCCGCGCGATCTGAATTGCACTAATTGTTATGGAATTAAAGAAGCTTTTAGTTAATTTTTTATCAAAAGTGAATTTTCTGCTCCTCTGTGACAAAACTAAGAAAATGGCTCCATCCTTAATGGTAAGAAGGGGCTGATTTCCGCAACTCGACGTCTAATGCTCCTTTTTTGCGTATGGGTGGGATTGCTACTCGAGCCACCCTATCTCCTCGAAGAACCTCAGCAGGCCTTTGACCTCCCTGAGGGCCTCGGGGATTGACCGAGGTGTATCGAGGTCACCATAGCATTAACGACTTCAGACTTACCGCAGTGGAGGCCGCCTCCTGTCTGATGAACAGGTGCAGCGGGGGCAATCCTAGCATGGCTTCTAGGGCGGCAGTAGGAATGGTCTTCATGCAGCCCGTGATGGCCATGCACGCCAGTCCCTGGAATCGTTGTAGTTTGTTGATGACAGTTGTCTGGTCACACTTAGTCCACCACACTAGCGCGCCATAGCAAAGGATCTCATGGCTCCATCCTTATTAACTATTATTTTAATAAGTTAATTTCCGATCTATGCAAAAGACATTCTATGTTCACTAGCCATAGTAGAGCATGCTGTTAACTTATGAGACTCCACCACCTACCTAATTCCAGTAATAATAATAAAAATGTCTTTTTATCACATATACTTTAGTTCTAAATAAATATATTATAAAATAGAAGTTATATCACTACATAGTATAAAATAAAGTTGCTTTCTCCATCCCTTTGTCCCTATGTATGCCTAAATCTTTAAAACCATGCAACAGATTTTGATGCGGTTTTTTTAATAGATAGAGTGATTCAAGAGGAAGGTTTATAATATGTATAATACATGCATAATATACTTAAGGATAATCCACAATAACCATTTTCCTGAGCGGAGCCGGGGCGGGTCCCTAGTAATTTATAAACATATAAATATTACCTGTAAAGTTTGGCTTGTCTATGACTGTGGGACCAATGACCATTTCTTCCTTCACCACATGGTCCGAGTACAGAATTGACTGCACATTGGAATCCAGCAACATGTCATCATCGGGGTCAACTTTAATTTTCTTTGTTGCTTGAGAAGCCATGTCATCTAAAAGTAGCAATTTTATTTACCATTTAGGCATACCTACAATGTTTCAAAACAACTAAAATGTATAATATCTCAAAAATTTCGCAGGATAGCACACAAATTAATATACCTTCTGCTGTATCCAAGATATTCTCCAGATTAGATTGATTTTCTTTGTATTCATCATTTCCTTTTGTTTTTATACTGTCACTGCACTCCATTGAAGCCATAATGGATCTTGTAACAAAAATACAAAGTAAGTAAAAATTTCTTCGGCTAAAATTTCCATTAATATCCCAGGCTTTGGGGATTTATGACTTTATGGCTCAGAGGTCTATATTTAGGAGTCTTATAGTTTTTCAGATATTAATTATATCTAATATCTACAAATTTGGTAAACAACTTTTATTTGCATACCCTATGTTTTCGAGTTCATACAGACAAGTTTAAGTTGGTTTTTTGGCTTATACTTTAATTTACTTACGATACAATATTGAAAATTTCATTTAAAATTTTAGATGATTTCATTTAAAATCAGTGAAGCGAGCAGGGGATTTCAGGGCGCCCCTACTTAGCTGGGTTAGATTAGAAGGGTATGGCAGACGGTAGCTGGGCTGGGGTTAGGTTACATGTTGACCCCCCATGCAGGCATGGAAACCCTGAATATATTAGACTATTCTCTGTGAGGGGAATGAGGGGTTCGCCTCCTACCCCCCTCCGAATTATGGTATAACTAGGTCAGAGTCAACTTCGGGGCGAAGACCCGAAATTTGGTATAATTGATTTAAAAATGGTCAAAAAACTGTACATAACCTCAAAACTTTGACTGCCGGGACTCACCACACCAAACAAAATTTATTCCAGTCAGTAGTTAGATACAGTTCACCGGTTAGTTGAAGAAACATTGCAGGGCCTGATCTTAAAAAACCTTCATGAACAAGTTGGTGTACCTATGCAAATTGGTTAGAATGTGTTCAACAAATTGTCAAGAATTTCCTTGGAAAAATAGATTGGCACGCAAACTGTACTTCTGTTAAAAACGAATCACTTACCATTTATTTACAAACAAGAAGTAATGTATGTGCTTGCTTGCAACGCAACAACCGCCATCCACCATTCGCCAGATTTCGCCAAACAAACAAACAACAAACAAACAAAATGAAAATAGCGCTAAGATCTGTGTTGCCAGTAACCTATAGTGAAAAGCTTGACCAAAGAAATAAAAATTCTGCTTTGGCGCCGCCATACACTGGTTCGATTTGGTAAAATAATGGAAATAGGGGTCGAAGTTGGAATTTGAGGTTCATATATTTTTTTAACGTATTCTTCATTTGATTACAAATCACTTTTATTGATCGCAATTTTTCCAAGAAACCTACCATTTTCAAGAAAAAAAAATAGACATTTTTTTTGTATGGAGGATAAGTGATGAACGAGTATTAAAACAAATGAAGTATTATTAACAAAGTATTACTATCGATCATCAATTCTTAATAAATTTTTCAATATATTTGCGCTCGGCGCAAAGGCGCTCAAAGTTAGTACTTTTTTTTTCCTTTTTTTTATATTATTTAAGAGATATTCTAAAAATTTATATTATAATCGTTCCAAATATATTAACTCTTAATAATCAAGTACGCTACAGCACCTAAAAATCACTGAAGATGGTATTTTATATAATATTTCACCATTTTGAAAACATGGCTATGTGTACAATTTCCTGCGCCCATTGTATATTTTTATGTTTATGGCAATAATCTCTATTATAAAAGTAGTTCCGTTGAATTTCTTTAATATGGTGAGTTTTTTTTTATTTCTCTGGTTCTGGATTTTAACATGAGTTACAAGTCCGGTGAAGCTTGATTGATTGTACCTTTTCGACACAAGCATAGGTCAAAAAAAAAAAACATAAGACAACTCAAAAAGTAACGTTTTCCTAAGGATATATGTAATAAATACTACTGTACAACATAGTTATATCCATGCATCTTATGCAAATTAATTGATTTCACGTAGAAAACATTCTTAATTTTACTAACCTATCAAATTCAGAAGGAAAATAATATTTACTGTTTAAATTTGTTATAAAAAAATAAGATTATTTTTCTGTATTGTTAGGATTTGAAAATAAAAAACTCATTGGTTTCAAAAATGTGAAAATTATTAAATATTTCTTTTCAAGTCGAGTAACATGGAAGTAACGCCAAGGGCTCAAAAGTAACGTAAAATGTTTAAAAAGTAACGTTCTGGCAACGCTGAACCAAAACGTCAGGTACTACTAATTGTTGTTTTTTTTTCATATCATGGATGAATGATAACATGAATTGAGTCATTCAACCTATTCTTATGGTTATTTCTGTTTTATCTATAAAAAGTCTTCTTTCAGTTAGTAATTTAATTTCTGCTCTATTTATAAAAAAGTATGTCTTCAAAGGTCTTCAGTTTGTAACGTGGTGCATTACCATGCCACCTCGTTGCCTCATTCTCACCTCATTTACCATTCTCGTCTAAATTCGAATATATTTAATTTTGGAATTCAGTCAACAGTCATCCGTCATTTCGTCCATTTTTCTAGTCACTTTTCGTTTTCCCATCGGCCATATCGGTCGATAACAAATTCCAGTTTCCCTTTTATCAAATCATGTCATTGTAATAATTAATAAATTTAAAAATCAATAGTGTTTGTCTTCATGTTTGTCTGTTTCAAGTTTTAAAGACTTTTCATCCAACCCAATAATCAAAATGCGTTGCTCTTTTCTCTATATACACGTGTTACGGAAGTGTCGTGGAAGCGGTTCCAGCAGATGCGGGCGTTGCCACAATGGCGCCCCTACGTGCTCCTCGACCCATTTTGTAAGTTCCAGATGGAAAAAACCGCTGGCAGAAAGGTCACAATGGCGCCCCTTCGTGTTTCTCGACTACCACCCCTGAGCTTCAGGTAAAATCGGCGTAAAAACCGCCGGGAAGAACGGCCCGCGGTTGATGTAGCAGCCAGGAACCAAGATCAAGAACCTTTCAAGACCCTCTTCAGGTCGGCGACGACGGCTGCCTGACAGCGGACGGCTGCAGCTGCTGCTGTGCCCGCTGGAAGATCCTGACGTCGCAGTGAGAAGCCTAGCTGCCTACTGCCTACTGCCGGATGCCTACACCCGGATATGAAGAAGAAAGAAGAAAGAAAAACTACACACTAAAACGTTTATTAAAGTTTTATTCATTTTAAACTGTATTAGGTAGGGTTTGTTGTGTTTATCTGCTTTATTTGTGTCCTCATTTCAAGCATCATCACTAACAGATTTTCATTTTCATTTCCATCTCCCATTTATTATATTTATTATTTCACCTGCAACACAAACTTATTATTACTTTACAAGCACATTACTCACATTTTACAGACACAAATACCTCCACGTTACTTGGGTTGGTCACAAATGTGACTGATACTAATACCCTTGTAACGGCGGAAATACATTCACTAAGATGCTAGGCTCTCGAGGCCGACTATCGCATCTTAAAATAGGTACCCACCACATTTTAACAACGTTTAGTATTCTATATTTGTTCGCATAAGAACAAATTTTCGAAAAGTAAATTTTTCGAAAAGACAAATTTTTCACGATAATTTTTCTTAGAAAAATCGTAATATATTATGTTTATTATTTATCGAATATAGTCAAATTCTGACACTACTCAAATTCTGACATAAATCATCTCACCCTACCATAGTCACAAACCCATTTTTTCTTAATACCATTCTCCTTACGTAACTCTATGGAATCTTCTGTGTAGAACAAACAGAGGTTCAAACTATGTAGGTAGGTACTACCCTTTTCAAGAAACTTAGGTCCTATCTCCTTTTTACTTACCTATTTAGATAATTGTCAGTTACGTCAACTTCAAAATTTTAATCATTATTGACACTTTCTTTTTCGGACCAAAGAGTAGAACATTTTTTCTTAGTAACCTACTACACATTACATTCTTCTTTCTTCATACTAAAAAGTTTCTTGCTCTACCTACTTAAGACTAGGCTCTATGGGATTCGAACCCTTTACCTTTCCCAAAGGAGATTCAAAAATTTAAAAATCTTACCCTTTTATTTCTTAATCTCCCTCCTTTATAACCTTTTTTATCCTTTATCCCTTCTACTAATCTTAACCTCCTCACACCTTTATAATCTTTTTTATCCTTTGTTCTCCCATAAATACTTCTTTCACTGTACATTACATACTCCTTCATTTATACCTACATCCTTACATTGTACTATATTCTTTACACATTTATTATGTCAAACTATGACACCACCTTCGTTACCATAGTTACCATTGTTTATTTATTTTATGACATTATCAATAACGTCATCCTATTCTACCCTTCCCTTCTGTCATTCTTTTGTTTATACACACCTCATTTTTTCTTTTCGGAGTCATTAGTTTAATTGTAATCGTTCATTTGTTTATATCACCCTTATTAATATTAGAGTATCCCACTCTATATCGTGCGGTTGATAACACGTTAAAGAAGCCCTTATCATATCTGTATATATTCCTTTATCTATTATCTCATCTCGTGCGGTTGATAACACGTTAAATAAGCCTATATCATATTCCTATCGTGCGGTTGATAACACGTTAAATAAGCCTCTATCATATTCCCTTATATTCCTCCTTACCCTACGCATTAAAATGCGCTTTGCCAAATGGCACAATACTTGTACATATACTTACTTTATCATCTTTCACACTAGCGGGTTGTGACTAGTAAAATAAGCCTACACTATCCTAAGTACAGTTCATTGAGAAACACTTATTTATGTATATAAGTTTCCTCAATATGAAAGGGTCTTGCTTTCCAATTCCGGAACAAGACATTGTAAGCTGAAGCATGAAAGAATGGAAGGATAGACATGAAGGATAAATGGGTGAACTGGCTTAGTGTACATACCCACACCTACTAAATTACCTTTTCACGTCCCATACTTAGTTTTATTTTAGTTTTAAGTATATTTTCACCTTCACCTTTTAGAAAAAAGCCTTTTCAAGCCTTTTTTCACCCGGCCCCCCCCGGTACTGTAAGGCTGCGTCCTCGACGCCAGCGGCCAAAGCGGGCGGTGCGAGCGGTGGCACGCGCGTCTTGATCAAAATCCATAGATTTATATGAAAATGTTCTGGACGACAGCGGGCGGCACGCGCGTCGAGCTGTAGGTTACCGCCTACACCGCCCGCGCCGCCCGCGCCGCCCGCTCCGCCCGCGTGCGTGGAGGACGCAGCCTTACGTGGTGCATTACCATGCCACCTCGTTGCCTCATTCTCACCTCATTTACCATTCTCGTCTAAATTCGAATATATTTAATTTTGGAATTCAGTCAACAGTCATCCGTCATTTCGTCCATTTTTCTAGTCACTTTTCGCTTACCCCTCGGCCATGCCGGCCGAGCTCCAAATTTCTGTGTAAACGTCTAATCATTTTTAATCTATCCTTGTCGACAAGCAGTTTTCAACCTTTACCTATATACATATAATACATATTTATCGTCTGTGCTTTTGTGTTTTCATCTACTTTTCATCGTGTTTTTCACTTCTTGTGCGCGCTCGCTGGCTCGCCCATATCTGGCGAGCCGCGGGTGTCACAAGTTATCTTCTTATCATCACATTGAGATACTTTTCGCAAAGATTGCTGCAGTCAGTTTATAAAGAGGAAAGGTTTGTATTTGTGTGTGTGTATTTGTGTGGGTGTGTGTGTATGTTGTAATGAATAAATTAAAAAACTACTGAGTCGATTTCAAAAATACTTTCACCGTTTGAAAGCTACATTCACCCTGAGTAACATAGGCTACCTTCAACCGCGGGAAAATGCCTGGGAAAACTGTTAACGCGGGCGGAGCCGCGACGGACAGTAGTCTTAAATTCTGTATATTGGTAAATTTTCAATAATATATAGTTTATTTCTTGTTTTCATTAGGTACTTGTCTATCCTACTAATTTATAAACGCGAAAGTATGGAACGACATGGATGGATGTTTGTTACTTTTTTACGCAAAAACTGCTGAATAGATTTTAATGAAACTTTACATTAATAATATTATCGATACTAATATTAGAGGAAAGATTTTATTGTTTGTTTGCTTTGAATATGATGCTCCATAACTATTGAGCCCATTCCAAAAATTCTATTGAAAAGTAGGCACTATCGCCTGGTAACATTTAAGGTTAGGCTATATTCTAATAAAAATAATAATTAGGTATTACTAAGAACTCCAATAATTTAACTTAAGTTGTAAAAAAAACCCTATAATATTTATAATAATTTAATATGAATACCAGGCACAGAAGAAAATAATAGTACTAACCTAGGTTCCGAAACGATGTATTAAACTGCTTTTTATGAAACTTGGTACAAAGAGAGAATAGACTTTGGAAAAGAACATAGGCCACCTTTTACAAAAAAGCTAGTTGATAATAAATACTTTTGTTTGCATATCCTCATCAGTCATCATCATCATCACACTACTGGTGGGATAATTGAAATGCGAGGGTGCTTCCCACATTCAAATGCCATCGAAGTTTAAAGTGGGGTATTCTCAACCTGAAGCACAGAATACCAACTGATGGGCTTCCCCGCAAGTCCGGTGAAGCTTGATCCGTAGTACTCGTACGTTTTCGACTCAAGCATAGGTCGCCAATTAAAAATAAATAAATAACTGAAGCAGCTAGTCTCCCATGCATTGTTAGTAAAGCCTAGCTAGAAAAATAAAAACTCTGCTCTGGGGGCGCCACGTGTATATTTTTATTGATTTTTATGTTTATTTATGGCAAGAATTTCTGTTATAAAATTAGTTCCAGTGAAACTCCGCATTATGGCGAGGTTTTTTATTTTTCTGGTTGGGCTTTAGTACCTAAGTAGTTTTATTCAATGATTCGAACATTTATGGTACCTACAAGTACGAGTAAGTACCTATAACTCGTCGACACAACAGCAAATATTGTCATAAATCGTTTGCCACGCCAATAACACGATCAATAAGTATATCATTCAATAAAGCAATAAATCGAATGAGGTCTGCCGACTTTGTCAATTGGTACCTCTATAAATAATTATTTTAGTTTCGTAATACCATTCCACTACCATGTTATCGATCGAGTTTGAACATAATAATATGTCCAAACTCGAAAATTTGCCAAAGAGCTTAATTTTAGGTGTACTCACCCAAAAAGGGACGAGGGGGTTGATCTAAAAGCTCTTATCTAGGCACATTTTCCTATAGGCTTACTACTCGTAAAAAGCGCGAAAATCACGAGAACTTGTTAAACGTGACATAACATAAGGACGGAGGAACTACTATGGCTCTTATGTCACTATGTCGCGTTTGACAGCTTGTCGAGCTTCTCGCGCTTTACGTAGCAAGTCTATTGGTGATTGTATGATGATAAAAGTTACTTTCTTTTTAGGAAAATATTTGCGATCACGATATAGCTGGAGCAATCTTGCAGCCATTTTTTAAATTAATCTCCCTTTTTTCGTTACTTTGGTCACAAAAAGTTAAACAGGCGTTGAATACTAAAAATTTTTAGTACAAGACTATTAAAATATGCATATAAAGCGTGTCTACCATTTTTGTGGGCAAGAACAATAGAATTGATTTCAGTTTATTTATTTTTCAACAGATGTCGTCTGTTAGCGTATATTTAGAAGGAAAACGTTTCTTTATTTGGTTCTTTGTAAAATTCACAGACTCGACATAAAAAACGTCGAGTATTTGCAGTAGTACTATAAAGAGATAGCATCTGAATCCACCATAGCAATCATGTTGCGTACATAACAGACACGGTTTTCGTAAAGAATTTATAGTTTCTCTATAAGACACCACTCGGATCATGATTCTGGTGTTTTTTCCCATGGCCAGTATGTAGGTACATATATGGCCAGACGGGTGGACCAGTGATTTGTAAGCTATTCAGTCTTTGTACTTGTTGTTTACTGCTTATATTTCATTGGTATTACAATTGGTAATGAGAAATCTGCACAAAATGGTTGTTTTGAAAGCAAGGATTTATGTGATGGTATTTTCTAACAATATGAAATTTGAATAACTCGTAGCGAAGTAGGAAATTAATTATATTATGTAAACTATTGGTAAATAGCTGTCCGCTTCATTGGTCCGCTCTGTGAGCTGTGTAAAAAAATATTTTTTAAAGAAGTGGCTAGTCAAGATTAATAGGAGTAGCATTTTGTTTCCGATCTTTTTTTTACTATTTCCTTAGCCGGTGCAAATATATAAATTTAATTAAAGTTATCACATAAATCAAAGTGTATTTATAGTTGTAATTTATTCATAGCCAGCCAAACAAAAACAGTAAAAAGACACTTGAAATAACACTTAGCCGCTATCGCTAATCTTATTGGAATAGTGGAGCAATTAGCCACTTGAATGAATAAATAGTTTCTGCCATCATTACATTTGATCGATGCTTTGCGGATTTTTTTTTAAACCGATATAGTTAAAAGCTATTTGATTATGATGTTGGTGGGTAAATATTTGATTGATGATGTTATTATTTGAGTTAACTATCACAGATTATTACATGTTTGTAACTGCTGGTTATTAAACGAAGGTAAAGTCAAGGAACTGGCTATGGGCTATGGACAGAAAGAGGTGGCGATTACTCCACGGACAAGAGCCCTGCTCTTAAATTTTGAATGAATGAAGGATCGAAGATCAAAGTAAGTTAATTTCAATTTAAACACCATAACGGATACATAAAATACACCGTGAAATTTAACTGGTTGTGTATCTGCAACATAGTGGTTAGTATGAATTCATGAAACTGAGGAACATAGTTTAAAATATCAAACGTGACTGGAGTTTATATCAAAAGTTCACAAGTTTTAGCTTCGAAAACGGCGCTAGAGTGTATGGTTGGCAATTTACTACTTTTAGGTAAAGATTTCCGCTCCCCTGCTAGTTCGTTGAAGCTGGATTCGTCGATTCGACACAAACGTAGGTCAATTTAAAAAAAAAAACAAGAACAACTCTGTCTGTTCTTACAAATATGATGAATTGGTGGTCAGCTAGAGTATTGACTAAACGCGTCAACCCGGTTTCTTTCGCGGCCCAGCATCGGGTCGATTATCTCTCACGATAGTATGATTAATGACGAACGAAGTCGAAATTAATTAGAGTCATAGTTTTAAAGCGTTTGTTCATATGGCGTATGCACATTGATATTGTGTATTTGTTTATACATTTGTTTTATGAAACATAAGTACACACTTATATCATAATTACAAAGATGACGGCGCGGGCGCACACCAAATTACTTAATTAAAAACACAAAAAAATATCATCAACATGTAAATAGACTGATCGATTCAAACTAAGGCAAATAAACAAATAATTGGATCGGAACTGAACTAACGCAAGAGCATAAGTATGTAGGTATAGTATTAACATTCTTCACAACAGAAATTGCTATAATAGCCTCTATCTGTATACCACCTGTAGCTATTTATCTAAAATGATTAAGTTTTAATTTTCCATAAATTTTTTCCATACAGTTGACATATTTAAATTCAGTGGATGAAACTTTATCAGTAGGTACTAGGTAGCTAGCATAAAATAAAAATAACAGTTCAAGAAGTAGTCAAAAACTGTGAAAAATCCAAAACAATAAAATATGTACAAGTATAATAATATTGTAAAGCTCTCTCAAGGACAAATTGTTCAGACGCATGTGCTGCTGGTCATCATAGAAATTCGACTACTCCATTTTACAGACACTGGTAAAGTAAAACTTGCTTGTAACCGTAATATTTTTGACCAGTGGAATAAACTTGTGGTGGTAGTATTATTAAAAAAAACTATAGTTGTTACCTTGAGATAATTTTAAGAAATGTAAAGATCATACGAGTACGATCATAGGTATTTTATATAAATTATTTTATTGCCATAATACAAAATGAAAATAAAAAACGTCGTGGGAGGAAAGTTCATGTCCCGTAAGATATGTTTACAATGTGGAGGGTCTGTTAAACTCATTATTATCGTACTTTTGAAATTTATGCTTGCATAAATTTTTGTTAAGTGCATTTTTACGCATGTTTTGCATACTTATTGCGAAATTTCTTCATTACATCTTAATTTTGAGCTTCATGTAAATTGTGGAAAATTTAGTTGAATAATTAATATGTTTTTTGGAGAAATGTGAAATACTTATGTAAAATATCTCATTTCCTACTAATATTATAAACGCGAAAGTTTGTGGGGATGGATGTATGAATATTTGTTACTCTTTCACGCAAAAACTACTGAATGAATTTTATTGAAACTTTACAATAATATAGCTAATACATTAGATAAACAAATAGGCTACCTTTGATCGGGAAAAGCCCTCATCCCCACAGGAAAAGCTACTAACGCGGGCGTAGCACCTGGGCACAGAATACCAAATAGTAGTCCCTAACCTGGGCGGAAAGCTATTGCTCTATATAGGATTTTGGTATTTAATGTGCCGTTTAAAATTCTTCTTTTTTGTTAAATATAACTTGACAAACATTCACGGAATACTTTAAAAGTTTTTGAGTAAGACTGTCCTGTTGTGATTGCGTTTCAGATTTTGATCATTCAATTATTTTTAGAATGTTGAAACGATCGTGTTTTGGCGACAAACCGAGAACGAATAAAAGTTGATTAGAATTTGTTATTTTAATAATACTCGTATTTCTGTTGGTATCCTTTTATTGCTAATTAGGTATATTGGAAGAACTTCGAAGTTAATTCCGTTCCACGTTATTCAAGTGTACTTTTTATTTTTAATTGTGTGACAGATTTTAATTGGCTTTATTTGGCGTGTTTGCGAAATCTCTTTAATTTAAATGACGCCTTCATGCAAATCAATGTGTTCTCGATTCAGTCTTTTTGCTTTTTGAGTGTTAATTTAATTATTGCTTTCTCACCGGCTGGTCATTAACGTGTTTCCTTTAATCAGCATGGATTGGCCCTAATTAATAAGTGCATATAAAATATGTACTTCATTCCAAAACAATATTTCAAAGAATTACAAATATCTTCAACTCTTTTTGAGTCTATCTTTAATTAGTTAATTAAAACAGTTTGCTTTTAGGTTCCGAGGAATATCCTGCCATTATTTATTTAAAATATTTACGGTTCAATGTATTTAAGTATTAAATCACAATAATTGCCCTAATAGATGTTAAACCGATCAATTTTAACGCAACATCTTAATCACCGTAATATCCTGCTGTATCGCTATTAAAATTACTACTTAATAAGCTTGAGCATACACTTAATAAAAATAAATTACCGTTATAGCAATTTCTATGTCAGATTAAAATTATAATTTTTTCTTAGCCATTGCTGTCACATTGCTGAGCAAAGGCCTCCCCTATGGGAAAGTTTATTTATTCCCAATTTTTTTATCATGGTATTTATTAATTTGTTTTAAACTTTTGTAACCCCTTTGCACATTCGACAATTAATGATTATTTATTCACATAAATCCTTAGTTAGCGAATTTGCTACGAGAGGTTTCAACCAAACTTCCTTGAATAGGATGACCAGCCCAGTGGATCATTCTGGCATTGCGTGGGAAAAAAGGGCTAAGGGCTATAATTAAGAGCCCAGCAAACATACCTTGTCAAGCTGGTTGTCTGAAATTCTCGACAGGAGTAAATAAATAAATCTTAATGTTAAACATAGATATTCGCGGCTTTTCAACCTTCAGTGCATTATATACAAAACTTAACAATTCGTATGGTCATTTTAAAAAACGTTTAATTCCGTTTTTAACAGAAAGCAACAGAAATTTGCTAGTCATTTAAGTGAATTAAATAAAATAACTATAAATTAAAGTGTTCAAAATACTGTTCAGCTTCATAAATTTCAAAGCAAGTACCTATTGCTTACATTAAATTTTCCCAGTTTGAGATTTCTACCTCTATACGAATAGTATAAAAGTTAAGTTTAAATCGTTACTTATTTATTCCTCATAAGAAGCAAGAAAATAATATTTTTTACACTAGCTTTCTGCTCCCTGCGGTCCCGTCTGCGCTTACATTTCCCGTGGGAATGAGGAATTTTCCCGCACACCTATGTCTTATTTTGATGTATAAACGATGTTACTGTAAAGTTTAATTGAAATACATTCAATAGTTATTGCGTGAAAGAGTAACAAACGTAAATGCAATCTCACAAACTTTCACGCTTGTAATATTAGTAGGATTATATGTTTGAGATTCGCTGCAACGGTATGGTATTATTTAACTATGGCTGGTGCATTAGCCGCGCAGTTGCGATTGCACTCTTGCGCAGCGGCTGTCAGGCTCTACATCACGCGTATTAATGCGCATGTGCGTAATCTAAGCTCCGATGCAGCTTGTCACGGGGTTGGAAGCTTTACAAATCCTACGGCTAAAACTTCAGCTCTATGCTGGAGGAGCGGTGTTTGAAGTAAGCCAGCTGGTTTCTGGTTCGCAGCTTTGTTAAATTGTGCAAAAGTTTTGATTGGAGAATATTTCCTAAGATACGGTTTGCCACGACGAGTTGTCTCCTTTCCGTTAGTGGCTTCATGAAGGAAGCATCCAAACGCTACTTTGATGAAGGCCCTTCCCATCCCATTTCATTTCATCCCAGCTATTTCCCGCACCCCACCACGCGGTTCCGCCGCCGCCGTCCCAAACATATCCTTTCCGAACGTGACGTCGAAATCACTGATGCAGTTAAAGCAGCCAAAGAATTTAGATTACACCTAACAGAATGCCCTTCTGGTGGCGAATACCCTTCAGGTAACAATGCCCGCACCCGCCGGCAGGGGCGCGGCCAGAACCAAAATCAAAATTGAAAATCAGAGACGGAGCCCCTCAGGCGTCGTCTCCTTCACGATGTTTTTCAATATCAACGCGCTAGGCCGTGGTCCGAGGCTCCCTTGAGCCGCTCCTAGACGCGTTGGTATATGACTTTTTTTTTGGGGTAGTAGGGTCTTCCGCTCTCCCGCAAGTCCGGTGAAGCTTGATTGGTCGTACCCACGTACCTTTTCGACACAAGCATAGGTCAATTTAAAAAAAAGAGTTGTGTCCGACAACGGCACTCAGTTCATATCGTCAGTGATGCAACGGGCAATGTTTCTTTTAGGAGTAAAGAAAGAGCTCATTCCGGTGTATGATCCCGCAGCAAATACCACCGAATGAAAAAACCGGGATCTCACTCAAGGTACAGCTGCGGCCGTTGTTAGTGAAAACAGAACTTGCTTGCTTATCGTGGGTGTTTCGAGATTCACCTACCCCACAAACCCTGGTGTCGGTTGAGCCACCTAAGGCTTCCGACATGGCTCGTATTACCAATTAGTAGCAAATTATGCTGGAAATGATTAAAATAATGACAAGCCACTGACCACTTAAGCGATCGCGCTTATCTTCATTATGCACGTGTTCTTAAAAATCTAGGATAATTCCTTCTCCATGTTTGTGCTCTTTAATAAATGTATAGAGTGCTTCCGAGTATTGGTACTATAAACCATGCCCAGAGTTTCTCAAAGCGAACACGCGAACCTTCTTCCCAGTTTTGTTTAATTCATCCAGGCTATTCATTTATTTTATTTATTCAAAGTAAACTTATTTAAACTTAATTATAAACTAAAAAAAAAAACACTTGCAAACTCCACCAAAATAAAATTCTGGTAGCTAAGTGTTTGCTTTATGATACATCATCATCATCATCATCATCATCATCATTTCAGCCGAAAGACCCTACATAACATTATATAAATATTACATTACAGTTTATAGTTTGCATGCCTCCTAGGATAAATGTAAAAAAATAATGTTGTATTGGTAGAACGTAATAATTGCTGGAAAATATAATCAAGGCATAACACTTTATTTGAAACACAATACTTATTAAATGTAGAGATTTGTTAAAAAATGCTTGTAGTAAACGTACTAGAATAAAAAAAAATCCTAATGAATTAAATTCCATCCAAATACCTTAATTCGTCTGTTTTTTTATTAGGGTTTAAATAATCTGTGAAATTCATTTGCGGTAAATGGGACTATTTGAGATAGGTACGCTGTATATTAACAGACGTTCAAAAACTGCCAGGAATTTCCTGCAACCGTGTTTTTGTGCGCCCGCGCCGCCGCGGTCACTTGCATCGTTCGAATTTTGAAACCATTTCGCGTATTCATAGCATTCGAAAAAAAAAACAAGCACATTTACAAGGAAAACAGTAAGTCGTAAATATTGAACGTATTTAACATAAAATATTAAATTTAGCACTTCATTTCGATATAGTAAGGTGAGGCGAAACCGATAAAATTATTTTCGAAGGTTTACCGCTACATAATTTCACAAAAAAATTGACATTTTGAAATAATATACGAATGACGAACAGTGATATAATGAAAAGTCGTCGATATGTCACGGAAAGTGATAGGTTTAATGCGGCTGACCGATTTGGAATCTTGTATAAGGCCGTCTCGGGTGCGTATTTTGGAAATTCATTTAGTGAGATGGCTAAAAGTCAGGTAGAGTTTGTAATAAAATGTATAAATATTTTTTGAATTCATGCATGATACAGGCTTTGTCTGTGTTCATTAGTAAAAGCACAGAATACCAAATAGTAGTCCCTGTAATAGTTCATTATATAAATAGGTATACTTATATTTTTGATACTAAATTACTTATTTAGTTTTAAACATAATAAAATTATGTACCTACCTACATTAGACGAGTGCAGTTAGTTAAGTCGCATTAAGCTTACTCAGTCAGGATAGGCTTGACAGTTTTGATCTGATCCAATAATCTTTATTTTGATTGCGTTTTCTTTACGAAGACCAAAATTGGTGCATAGAAGTTGAGGAAGAAGTTGCCATAATTAATTGTTGGTTACATTGTTGAAGTTTCCCTGGGTGTGTCCCTTTAGTCGGATTTAGGTCCTTTTTTGTCCCTTTATATACGACAGTTTGTGCTAATCCCAATTCAGAGCCAATTCATACGGCAATTTATACGCAATCTCAGAGTATATTTAGTCATTGCGCCTCTCTGCGTGATTAAATATGAACACGCGTGTCAGATAAGTGTAATTATGTATGGTTTTGGAGTTAATTACAAGGTGGCTGTGATTTAAAACAAGCTCAGATTCGCGTCTCTTGGAATGAAGAGGTATATACAACTTTATAATGTATATAAATTATATGTAAGAATATTGGCTGATGTTTTGGGTTTGGGTAATTGTACAATATAATTTCGTAAATTTTGGCTTGAGAGTCTAAACAGCTCACATATGAAAGACGTCTGTTGTTAGACAAAGGTCTACTACAAAGAACTTTAACGCTTGTAATAACCGAAATACACATTTTTATGGCAGTAGAGCATTGGTGGCCTAGTTGCTAGGCCGTTGTCATCTATTCGGGACTCGGCACGTACCAAAGTGTTTTCGATTTTTTAAATTATTATGTAAACTAAGTACGTTTTGACGGTGCTCTTACTGTGAAGGACAACATCGTGAGGAAACCTGCACACACCTTGGAAGAAATTCAAAAATTGGGTATAAAGTTGCAAAACCCGCACTGGGCCGGCGTGGTCAACTTAGGTCTACCTTGATTCAATTGAATGATTGATGCTTGATGGTAAGCTTGAGCCCCTCGGTGGGGTCACAAACGATTGAGTCCCTCGGTGGGGTCACAAATGCTTGAGTCCCTCGGTGGAGTCACAAACGCTCGCGTCCCTCGATGTGTGATTTGATTACTTTGTTCTGTGTCTAGTATACTTCATATTGCAAATCCCCGCTAATGAACAGATCTTAGTTTGACGGGTGTCGTGACGTGTCGAACGGGACGCGAGCGATTGGACGGCCACCCGGCGCGCGCGCGGTAGGTAGCGCATCTTAGATCACCGGCCAAGATGATTAATCACTAGGATCACTATGATTTAGGTGTTTCACTTTATTTTTATTTCATACTAAATTTTAAAAAATCTTTCTGGTTAGAATTTAAATATTTGCTAAATAAAAACATTACTTTAATTTTTGAAATGATTGGTTAAAATAAGTTTGAGGCAATACATACCAATTTGAGGAGAATAATTTATCAAGTTAACTCTTTATTTCAATGTGTGAGCTACTCTACTTTTGAATTCAGTCTAATGAAAAATGAAATAGGTATTTTTAAATAATGTGAGTGTTATGATTAATGTATAAATTAAACCCAAGAACAATATATTATAATATAAGCGGGATTTCTATTTGATCAATTCAGAGAGGGTTCGGGCCTAAAGCCACTTTCAAAGTTCAGTTAAATCTCGTAAATCTATACTTTTTACTTTTTTTTCCAAAAAATTCAGGACATGTGATTTGAAGTAAACTTTTGAGTCCTGTAGGTATGCGTAACACACAAAAATAAGTATAACAAGGCGGTAGTAAAAAAGTTATTTGAAAGTATACAACCACGACTGAACTTATAAACTTGACTATTTATACATAGGTAGAGAATACAGTGAAGTTAGCCGGTAAAGTAAAATTTGCTACAGATCAGATATAAGTTACTCTCCAGTGGCGCTAAGAAAAGGGTTAGCTAAAAAAAATACGGTTACGGCACGGCTAAATAAATATTTAGCTAACCGTATTTTACCGTATTAGAGAACCGGGTAACTTGAGCGCCTAATCTACCTGTATTAACTCACACTCACAGGTCATCCTTCTCTGCTCACAGAAAATCCAGTGACTAGTAGAATTCCTCCTCTTAAACAATAGACGACGTTTTCAGGACATTTTTATGATTTAATTTTTTCATTATAAATATGTAACATATTGACTTAAAAATTTACTATTTGCGGAACAAACTGTCTGATTTTACTGCGCTGTTTAGTTTTTTCCTATATACTTTTATATTATCCTGACTAATACTCAAATTGTGGTGCTATTAGCGTTTTTACTTGTCAGAATTTGAAGTGGACGTGATGGGCATGCGCATGTGAATAAATTGTAATTATTTGACGTACGATTTTTAAACCTTAGATAAAAACAAGGCTGGTCAGTTCTTGGAATTATTTATTTTATTTTTGTTATTTTGAGTCGGGCCACAGCGATGTAGTCAAGATTGGAAAATAATGTACCCAAAAATAAAAAATACCTAATATTATGAAAACTTGAAAAAAGCAATTAAACTAAAATTTTTCATAAAATTATTATTTCTTTTGTAGATTCGTTTTATTTCATACATCCACGCACAATTCAGAGAATCATTGCAATAAAATCAATAAATATTTTTTCAGGGTTTTTCTATTTTTGGATGAGTAGGTATATAACAAACTCGGTTCAGATATCTATTTTTAGTTATGGATTTTGGCAGTTTGAAGTTGCTTTAACGATGAAACATTTACGATTAAAAGTGATATTATAAAATTCATAAACTTTGGATCCAGTATTTTTAACTTTTAAAACTATGGCTTGTTTAATAAAACATTCAAAGTCATAAAAACATTATTATGGTTTGTTAGATCTCAAATAAATCTGATCACGGGACGGTGGCTAAAGCAGTGTTTTATTGCGGGTGTCTGTACAAGGCGTGCGAAGGTTGTATTTCGTACGCGAGCAGAATAATAATGCCAGTTACACACCGCCAATGAGCGTAAACAACCTGCGGGGAAGCTCTGGTGTGGTCACAGCCTTATGCGGAACATGTGCTCAGTGTTAGTTTTTGTCCTGGGAATTTCGTACAGATAATAATTATGTTACGAAGGGCAATGACCGACCTGAAATATTAATTTATAGTTTTTCTCATGTCACTGGATGTTTATAATGATTTCGTTGGCGAATAAAGACAACTAAACCGGGAACCTTATATTTAAAATAATTTAAATTAGGTACACGTAGACTCACACGTAGACTCGTGTGTGAGGGACACGTGGACGTCTTTCGGCTGAGATGATGATGATGATGACACGTAGACTCATGCCTTTTCACACTGTACGTTTTTTGCTCTCCTGTTGATTGGAAGAAATCATGGCTTCAACCATTAAAAATAAATTAGTACTTAATTATTTTTGTTATAGGCTAAAAAAACTAAATAAAAGAAAGTGCTCAAATACAACTAAATAAATTGTTGGCTGTAAAAGAACAGTCTTATATTCCTTAATAATCCAACGAAACAAACTACAAAAGCCATGTAACAGTGCTCATTTATGTGATAAACAAAGTGTAAAGTGAAGCCAATGCGGGAGTGATAACTGATACACCGATAAGGTGTCAATATTGACACCAATGCGGGCGACCAAGATGACGTCGTCGCACTGTCGCAGCGTCACGCCGCCGCTCTCGCGGACGCCTTCCGCAGTAGACCTCGCGACTCGGCCGATGTCGCCGGACCTGACGCGGCGTCATGACCTAACATTGGACTTCACGCGACACCGACCCATCTCCCCAGTCGCCGTATCGCCTGAGGTTTTAGAACGATACAGACCATTATCGCCTGACTTAGCACGCCGAGCCAGATCGCCTGCCAGGCCCAGGTCTTTGATGGAAAGTCTACTCGTTGCTAAGATGGAGGCGCTTAGTACTGGAAAGTTGGTGCGGACTGATTCTATGGACAGCTGCAGTAGTTTTGGCTCCATGTCCTCGCTGCCTAGTGATGTGTGCAGGTGTGATGACTGTCTGCTGGGGATCGTGGACTTCTACATGCCGAGTCCTGAGGCGAATAAGGTGACTAAAAAGGTAAGTGCGTGAAAATTTACCGTGTTACCACAAAAAAGATAACTATATGGTGAATCCGTGATTTCTTTTATGTCACACGAAACTATTTAGACAAGCGTAAACGCGTGTGTGCGTGTGTACCTTTTTTGTGGTAGGACCATAGCTTTAAATTATACTAGTTATGTAAATTGTAGAACGGTATGTAAATCCATGGACTTAGTAGGTAACATGTTACGTAGAGTTTGGCACATTAAAGTAGACAATGAAAAAACGCGGCAAGTTTGAATAAAATCATCCTGGCAACCCCGATTATATAGATTTAGCTAATTTGATATTTTTTCTTTTTTTTCTATGTAACTTTATTGCCAGTAAAATGTATTCCAATTTCATCGATTGTCTACTTTCATGTTGCAAACTCTATTTACATTACACTAGTAAATCTACTTACTGAACATTCTTAGATTTTCGCATTTGTTTAAAAATAACTAACAGACATAATAACGGGTTATTACCAATATTCTGACCGGGTTACACCAATCACGGTCACGGTATAGTTCTAATTTATTCAAATTTAATCACGGAGATAACATGTGTCTGTTAGTGTAAATTGGTTCACTGTCAAGGCCTCTAACATCTGTATCCACTGCAGCTACGCTCGGGGTCAATATCGTGTCGATTCCAAATATGTATGACACTTACGAGCATATAGTTTTCCTACAAAATAACGAGAAAAGGCGCTTAGAAGACAACCGTAGCGAGTGTGGTATTTTGCGCGTCAGGTACCTACTTGCCGCATTCCGACTGCGCGCGAAAAGTCACGCTGCTGCAGTGGGTATACAATTTGATAATTTCCTTTTTAAATATGAAATTTGAAGCATTCTGTAAAATGACGAGTTATATAATTTTTCGACTACATCTACACTACACGCAATTCCTTATTTGTAAATTTCCCAGATTCTGGTGTGACCGCTAAAATCTCTAAATTTTTAAGTTGTTGATCTTTTTCATTTTCATTCAGATGGGAATTGAAAAGAATGGAAGATGAATGAATTTAATTTTGAGTGAATGATATTTAAAATAAGCAGCGCAGCTGTCAAATTCAGCTTAATTTAGTCGGGATGTTTTTAAATGCCTGCTAAATGAGTGCGAACTACGCGTAAAATCAATGTTTGACATGTAACATTTAATTTGACAATCACCTGTCCCTTTTCCTTCTTAAGAACGTGAAAGGGACATAATTATGGTTCTTAAATGTAAGTTAGAACTACTATTTGGTATTCTGTGGTAATATGTAGAATCGGGTCCATTGTCTTTAAAACAAATTAAAAGTTGTTGTTGTCGCTTACGGGTTCGCCTGCTACAAACCTGACAATAGACAATACAAACACATCAAAAAAAGAATTATCTAATTCGGTGTAGCCACTCTGAGCTGTTGCACCATTTTTATCAATATAGTTTTATGTTAATTAATATTTATAAACTATTTACGATGTATAAAAACCTCAAGTTGAGAACTTGTTAAAACTTTTAAAAGCTGCACTTTTATTAAAGACTCGTAGCGACCTCTTGTTCTTTTAACATAAACCGTTACTGCAGGCTTGATCCAAAGTTTACCGGTATCCGCTGCGCAAGAGTTTCATATGGAATTTATTTATTAGTGCCCGCATGAAATTGTAGATGGCGCTCAAAATGTAGAATGGCGTGGAAAACGTAAAGCAAGTATTACATCTTACAGAATTACAAATTGAGGTACAAAATAAAGCAATAATAGTAATCAATAGTCCAAAGGGAATGACTGTTGTGATTCTTTCAGGTTAGGTTGAATAGGTTATAAACGCATTTAATTAAATTGCATTCTAAAACGATATTAAAAGATATGTTTAGAATAAAGAAACAAATGAATACTGGGCAGCAGTATTTATACACTCAAAAGAAAAGTAATAATAAATACACAGTTACAATTAAATCAAACAAAGAAAGATGAATAGAATAAATTAAAATGAAAAGATATAAGTACCTACAATTTTATAAGTTAAGAGAACGTGAGAGTACCTACTATATTGTCATTAACAATTTTATAAGCTAAAATGTTGTTTGCAAATATAAGACACAAATAAGAATTTAATACGGCCCAAACTTTAACATTTAAAAGCAAGTCCTATGGTATTGAAACGACGTATATTGATATTAGGAAAGCGTAAAATTTAAATTAATGAGAACATAGAACAGGACATAACATCAATTTGAAGATTGTTCAATGTCAATATTGCAATCAAAGGCTTCCATGAACTCCTTGACTGCACAGCAGAAGGTATGCATGGAGTCCTTCGTCCAACCAGGCAAGGGGCAATCATAAGAACAGCGGATATCCGCCTTTGTTGGATGAGGATCATTCACGATGACGATCACGACTGAGATATAACTGTCTTTCAGCAACTAGAATACAGAAAATACGAAGTATATTAATTTGGAACAATATGAAAGTATGTAGACCTACGCACAACCGCACAATCCTATTAATTGCCCCGGAGAACTTATCGATCGTTCCCGGAACAAATGTCGTAACTCCGAAATGACTACTTTTCAGGAGAGGCTAAAAACGATCGAAAAAAAATTCTTGGCGGCATAACTTTTTTCTTTATAAGTTTATATTATGACCATCAAAGAACAAAATACTCAGATTTTATCACTTTTCAACCTCATTTAATATCAAAGTTATCAGAGCTTTAGTTTAAAAGTTACAATGGACTTACACCCACAAAAAAATTTAAGGCTGGCAATTACACCCCTTTCACAAACTGCTATTATGTCGTCATATGATAAACTTTGGCAGTAAGAGTAAACTAAGGTCATAAAAGTCTAGTTAAATTGCTGTAAGAGTCTACAACAATATCATAATTTATGTCAAAGGTGCCTTAATCTATACAAATTCTTATTGATTTCAGACGCATTTTACTTCCATACTTCACGTGATCAGAGTCCAAATCATGTCACGATTGTGCTGTCATTAATTGACATTTTTTCGTTTTAAGTGCTGCTCATTACATTAATATCGCGTCAAACTAATCGCCACCTGGCTAAAAACTATTATAATAAACGATTTCACATCTCACTCGAGAAGTTACAACTAGTTTATGTGCCTTACATGTTTTTCAGTATATATCTTGGAAACGGTATGCTTGTATGTATGCAAACTTTTGTTGTTTAGTTTCACACAGTTATTTTTCTCAATCGTATCACATAGAACAAGAAATTAAAGAAATTAAAGTATTATTGTATAAAAAACATTAAGTTATTATTATTGAAAATAAAGAATATTACTTTAACGAACACGGAGGATGAAGTATTAAGACAAAGCTTTTTAAAAATGATTTTTTGCCCTTCAATATTATTAAAGAAAGTTGCACAAAAGAAAATAAATTGTAAATATTTACAGGGTGTAAGTCACAATTAAAACAAATTTTTGGTGAATAAGCTAAATGTCACGTAGATATTAATACATCATGGCTTTTACGTCCATGTTTTCGCTAAGATTTATGTTCAAATTGATTAAAAATTTGGGTGGTAACACACGATTTTTTCATCGTATCAAAATGTGACATACAGAGATCGATAGAGCAAAAAAAACTATGTTAGACTGCATTAAAAAGTCATTTTCACTAAAATGGTGGTTACGACATTTATTCCGGGAACGATCGTTATGTGAGATTTTGTTTCAAAAATAAAAAAATAAATATGTTTATAGATTTAATTAAAAAGACTAATTTCATAATAGGTTTCTTGCTTACCTTCCATAAGTATCTTGGTACCATTATTCCATTGATGGAAGTGTAGCCCAGCGCTCCAGAAATTTTAACGTAAGGGATTTCTAAATTAAAACGCTGTATTTTGTCATCTAATTGACTCCAAGTATTCTGAAAGTACAAAATTGACAAATATTTAAATTGGTATTAAACATCATCATGTAAAAAATGCTTCTTTCAATCAATTACGGACATTTTAGGACCCAAAGTTCAATTTTAATTGGAAAAATGTTGAATCAATATGAAGAGTGAGTTGCATTATATTAGCTGTTGTTTTTTGTGAAATATTCAGAATAAACGGACAAACTTACATCAACACTGCCGCAATTGTGCCAATATGGTATTGAGTTGAGTCCATCAATATAGGTTGCAGATTTCATCGGTTCTTTTCCTACGTCTATTTCACTAAGCAGTTGTTTTTTCGCTAAACAACATTTTTTATCTTCAGTACAGTCTTCTCCGGTGTTTTCTTTGAAATAATTATCATACTTCAGCCATTCAGGATTTTCCTCTCGACTCGTGCTCTGCTGTTTTACACTTACTTGAGAATATATAGGTACTTTATTGAGTTTATCAAAACATACTCTATATACCTCTAGAAATTCAGGTTGGGGTTGTTGCACGCTATATCCTACTTTTATTAATTCTGAGTTTTCATTAAAACATTTCACTCCTGTTTCTTCCAATAATGTAGGAGCGACTTTTGAATTACATTGAAGGTCTGTTATATTAAATATTGCTTCATTTATTCTAAATTTATCTTCATGGTCGCAAGTAGCTATGATTTCATAATTATCTGTTAAGTTTTTGAAAAAGTTAGGTTGTGTAGGTTGATTATTGCAGGATAGCAGGAGGTCTTCCCCAGCTTCCACCGTAACGTAATGTCCTTCTTCTGGCAATGAGCCTGATGAATCCAGCATCAAAGGATATTTAAATCCTTTTAAATTCTTATTGATAATACAATCTAAACAGAAATGTTAGTAGATTAGTCATAATTAACATGAAATGGTATAAAGAAAAGAAAAGAATGAACAAATTAAAACACATTTCAAAGTCTAGAAACGAATTGGTACTCTTTTCGATGAGTAAACTTCACTAATAAAATAAAAAAATGGCGGCGAAGACCACAAGAAAATAGGATCAAAATGTAAGATATTTTACTTTAAGATAAAAAGAATGGTTAGAAAGTAATAATCCCCGTTAGCTTCGAAATTATCTTATTAATGTTGTTGTAGTTGTTGTTTGTCTTTGTTGATGTTGTTACTTAACTTACTAACTTACATTTAAAATATAAAATATTTCATGTACAATTTTAAGTAGGTATCTAAATAAAAATTGTAAATACTTACTTGAAGAATGAACATAAAAGTTCTTTTTTACATATCCGTGGTAGTTACTGATGATGCAAGTGTAATTTCCCCAAGATATAACTGGGTGTATACTTTGATGGGCATTTCCACTTGATAGATGTGATTCCTGGCCATTGTAGAACCATTTGGCCTATAAAATAGTTAAATATTTAATTTTGATAAATATTACGCGGTGAGCATGGGCCGTTTTAGTCATAATTATTTCTGTTTATAGAATCGTACTAACGCAGGTACATTTTACTACTTACGTTTCAGTACAGTCCGTTGGGATCATGTGAAGTACATTCTTCAAGAAAAGGAAAAGAGAAGAAGATGCTTTATGTTTAAATTAATTGTGACTGTGATTGTATAAATGTATATAAAATACTAATCCATACCTCCGCAGTTTCATATTGCGGCCGCATATACGCCTCGCAAGAAAGGTAGATTTCGTCTCCTTCCCAATCTTTTTGTTCATCCTTCGGTTCTTTTAAAATTGGTTTATGTTCAATTTTAACAGAATAAGTATATGAAATATAAGAGCCATCAGTGTTCCTTATTCGGCAAGTGTAATTGGTTGGGATATAGCTATACTCATCATCGTAGGATGCCACAGACGTATTAATATCTAATGTGCCAGTTTTTCCTATTGGTTTACCTTGCTGTTGACGGAAAATACATTATGTATGATAAATAAAAATGCATGGCAATTCAATTATTGGCTGTTTAGAAAAAGGGTACGTTGTTGGTAAAAATTGCTACTTTAGCAATAGGTAAGTTTTTGTGCTTAAAATAAATTATATTGGATTCTAATCAATTTTGCCATTCTTTTCGTAGGTTCAACTTTTTATCTTATAATAATCATTTATATCTACTGTCTTTATTATTATAAATTATAAAATATAATTTAACTCTATTAGTTTAGTTAGGTAGGCTACTTTACCTTGTACCATCTGCCTTTCAGGGATCCAGATTCACATTTCAAATGTTTGGTAGAGTCCTTCAACACAACTACTGTTTTTATATCACCATAGTCTTGCGGAAACTCTTCATCAATCTTATCTAAAAAAAATGCAATGTGAAATGGCTACAAGATTGTTGCATATTTTTTAATCAAATTAGTACCCTTGAACTTTTAAAATATTCAAAATATGACGATATTATATTTCTGGTCGGGTTTTGCAATAAATGAACTTTGGTGGGAAACTCTACTTTCATTTGAAATCGTAAAAATCATGTGTTACTTACCACTAACAACAACGTAAAACATTTTCTCTGTTTCTCCATATTCGTTCTTTGCTTTACATACGTATCCTTTGTCACTGTCGTCTATTGTAGGGTTATTAATTACTAAAGAGCTAGAGCTTACATTAAATTTAGTGTCTGTAAAAAAAGACAAATATTTTATGTTACATTGATTTTGATAGAGTTTCCTGACATTATTCTATCAAGTTCTCAAAATAAGATAGGTATATCATAAAATCTGCCAATCTCTCGCCTTCATATACTAATTTTAGATTCATTTGAAATCGTGTAGATTTAGGGTACATTATCCCTTTTATAATGATATTTTTTTTACAAAAAGATGTCATAAACGTTAAGGATTTTAAACTTCCTTCCGTTATGAAAACACTCTACAACCTTTATGAATGACTGACTTCATTATCGTATTGACTTCAGCTAAATGGTGTTGATAATACTTACAAGTACTACTAAATTCGGGTCGCCAAGTTACATTCGGTTTCGGGTATCCAGCAACGTCACAGGGAATCACAAGTGCATCGTCTCCGACCAAAGCCGTAAACACATGGTCATTAGCAGTCAGTATTTCTGGTGGCCCTGAAATTGCACAAATGTATCACGGTAAACCCAACACTATTTTATGGTATACTAGCGACCCGCCCCGGCTTCGCACGGGAAAATGGCTATTGTGGGTTATCCTTAAGTATATTATGCATGTATTATACATATAAACCTTGAATCACTCTCTATTAAAAAAACCGCATCAAAATCCGTTGCGTAGTTTTGAAGATTTAAGAATACATAGGGACATAGGGACAAAGAAAGCGACTTTGTTTTATACTATGTAGTGATTTAAAATACTTTCTTCGGCCTAACTTTTTCTCAAGCTAGTGCCAGGGTCAGCTAGGAGTATGTTGGAAGTACTTTAAAATAAAAATTTTAACCCTTGGATAGGTCAGAATTGAGTATCTCTTACCTTTAACGAAAAGTCTCACAGTTCCTTCATCTGTTCCTATTATATTACTAAGAATACATTTATACAAGCCAGAGTGGTTATACATGACTGGATATATATTCAGTTCTTCTCCGACTTCTGGTAACTCAACAAATTCGTCAGTTTTCTCGTATTTCACCTTCCAGGTTATTTTTGGTCTGGGAATACCTTTCAGAATCCTGAAAATAAAACGTTGTTTTACTCTTATGGGCAAGTGGGAAATCGGAGAATAGAATATATTTCTATCTTCGGAGAAATACTTATTTCTTAGTCCGAAGTAGGTATACACGATTTATATTTTTGGTGAAGTAAATACTAATATTGAGTCAGTAGCACAATAGTTCTCATAGTTTTAACGTTATGGATTAGGATTCATTTAAAAATAAAGCTAGTTTATTTATTTATTGTGATATAATACTTACTTGCACTTTAGTGATGCTTTTTGATAGCGGAAGATTTCTAAATCCTGGTGTTTTGTTTCTACCACTGGTTTTTCTGCAATTATATGTATAAAAAATGTTTTTCTCAAGTAAATAAAAACTAATTAAAATATACCTGTTTGTTACGAAGCAGTAGGTGGAGGCCTTTGCTCGTTGTAGAATACAAAACGTACGAAAAATTACGACTAAGAAAAAAAAATCTCTATTAAACCTATAGGTATGATACCTAATAAAATATAGAAAATGTCACATCAACACCTATGATTTCATAGTAATTATCTATGATTATAATGTAATTTTATTTATATTGATTGATAACTTAAACGGCTTAGTTGGACTGCAATTTGAACTTTATCTTAACTAATACATTTTTACCTGTGACTGTGTCAATAGTTATTTCATGTGTATCTTGAGTTGCTTCATCGTCTATGATGGTTGCCTTACATCTGTATTTTCCTTTTGTTTGTAAGTTAACTTCTTTTATAGTTAAAACCGCACCATCTTCTGTGATTAAATGTGTGTCAGATGGTAGAACTACCTTTTCTGTATCTTTGTACCAAGTGATTCTGGTAGGGTAATTCGATTTGATGCCACAAGGTATTTCAAATCGTTCTCCATAATTTGCAATTTGAAAATCTAAAATATAATAAAGTATTTTCTTTTATCAATAACTCAACTGCGGACAATGGATTATTCCAGAAAATATCTTATAAGTGGTTCATTATAGTTGAACGTATTTAAACTGTAACATAAAAGCGTAATAGACGTCGACGCGGTTTACGCCATCTTATTATACTGTTTATTTATACTGTAGTCAGCATACTACTTCACAAAACTGGTAGATTTTTTTTATTATTTAACTATACTTTAATATCTTACCGTTGTCTCTACCGGTTGGAACTTTTGTGAAAGGATTGGTGACATCTATGTACACGTTGTTGCTCTTAACTGTAGATATTTCATTCGAAGCTTCGCAGTGGTATATGTCTGATTTCTTCAATTGCGATATTATCATTTTACTCACATATTGGTATCCATTTAATTTCCTAGATTCCTTAAATAGTTAAACACATGCAAGATTTCATTAATTCTAAAGAATAATGACAACTTTTTAATTTTTTACTTACCAGCCTAGTATTTAAATCTTCATTTTTCCCATTTTTCCACACAATTGCCGGACGAGAATGTGATAAAACATGACAAGTCATAACTGTCTCTTCTGTGTTATTGTATTCAGTGCGAATTCTGGTTTTATCATTATTAAGAACAAGTGTTGCTTTTGGTCGAACTGTAAAATGAAAATCTTTATCAGAAAAGTTTTAAATAATCCATTCGTCATAAATTCTTCTCGTCAAAATCAGATCACTTAAAACACCACTTTAAACTTGTAAAAACTTACTTGTAACGGTCACTGTAATTTCCTGTTCAGTCTTTCCCATATAGTTACTTGCAATACATTTATAAACTCCAGCTGACATGTCATCGGCATTGTTAATTTGAATTCGGTCACTCGTTTCATGTAGAGGTATGAATTTTCCGCTTTTATAATCTTTGAATTCCCAAGTTATTTCGGGTTTAGGGTAACCTTTTAAAACGCTAAAATCAATAATAAACAACTTATAGTCAGTCAATATACGGTATGTTCGTGAAAAAAAAAAAATCGGATATAAACTAACTTGCACAGAATCGTTTCTGATCCACCTTCTGGTATTGCCACATCTTCTGTTTTTTTGAACCGAGGTGCTGTAATTAGAAACATTTTAATCATCTTATCAATCACATTAATATATAATATTAGATATTTATATATTGCTTTAGAAAAATATCTTGCATGCATCAGATTTAAAACTGGAAAAGTGCTCTCCTACGAAATTTAAAGTTTTAGCAAAACCTGTAAAAATTGCTTATCTGATGTCTCAATACCTAAGGGTATAATATCAACTGTAGTTTCGCGTGTTTCTTGAGTTGCTTCATCACCTACAATAGATGCCCTACATCTGTATTTGCCTTTTGTTAGTGCGTTCACCTCCTTTATGACTAAGACACCATTTCCAGTAATTGAATATTTGTCTGATGGATGAATTACTTCTCCTGTCTGTTTATACCAAGTAATTTTGATAGGCAAATGCGATGTGATGCCGCAAGGTATTTCAGATCGTTCTCCATCGTATACCTTTTTAATATCTGAAATTTATTAAGGTGATTTGTATTACAAGATACATGTACAAGATGTGCAGTCTCTTATAAAACAGAGATAGTGTTTCGATGTTGCCGGTAGCTTAAAACATTTTGTCAAGCTTTCTAAAGTTTCAGCAAAATGAATTTCATGGTAGTGCGATTAAATCCATGGGTAATATTATAATAAAAGTGTAGAGGTCGAAAATCTGTACATAGAAAAAAAAAGCTAAAATTCGAGTCAGGGAGATGTAAGAAGTGATATAGAATAGAACATATCAATTTCATCAATGAAATACAATATAAAAATCTTAGTTACCTTCAATATTACAGTTTACTTTGAAAGGTTTTTGAATAATCAACACGTTCTATAAAAAGTACTCTTTTGTCATTTTCAGCACAACAGTACCACACAGTTTAATGTTTAACGCCTTTCATGACAAATTTAGTTTTGAAATAACATTACGGATCAAAAGAGTTAAAAAATAAATCTTATGAGTGGTTTATTGTAGTTGAAAGTGTTTAAACTCTAACATACTAACATCATATATATTTGGGGGACTAGTGTGCTCTATTCGATTGCCGGTTGTTTTATTGGTTATATAGTTTAGTTTTTCTACTTTGACTGGTTGCTTCCTCTAATTGCATATCTCGTTTGCACTCTTTGTTATATTAATCAAATTGTATAAAATAATAATTTTGTAACATATTTGATAAGATGCAACGCCTGTGGAGTTTCTTCCGGCGAGTTCTTCTCCACAGAAGACAGCCAAATTGTGAATTCGCCTCGACGTCGAAAAGTGATTTGTAAAATCTTACTCTGAATAAAACATTTGACTATGACTTTGACTTTTGACATAAAAGTATATAGACGTCGTCGCGATTTGCGCCATCATATTATTATGATGGCGCAAATCGCGACCAGTATAAAATGTTTATTTATAGTTTATACAGTAGCCAGCACGCAGTACTTCACAAAACTGGTAGAAAATATTTGTTTAAACTTTCATATCTTACCGTTGTTGTCTCTACCGGTTGGAACTTTTGTTAAAGGATTGGAGACATCTATAAACACGTTGTTGCTCTTAACTGTAGATATTTCATTGGAAGCTTCGCAGTGGTATGTGTCTGATTTTTTAAATTGCGATATTATCATCTTACTCACATATTGGTAACCATTTAACTTCGTAAATTCCTGAATAAATCAAATGCATTATTTCATTGATAATAAAGACTGATGACAACTTTTTAATTTGTTTTTAACTTACCAGCGTAGTATTTAAATCTTCATTTTTCCCATTTTTCCATTCAATTGCAGGACGGGAATGTGATAAAACATGACAAGTCATAACTGTTTCTTCTGCGCTATTGTATTCAGTGCGAATTCTGGTTTTATCATTATCAAGGACAAGTGTTGCTTTTGGTCGAACTGTAAGTTGAAAATTTTTATCAGAAAAGTTTAAAATAATCCTTTCGTCAATTTATTTCTTCTCGCCAACTTCAGATCACTTAAAACACCACTTTAAACTTGTAAAAACTTACTTGTAACGGTCACTGTAATTTCCTGTTCAGTCTTTCCCATATAGTTACTTGCAATACATTTATATACTCCAGCTGACATATCATCGGCATTGTTAATTTGAATTCGGTCACTCGTTTCATGTAGAGGTATGAATTTTCCGCTTTTATAATTTTTGAATTCCCAAGTTATTTCGGGTTTAGGGTAACCTTTAAAAACGCTAAAATCAATAATAAGTCACTTATAGTCAGTAAATATACGGTATGTTCGTGAAAATAAAAAAACGGATATAAACTAACTTGCACAGAATCGTTTCTGATCCACCTTCTGGTATTTCCACATCTTCTGGTTTTTTGCACCGAGGTGCTGTAATTAGAAACATTTTAATCATCTACTTACATTCATATATAATATTAAGTATGTTTTATATATTGATTTAGAAAAACACCTTTTCTGCATTAGATTTAAAACTGGAAAAGTGCTCTCCTACGAAATTTAAAGTTTTAGCAAAACCTGTAAATATTGTTTATCTGATATGTCTCCTAATAGTTACCTAAGTGTATAATATCAACTGTAGTTTCGCGTGTTTCTTGAGTTGCTTCATCACCAACAATAGATGCCTTACATCTGTATTTGCCTTTTGTTTGAGCGTTCACCTCCTTTATAACTAATACACCATTTCCAGTAATTGAATATTTGTCTGATGGATGAATTACTTCTCCTGTCTGTTTATACCAAGTTATTTTGATAGGCAAATGCGATGCGATGGCGCAAGGTATTTCAGATCGTTCTCCATCGTATACATTATCAATATCTGAAATTTATTAAGGCGATTTGTATTACAAGATACATGTGCAAGATGTGTAGTCTCTTATAGTCTTGTAGTCTCTTTGCGTATAAGCGCTGTGCATTTAGTTTTATTGTTTAGATATAGTATAAAATATGTATGTTAGTCTGTAAGGTATTTATGATATGGGCCTCTGTTTACATATTTAACATCTTTATGTAAATATTGCCTGAAATAAATGAATTTATTATTATTATTATTATTATAAATACAGAGATAGTGGTTCGATGTTTCCGGTAGCTTAAAATAATATTTGTCAAGCTTTTCAAAGCTTCAGCAAAATGAATTTTGTGGTAGTATTTTTTTAATTTACTATGTATGAAGGTAACGGTACCGTTTCAAATAAAATATAAAAATAGTATTTACCTTCAATGTTATGGTTTACTTTGAAAGGTTTTTGAACATGCAAATCAACACGTTCTCTAAAAAGTTCGCCTTTGTCGTTTTCAGCACAACAGTATATTACAGTTTCATGTTTAATGCTTTTCATAACAAATTTAGTCTCGAAATCTTTTTTACCAACTCGTATTGGCAGCTGAAAAATAAATTAGGCAATTATTTACAGATTATTTATTATTTTCTTAAAAACCTTTTTGTTTTCTGTAAGTTATTGAGCCGCCTTTGACTCAAAATGCCATTTGAGCGCTGAATCTCAATCTCATTTTTCGACTGATTAGGATTGTGATGTTGAAAAATCCTGTTGTAACTGAATGTCAAATAAGGTAGTGATTGTCAGACTTACACCATTCTTATTTTAAATTTATGATATGATCCTTACCATATCAGATAGAGTATTTTCTTTATCGTCCATCCATAAAATTTTAGGTGCAGGATACGCCGTAACGTGGCAGGTTAGTAAGACGTCAGTATTGTATGTATAATGTTTACCACCACCTTGTACTGATATCACTGGGTCTAAAACAGATTTTTTTTATTTAAATTGTGCGTCGGACATAAAACCATGTAGCATTCTACTCAATTTCAATGTAGTAGATATATGCACTGAGCATTATGACAGGAAAAACAATAGGTAATAATAACATGTTAAATACGTTATTGTTTAAAATACAAGTCAACAAAAACAAAAAGAATCAACTCACCCATGTTTGGAATGCGGGGTTCAATTGGAGTTTTAGCCGTACGCTTAATAAGCTCTCCTGTCTTTTTCCCTTCACCAATAACCTAAAATGTATTTTTAATGTCAGTTTTTTTTTTCATTTATGTTGATTTCTTATAATACAAATTATGTGCGTAGTCCATAGGAACAGGCAGTAGCGTGTATAAATTAACATCTGCAACTGTAATCCCACCTGCCCATCATGACACTAAGGCTTATGGGAATACTTTCCGTCTAAGAACCTTCATACTTTGCTTCTAAACATTCATCCAGTAGTGAACTTTTATAAGCTACTGTAGTGGTAGGGTAAATCGCTTTATTTACTTTGTATAAATATTCTGAGCACTAATAAAATGACCCTATACTTACAATAAATGAGATATTAGTATTAACTTAATTAATGATATTTTATTATGATATTATATAGGTAAATTGTACCATAGGGAGAATTTCCTTACCGTGATGAGAAATGTTTCGCTTGGTGCCAAAAAATTACGTGTGGCGTAAAATCCATCGGAAACTTTATCGAGTGTTAAAGAAGAAATTAAATTGCGTTTCTCGTCCTGACTTGAAATTTTAACAGATTTTATGTCAACGCTATTAGTTGGATCAGAAACTTTAATGAGCAAGTGGCTCTCCTTTCCTGTAACAAGAAAATTTTATTTTAAGTACCTATTCCTAAATGATGTACTTTCTTTTTCAGACGTAAAAAGTATTGCAAAACCTGTCACCTACTTCATTCGGCGTATCACTACATAGTATAAAATAAAGTCGCTTTCTCCGTCCCTATGTCCCTTTGTACGCTTAAATCTTTAAAACTACGCAACGGATTTTGATGCGGTTTTTTTTAATAGATAGAGTGATTCAAGAGGAAGGTTTATATGTATAATACATGCATAATATACTGAAGGATAACCCACAATAACCATTTTCCCGTGCGGAGCCGGGGCGGGTCGCTAGTGATAAATAAAAAGAAAATCGCAAATAGAATTTCTCGAGAAGAAATGAAACGGATTGAATTTATACGTTTAAAGAAAAATAGCTTTCCGCCGCGGCTCCGCCCGCGTTAATAGTTTTTCCAGTGGAAATAAGGTATTTTCCCGCGGTAAAAGTTAGCCTATATTCTTCCGCAAGGTCCATTCTGTCTTTGTGCCTACTCCGCCCGCTTTAACATTTTTTCCCATGGGAATGAGAAATTTTCCCGCGGTAAATCGTAGCCTATATTCTATCCTAAGGTCTATTCTATCTTTGTGCTAAGTTTCACCAAAATCTGTTCAGTAGTGTCGGAGCCCATTCAATTATTAGGAATATTTTGCGTATTTCTTTTATACCTTAGGTTACACTATTGAAATGTTAGTAAGGATCCCTAATTTAAAAAAAATATAATATAACCTATGTTACTCAGGGTGAATGTAGCTTTCTAATGGTGAAAGGATTTTTGAAATCGGCACAGTAGTTTTTGAGCTTATTCATTACAAACATACAAACACAAAAACAAATCTTTTCTTTTTAGAAAATGTAGGAGTGTGTAAGTGTGAGGAGAGGGGCTTTAGCACAGAATACCAAATAAAGCTTTAGTATTGTAGTAAAAGATCTTACCCTCAATTGGTTGTGATTTTTCATTCGAAAATGTTAGCGGAATTTTGTCAGAGAATCCGTGTTGGAAAGTAAAATCCGTTCTTCCGACGATCAAGATGGTCGTAACACCAGTTCCCCGAACTGTTGCCGCATACATTCCAGGTGGAGGGCTTTTTATAATCAAAATCTAGATCGATAAATGAAAGCATAAAAAAGTGCAGTATTATATACGATGTAGCCCATCTACCACACACAAGATAGGTCATAGGTTAGTTCTTAAATATTATGATATAGAATTTTAAACAATCAGTGATATACTTGCTTGCTTGCTTATCGTGTAGGCTTCGAAGTATCACAAATCATGAAGTCAGAACGATCGAGCCGCCTAAGGCTTCTGACATGGCTCCTATAACGACTACATCCGTAGATAGTACCCGGGACCAACCGTGATACAACTGAATTGGATGTTAATTCAAACTCGGTATATTAGACAGTCAAAAGATTTTCATAAACAATATGTAATATGTAATGAAAGCTAATTTATTTGGTTTCGTTGCTCAATTGGTGGCATTTCTTTGGTACCTTATTATTATTAGTCCATGCAATTTTCTCGTAAGATTTAGTAGGTCCGCTTGAGATATCCAGAAAAATGTCATCTCCTTGAGTTGATGCTGATACCCTGACGTATTGAGTCTGTTCGTCCACTGTAAACTAAACAGTAAGAAAGGCATTTCACTCAATAGAATAATTACAAAATATTTCGAAACAAAACGGTCAAGAGCAGGAATAGCAGATTCGCTTTTCGTGATTCTGTTTCTTATACAACGCATATTGCAAAGTCCACAATGATCAACTTGAACATAGCTACCAAATGGCTTGAGTTTACTGTACAAGATCTCTCCTGAGCTTCTAATATCCGGGGCCTAATATTAAAACAGAGATTTGTTACTAACACATCGAAAAAATTAGTTTTACTTACCGGTATTGTGACTATTTTATTTGCAGTTATTTCTTTTCTAGTTATCACGTTGCCTTCCCCAGATATGACGGCATTCATATAGTTGAGAAACTGGAAAAAAATAACCGAAATGAATGGTCGTAAAATCGGTTCACGATTAATTTTGCGGTTTACCATAGTTACTTCATACACAGCCATTGTAGTTTTACTCTTCTATTTTTGAATTCGTTTTTGGCTTGTGTCCAGGGTCAAAATAATTACATTCTATTTAGTCCGTCTTTTAGATTATTCAAAAATAAGGGACACGTATTTTTTTATTTGTAAATCGGACCAAAAATTACAAAGATATAGCCCATTAAAGTAACGTGTGACGTCACACCGTGCTACATTTTTATTTTGTAGCACGGAGAGACGTCACACGTAACTTTAATGGGCTATATCTTTGTATTTTTTGGTCCGAATTACATAATTACATTTTTTAAGGACACAAGCCTAATAGACAAATTATAATGTAGCAAACATGAATGCACAATTTGTAAAACTGACCATCTTTTTACCATGTTTTAAGCAAACTTTATCTGTATCATCTCCGAAATACCTGAGCGGCATATATCCTCATGGAAGTTCGCACACGAGACTACTGATTGCTAACCGGGAAAACTAGTCACTCCTTGGGAAATGTATGGCCAGTTGGAAACCAGGGGGCTAGCATATTATTTCACGTGTGACACTTGCAGTTTTGTCTTGCGTATACACATTCAATTGAAAGATATATCAATACAGGGCGTCCCACGGCTATGCCACATGGAGGGAAAGTACCTTAAATATTGTAGGTAGAACATTTTACTGAAAGAAGACATTATTTTATTTCTAAAAATTATTAAAACTGCATTCATACATTTTTTAATAATTACATGGTTGAACCGGGAATCGAACCCGCTACATGAGGAAAAAAAAACACCCTGTAGTTTTATCATACAAATCGAAAGGCTCCTTCATAAGGATTATTTTTTGCTAAATAACATAGTGTCAGAAATAAAAGAAAGATCATGAATTTTAACATTTGATGTGGTCGCCGAGATTTTTTTTATGCATGGGATTACTAGCGACCCGCCCCGGCTCCGCACGGGAAAATGGTTATTGTGGGTTATCCTTTAGTATATTATGCATGTATTATACATATAAACCTTCCTCTTGAATCACTCTATATATTAAAATCAAAATCCGTCGCGTAGTTTTAAAGACAGGGAGTGAAATAATCAAAAGAGTGCGACTTTGTATTCAACAGCGTAGGGGTCGTAGCAATTAATAAAATTGATAAATTTTGTATTAAAAATGTTAAAATACATAGTCTTCCTTTTATTTCTGACACTATGTTATTTAGCAAAAAATAACCCTTATGATGAAGCCTTTCGATCGGTATGATAAAACTACAGGATACATTTTTTTCTCGTATAACGGGTTCGATTCCCGGTTCAACCATGTAATTATTAAAAAATGTATGAATGCAGTTTTAATAGTTTTTAGAAATAAAATAATGTCTTCTTTCAGTAAAATGTTCTACTTACAATATTTAAGGTACTTTCCCTCCATGTGGCATAGCTGTGGGACGCCCTGTATAGTGGGTTTCTCACAACTTTTTAACCCCCGACAAAAAAGAGGGGTTTTATAAGTTTGACGTGTGTGTCTGTCTGCTGTTTGTGTGTCTGTCTGCTGTTTGTCTGTCTGTCTGTGGCATAGTAGCTCCTAAACGGATGCGCCGATTTTAATCTAGTTTTTTTTTGTTTGCAAGATGTCACAATCCGGAGTGTTCATAGCTATGATCCAAGAAAATATCTTCCGCCATTTGAAGATTATCGGCTCATTCCTAGTTGTTGAAAGGATCAAATAACGGTTTTGCGGCGGGGTTTTTAATTTTTTAAATTTAATTGACTGCTTAATAGAGATTATCGCTTGTCACAATGCTTCATGCTAGTGTAGGCTTACAGTTCCATTCTAGTAGCTTCCTATGGGAAAGGCCTAAGGATCTTGTTGACTTGGCCGACTTTGTAACAAATTGATTCGGGTGGCCTTTTTATTTTGTTGGTTTATAGTGAATATAAACCAACCTGTTTTAAGTCTTCCTGTTTATTTATTTTGAATACTTGACCGTTGGTAGCCGCTGCAATGTCCCAGTAGGGTTGGTAAAGGCGTTCTGATTCGTGGCATTCGGACTTTGTAAGAAAGAAGAATATCTGTAAAAAATACAATGTTATAATTATACAGCAAGGACATTATAGTAAATCTGACTTGCCATCGACACGAAAATAGAAGAAGGACATTATTTCGGACTTCTTTCATAAAAAAAAACTGTCTGTAGATATGCGGTGTTTCTTTGTACATACAGACTATAAATAGTTTCTCCGATATTTTTTTTAATTTAGAGATTTTGTCGTTGGCTGTTTTGTACTTAATAAATTTACAGATTTTGATTGACTTGCATTTAAATTAACGTTGCTCATACCTGACTGTCTTTCGATTGGGCTTGTTTCTTCACATCCATTAGTTTGTTGTTATGCAAAGTTTCATCAAGACCCCAGTAAGCCTTTCCCCGTTTACTTTTTTTTTCGACATACCCATCTTTAGGGCTAGCATCAGTAAACACAAACAGATAGGAGTTTTTGCGGCTGTAGTTCAAAGCCATGTTGATCCCAGATAAAGAATATTCGGGACAGTCACCACCCCATCGTTTAGGGTCCATGCGTATATTTTCTAAAGCATTTTTGACTTTACCTCTATCTTTAGTTGGTCCTAAGCGAACAACATTCAATTTTTCTGTAAAAAGAAGAGACTTGTTAAAATTTATACAACACCTGGTTTTACTGGATCCTTTACTTTCGTTATTTGACGCCCCGTGGTGAAACAAGTTTGAAAAAGAAGGTAAATGAAGTCTAATGACTAAGCATTGCTCAAGAGTTAAGTATTATCTTGCGGGTGTTGTCCACTAGGAAACATTATAAGAAAATTGAATACTCATCCGAACCGTTTTAGTACATAAATGTAGTCGTAAACATCCAACCAGTTACGCATAATTCAAAGTTAGTTTTCCTCTTAGTAGTACCTAGCCTACCATTTATTGGAAGCTCGCTCAAACCAAATGCGTCAACTCGCGACCACGGCAGGTGCAACCCCGCCGAAACGTCGTCGGGCATAAAAAGGTATCGTACGTAATACATAACTAACCTACCTATTTAAAATTATCGCGCTAAGACCCGTAAACAATCGTAAAAACTTCTAATTTTGTATTTCTGAAAATGTGTAGTAAGCGCGAAAGCCTCACAAACAAATGCATGATCTCAAAGAGAAAAATAACTATAATACGACATGATCTATTTACCTCGTGGAGGGCCCATTGGAGGGGCAATGAGTAGGCATCAAAAAGTATTGAGCACTATGGAGACGTAATCACATATCTATGGAAAATCTTAATCTGTCATCTAGAGGTGCGGAGGGTTTGTCTCGGAGCTCTGATTGTTCCGAAGGGCATGCAACTACTTTCTATTAGTAACCGAAACCTCGAAACTGACGGGAAACAAAGCTTTCTCAGTGACAAATCGCTGAGGCGTTGCCAGAATCGTGTCGCCACCCAAGTACTTACTACCGTTAGCACTTTTATAACATCGTAGATACTACCAAAAAAGATTTATTTCTTACTCTATGGTAGGCATATATTGAATTTGACAAATATTAATGAATGTGGATGAAGAAAAAGTATGTTTGGATCGTAGCAAGTGGAAGAAAGTGGTCTCTGCCTACCCCTCCGGGAAAGGTATCGTATTGTATTGTGAGTATACGGCCTACGGAGGGGTCAATGAATTCAAGGTGCAAAAGTTTACCTACCTCAGTGATAGAGGCAAAAGCTACAGCATGAAGCACTATTACACTGGCTACTTATACCGATGGGGTTTCATAGGGGATTCCAGCTTGGAGTGTAGATGTATGGTTCCCCAGAAAATGGACCATCACATTAGCTGCCCCTCTTGTCCTGTCGCCTGCACGCGAGAGGACTTGATGAAGGCTACTGACGACGCTATTCGAGTGGATGGGTTTTGGGCCGAGAATGTCTGAGTCGACTCGAAAAGAAGAAGAAGAAGACACACTGTCCTGTATTTGCTCTCTGTTGCACAATTACCTATGCGTTTTTTTATCCTGACGTTATGTCGAACAAAGAAAAATAAAATACCTACTCGCGAAAAGAATTTTTCTCCTGAGCGTTGAAAATATTATTTCTATGTCACATTCAATACCATATTTTATGCAATTCCTGTGCAGTTATTTTCTGCCGGCGAACGTAAGATCGTCCTTGTTATTTACTAGCTTTGGCGTCGAAAAACAGTTTTTTACATGTTTTTTTAAAACATGTACATAACATTTTAATTCACTATTATTTACAAAGTATTCCATTAGTCTAAAATAAATATAGTTTGTATTATCAGATTTATAAATCATCAATTTCTTTCTTTCCTCTTTGCATCACCATAGCTTCATGATGTTTCGCCAGTGGGTCGTTCTTGATTTCAGAAGTTTGTTCCACTGCCTGCTTGTATTGCTCTTCCCGAGCTTCCTTTATTCTATGTAGTGCTCTTCTGATGTCATTCATTGAAAATCCAGTTATTTTTAAAATGGTCATAACAGCTATCCCGGCGACCAAGCTTAGTGTAGCTCCCAGTCCAGCTCCAACACATGTGGCTGCCAAGCCGAGATTACATCTGTAGGCTGCTCCGGTGAGGGTACCTGCTGCCACATATTCCACCAGTGAAGTATCTCCGCGATACACCGATATTGTTGTCGCTACTAAACTAAATACACCTGTGAATGTTCCTACTCTCCATCCCCACCTCACTGCTCCTTTAGCAAATGCAACCATTACATAATCTTGTAGTTTTTTCTGTGCATCTCTTGTAGATTTGAAAATAGTAGCTTGATTATTTTCTATGAAATAAAGGTAAGCGTCTCTGGACTTAGCGAATCCTCCCATACAAGCACCAAAAAAAGCTCCAGTTAAAGCCGACTGCACCACTGTGTGCAATTCTACTGTAGTCTCATCAAATTCATTTCTTGAGTACATAGCCTTGACTCTCTCCCAGCCGGTCTCAGGTGGTTTGAACTTCTCCGTGTTAATTAAATCGACATCATTAAAAGTCCGGTTTTCAAAAAGAGGGAATAAAGACGCAGGACTGAGTCTTCCAATAGTCCGCAGCATTCTTACCCATTTTTACTTCTGTAGATGGTCGCGGGAAGCCGCTGGATGCGCGGGATCGATCGCTGTGGAGATCCTTAGGGGTGCCTAGAATTATGATGATGCTGATGTGATGATCTAATTAAATATGAATTAGTATAGCATACCTGGATCATTGAAGGTCACGATCACGACGTCACTAATTTGACTAGTACTTTGATTCAAAATAACATCCATGAATTTACTTGATTCTCTTTTCACGGATTCAATTACGTTGCTCATAGATTGTGTGTCATCTATAACAAGGGTTAAACTTCCTTCTATTTTGCATGAAATTTCGATGATTTTTACAAAAAATATCGCGAATATTAAACTTTTAGACGCCATGTTGGGAGGCCAACTGAGTATGAGTCTCTAATGCAAAACTTTATATAAGCTTCTGAATTTTCCTTGATTCATTGTAGTTCAATGAATTCATTACACAATAAGTTTTATTTCATTCGAAAAATACCTATTCATTTTTGTTGTGTGAAATGTTGGACAAAATTGATACATGTAGGTATCATAAATTCATAACTTTAGTCTAATAGTGGGTACAATTTCTCTTGGCTGGCCAGAAAGAAGAAAAAAATGCAGAGAATTGAAAAAAAATATTACGCGCCCAAAATAAAAAATAGGCATGATTACCTACTACTCCATCTGGGCGCGTAATTTTTTTGTTCCTTCATGTATTTAAACTTTGCTTTGAAGTCATTATCATTTGTAGGAGAGTGGGATATATGACATTTTGACTATTCATATGTATTCGAATGTAGGTTGCGCTACAATGATGGCGGTCTTTCAGCAGGAATGTGTTCGTTAGTGTTTCTGACTATATTTTCCGCATGCGATTATTTAAAATTGTCTTATTATTCTTTAAGCGAGTTTACGTACTATTTATTTCTAAGGACATTTGTTAACGGGTTGGATTGAAACCTTTCGCGGGCTGTTTTGGGCTTTTTTGTACGAACTAGGGCATATTGTATCGCAACATGATTTTAGCTCGTAGAGATCGACGTAAAATTAATTAAAAGTACAGTCAGTTAATAATATAATAATAAATAACATTACAAAATAGTGCGAAGAATATTCGGAGTAGCTGTTGTGTTGATTGGTTAAGTTTCTGATGATTGTACTACACTTTTATAGAATCCGGTAATTAAAAAATTGTTAGTTAAACTATCTTTGGCTTTGGCTAAATTATGATTCATTTTTGGGTAGAGAATTGATAAATCTCTGGTTTCGAAACTGAATACTGTAATACTTTTGGTAGTGGGAGCGTTCGGTGGCCAAGTGGTTAGGGATCTCCCATTCGGAATACGTGGGTTCGACGGTTAACCATCGCACTTGCCAATGTGTTTTAGATTTTCGAAGTTATACTTATGTTAACGCTCTTACGGTGAAAGAAAACATCGTGAGGTAACCTGCCCCAATCCGTATGTTGTTGAGTGTACGGGCTATTTCCCGCACCCCACTACGCGGTTCCGCCGCCGCCGTCCCAAACATATCCTTTCCGAACGTGACGATGAAATCACAGATGCAGTTAAAGCAGCCAAAGAATTTAGATTACACCTAACAGAATGCCCTTCTGGTAGTGAATACCCTTCAGGTACTTAACAACGCCCGCACCCGCCGGCGGGGGCGCGTCCAGAACCAAAATCAAAATTGAAAATCAGAGACGGAGCCCCTCAGGAGTCGTCTCCTTCACGGTGTTTTTCAATATCAACGCGCTAGGCCGTGGTCCGAGGATTCCTTAAGCCGCCCCTAGACGCGTTAGTATATGACTTTTTTTGGGGTAGAGTCTTCCGCTCCCCCGCAAGTCCGGTGAAGCTTGATTGGTCGTACCTTTTCGACACAAGCATAGGTGAATAAAAAAAAAAGAGGTAACCTGCACACATCTGTGAAGAAATTCAAAGTTTATGTTTATAAAAACTTAACAGTCGACCAACCCGCACTGGACCAGTCTGGTCAAGGCCTGTTCATCCTGACTCAGGGTAGGCTTAAGCCTCTCTGTGAGAATATTATACATACATTATCATGTTCTTTATGTTTGGAGAAAATTGAAAAAAATATGATTATTATTTTCATCCGTAAACGAAATATATGTTAGTAGTTGACTCATGAACATAGGACTCCAATGCAAAAACAGGATAGTACAAAATGTTTTCAATATAAAAATATATAATAATATTTTAGCCTGACAGGAAAACGACAAGTTCATGAGTAAACAAATTACATGGGCATCATTGGGTTAAAAATACATAAAACATCTAATAAATAATAGCGTATTGTAGTGTTTTCCTTAATATTAATAATAGGTATGTAAAAATACTTAGTATAGGCACATAATACTAAAGAGTAGTCCCTAGTATGGGGTGATTATCGCGTAAATATTAGTTCAAACTCGACAGAACGAAAGTTTCTGTTTTACCCATCCTGGATAATGCAGCCGTTTGTAACTGTGAAGTCCTCAGCAAACTTGAACGTCTGCAGAATCTTTGTATGCGCTATATATTTGGCCTGCGAAAACTTTACCATAGCTCTAGGTATCGCTTCAAAAATTGTAAACTGATAGATTTTTTTTAGTAATTCATGAATAGATTGCAGTACAGCTATTTCAAATTATCTGTATTTATTTTGGATTTTTCTTTCAAGTTTCAATAGATTCATACTATGATGCCTATCATGATTTCAGTTAAGTTTTATTATTCTTTTATATTCTTTCGTTCGATTCCCCACCGAGATTCGAACCAAGGTACCCCTTACGTGCGGCGAGTACTTGACCACTCGACCACAGAGCTAGAGGCTATTGACAAGTCAAAAGTGCCTGTTACAATAATTATGACAATAAATTCTTGTTATGTCGCTTTCAATAGGCGCTATACGGAGTGATTATACCCTATACCTAGTACGAGTATAGTATAATCTATGGCCAGTCTATTAAGGATTCAATAAATATCAGCTATTATATAATGTCGTGCACCTGTCTTCAATAGTTTTTTCACAAAATCGACTTCTCCAGTTTTGCCGCACATGCGGGGGACCGGAAGGCTCTACCTTAATTATAATAAGACAAGCTTCCCGCCGCGGCTCCGCCCGCGTTAATAGTTTATTCCCGTGGGTATGAGGAATTATACCGCGGTAAAAGTTAGCCTATGTCCTTCCGCAAGGTCTATTCTATCTTTGTGCCAGCTCCGCCAGCGTTAACAGTTTTTCCTGTGCGAATGATAATTTAAATCGTAGTCTATGTTTTCCCAAGATCTATTTTATCAAGTTTCACCAAAATCAGTTCAGTAGATTCGGAGCCTATTCGATGCAAACAAACGAACAATCAAACCTTTCCTCTTTATAATATTAGTTAGTATAGATAGGTAAGTTAAGTTTTCTGTGTTGTGATGTCTAAAATTAATAAAATATTTGTGATTTCTAGATACCTACATACAGTTACAGTGTCGATTAATAGATTCAGTGCCTTTACGTGATGCTATGGGGGCTGAAGTGTAACCCTGCGTCAGTTGTTGCTCCTGCGCGTCAGTATTTGACGGATTGACGGCAGGGATAGGACACAGCAAGGATGTAATATTATAAGTACTTAGTATCTATAAACATCCTTGGGTCACAGTGACTGCACTCGCGTCAGTCAGAATAGAACGCAACCTCACCTCGGACACTCCATACAGCTAACGCGTTTTGACAACCAACTTCTTTTTAACCCCCGACAAAAATAGGGGTGTCATAAGTTTGACGTGTGTGTCTGTCTGCACTGGCATCGTAGCTCCTCAACGGATGCGCCGATTTTGATCTATTTTACTTTGTTTACAAGGTGTCACAATGGATGGATAGTGTTCTTAGCTATGATCAAAGAAAATATCTTCAGCCATTTCAAGATTATCAGCTCTTTTCTAGTTGTTGAAAGGATCAAGAAAAGGATTAGTTGCGGGGCTTTTTATTTTTTAAAATTTAATGTTATCCAATAACAACTGAACCTCATCTACAAGTGAAACATTGACATCTTTCTGACACGCTATGTAAAACACCCCAGAACACCCCAGTTAGAGTCCCGCCGCGGCGCCTACGGCATGCATTGCGTGGGGGCGTGCGTGAGGGCGTGCGTGGGGGCGTGCGTGGGGGCGTGCGTGGGGGCGTGCGTAGGGGCTATTGGGCGGGGGTTGCTTATTTTAGTGCTGGACGGTGAGTGTCCTTTCTGACCGTTTATTACTATTATATACGTCTGTGACGCAAAATGAATTTTTGCTTTTGTTTCACTGTTCTAGGCACTCTTTTTTCTGGTTTTAGCGCTGCTAGTGTAACTTTATGCTAAGGCCCTTTGTAACAATTATTAGTTCTTGTTTTGTTTTTAACGATTTATAAATTGGAACAGCGGATTATCTTACAATGACTATAAAATACTTAAAAGGAGATTCCATCTATTATGTGTTAAATGTAATCTCTTATTTGAGTCATAAACTATTTTTTTCAACAACTCTGCTGCTCTATATTGATAGGATTATATTCGTGCAAATGTTATTTCGTAAAAACAAACTGATTCTACATTTATTTTGATTTATCTAACAGTTAAAAGCGTACCTACCTAATAAATTTATTATTATGAGCATATTACACTTCATTCTTATAATATCAAATCATCACAGTGATAATTTAAATCACATTGAGTAGATAAGTTAATTAAGAATTATTTTTAATTAATGATCTGCTAGTTACTGTTGTATTGTACTAATGCTACTAGAAGGCTAATAATATATAAGTACTATGTGATATATGAAAATGGTAAACTATTCATTTTATAATCGCGTTTTACTGAAGATACAAATAATGATTGTTCAGCATTGCGGAAATGATAACCTATAAAGGAGCTAAAGTAAGTAAAAAAAATAATTTCTTTTTCACTACGATCAGAAAATGACCTAATTCGCCTAAAGGATTTAATTTGAATTTTAATTATTTAACAGGTTTTTTAAAATAACAAGAATAAGGTGTACACAAATCACATTTAAATTCTAAGGGACAGCTTGACTAACTTTTGAATATCGGTTTTATCCAAGGAATGTAACGTAGTAATAAAATCTTAGGTGTTATAAAATCATTGGTTTTATCAGCATGTTGGTAGATTTTCAAACACTGAAGTTTAATTTTCACATAAACGTATAGGTATTTAGAATATTTTGTAAATACCGTGGTGTAGGAATTGACGTGGGATCAACGCTCTTTATACTCTTTAGAGGGGTCTGGCTTCCTCTCTGGTATTTCCGGTACAAATGGGCAGATTCCAAATTCATGTTTCCGGTATTTAAAAAGATTGTTAAAATTTTGAAATGTTTTTATTTTATTTGGCAAGTCATTAAATCAAATCAATGGCTAGTAAGGAATAATATTGGCTTCGGCCCCACGCACAAACTCTCAGGCAGATTTGTCCCAAAATAAAGGAGAGGCACAAATAATATTGATAATAATTTATGTGGGACATCTCACACACGCCCATCTGTCTAAACTGGGCAGGGCCTATTAATAGGGATGTTGACTGGCTTTAAAGCAAAAGAGCTTCTTTTTATGAAATGACAAATCAATGGTATAAATGAAGGAATAACAACATTTTGTACGATTTTTATTTTGATTGACAATAACAAATCATAAAATTGGCAAAGATTGCCCCTACATAAGTTATACTACTTAGAGTAATTTCAGATGTTTTATTTCCTACATAGTTTAAGATAATTTATTTTAAATACAGTGATCCGGCATCCCTAATTATAGTTGTACAGATTTCATTCTACACATGGCCCTGAGCTAAAAAACATTTTGTCACCGGCAGAAGTGTGACGTCACCGGACACGCTCTGGATGCCGTCTTCGGAATACTGACGTCACACCTGCGTCATTCCCTTCACTTCCAAGTTTAACGCCAGTTTCGGATGCAACGAACTGAGCGACATCCGAATGCAATCGCTTTTATGAATACTTGATTTTCGTATCATCGTCAATCGCATTTTAAGCAGTACGAATGAATACGATGAACTCGACAAAAGCATCGGTCAAGGAGTCGATATAGCGCTAAATATGCTCTATGGTCCTGACTTTTAGAGCAAATTAGAGAGAAAGTTTAAAATTTTCTCTATAAGATAGGTACATTAGTAGAGCATAGTGATGAATTCAAAATTTAAAACTCAAAAAAGACTTTGGACTCAATAAACGGGTATGCAAAGAATTTTATCATTCTTCTAATCTCTATTTCTAAAATTATCTAATCAATATTTTATTTATTTTTTGGATCCTTTCTTTATTTTTTATAACTATAACCTAACCTATCTATCTTATTAACTTAACGAATTTCTATCAAAATTATTTGCTTATAGCTAAATGAGCTAGGTTTTATCATATCTTAGGTGACCATGACCACCGTTGATCCTCCGTTTTTCATGTTCATCAGGATTTAATACTGCCGTCATAACAAAAAAGGGCGCTACAGATTAAAAAAAAATCCGAATACACCATTTCCGAAAAAACGTTTTGAGTTTAACAGTTTGTTAAACAAATTAAAAAAAAGTTGAATGCGCCCTTGCGTTATGGTTATGGCAGTACACTAATTTTGGTATTACTGTATAAGTAGTCAGAAGAAGCACCAAGAATAAATATCTACTATAATAACGCCGATGATAGATTTTGTGATCAATTATGACTTTAAGAAGGAACAAAAAACACTTTGTAAATAAATATCACTTTAAAACTTGTTCTTAAACATTTCCGTCAACTTAATTTCAATTGCGACGACGGATAATAAAAAAGGTAATTCATTTAATCAAGTAAGTGCGTAATTGATGGGATATTTCTTTTATTGGTGCTTATAAAGAGAGTAAGCACATATCTTCAGCGAATTATAGGCACCCTTATATGGGGAAAAGAAGGCAACATTGTTGTACAGTAGCCAGCAAATGCGGCTGGTCATGTTGAACTTGAGAGCGCTCGTATTCCGTAGCGGTAGGGGTGAATTTTGTAGTACTAATGTCCAACCGCACGTGCTGGCTTCTGTACCATTTTGTGAGAACGTTGTATAGTTACTAGCTGACCCGGCAAAAGTTTGCACCCTTATCATATAAGGTTAAATATAAATAAATAACAACCTATTCTCAGACCTACTGAATATACAATAACGTTTCTGAATATAAAAAATAAATTGGAAATGTTCTTTCTTCTACATCCCCCTCTCTCTCTTAATTTTTTTTATGTACAGATTTTTGACCTCTACAGTTTTGTTGAATGTACAGAAGCCAGCACATCTACCAACCAAATTTTCCCCTACCTTTTTTTTAATTGACCTATGCTTGTGTCGAAAAAGTACGACCAATCAAGCTTCACCGGACTTGCGGGGGAGCGGAAGACTATAACCCGAAAACAGTCATATGCCAACGCGTCTAAGGGCGGCTCGAGGGAGCCTCGGACCACGGCCTGGCGCGTTGATACTGAAAAACATCGTGAAGAATTTTTCCCCTTCCGCCACGGAATACGGGCGCTCTCGAGGTCAACATGTCCAACCGCATGTGTTGACTTCTGTACTAAATACATAACGTTTGTTATAAAAAAGAAACAAGCAATTTTCTGACTCGACTGCTTTATTGTACCGTGTTATACAAGCAAATAAATGTGTCCAAATTACTCAAATACCTGTTTGATTTCAAGACGTTCATACTTGTCATTCAATTTGTGTGTTTGTCGAAAACTGGCGTCATTTTACTTTATAATTTAATTATCAAGAATATTTTAACGTACCTATAAAGTACTGCTTGAAAATTATTACTCACGCAAGGAAAAAATTTTATGTAAAGTTATTTTTTATCTGACTGCTGAAGGAGAGTAATGTTTTTTTGAGTGTATGTATATTTATAAAATACTATATTATTGCGTAGGCTAAATAAATAGCATAATTTATTTTGATGAGAGGTATCGTTAGATTAGTCTAGACTAGAAAATAAATTTTACTGAAAAGTACGCAGTTGGGTTGAAAAATGATTGATAGTTTTTTTACAAGGCTATTAGTCCAGCAGACAGCACATGCGGCTGGACACATTGACCTTGAGAGCTCCGTTATTCCGTAGCAGTAGAAGTGAGTTTCCTAGTGCAAGTGTCCAGCCGCATGTGCTGGCTTCTGTACTATCGGGTAAGCGTATATGCGCGTGCGTCACTTGCTTATGTTTAGCATGCGCTTGCTAAAAATCATAAGTGGCGAGAAAATATGCTCCACATACACATTGTTGTTAAACAAGAATATTTTCCATAGCAAGTTTGAAAAAAAGATTGGAACATAGAGACGATTTAGTTATGTTTCATTATATTGTTTTTCATACAATAACTAGCTTTCCGCCGCGGCTCCGCCCGCGTTAACAGTTTTTCCGTGGGAATGAGACATTGCGACTATAAATTGAAATGTAAGCTATCCTATCTTTCAAGTTGCACACGGTGTGCAAATCAAATTTAAAAATCGGTTCAGTAGTTTAGGAGTCCATCGCGGACAAACAACGTGACACGTAATTTTTATATATAAAGATTGGTTTACACAATGTCGACGCATTCATATCTTAAACAGATAAGCCTATAAAAATATTGCCCAAGTCAATTTCAACTCAATTACAACGGTACAAGACGTAATCAGGGCAAATTACTGTCACCTATAAATAAGTAAATATCGTTACACGTCACGTTGTTTGAATTAACTTAGTTAATGTAAACAAACTGCATGTCAATAAAGATTTTCATTTATTTAATTAAACTGAGGTATGTGTCCTACCCTGAAACTGGTAGAATTGTATTCCCTGATGGAAGCCATATTAAAATTATTGAAATGATTGATGAGTTTAATTGATCACAGTATCAATGTGCAACGAGATAAAATGATAAACATAATCTGTGCTTGTTCTTCAATAAAAAAAAACACTTCCGATGCGTCTACGCTTTTCCTGTTTATATTAAAAACATAGCAAGCAACTAATGACACTTTACCTATTAATAACGTAGACATAACACGAACTAAGATAACAAACAATCACAAGATAAAAGGCTAAAAATTACCACATTGATAGATAGAGTAATTTATTTTATACAAGGTTAGACGCTTTAAGGGGTTCATAAAAAGGACACCCGTGATCGTCAAGATAATATTGTTATTAGAAAAAATCTGTAACATTTATGTGAAATACAATGATCCATGTATCACAGTTGAAATTGTGAACAGAAAATGAACATATATTTAGATATATATTAACCCCAGGTAATATAGTCAAGATCAATACGAGAAATAATTCAGTAATAAAAGTAATGAATAGACTACAAAATAAAAAGCAAAATATAGTTTACATGACACGTTTAATTTTAGCATCAGCACTTCCGTCCAGGAGCAAAGTATAGGCAAACGCTTCGCTTTCTCTGTCCCTATGTCCCTTTGTATGCTTAAATCTTTAAAACTACGCAACGGATTTTGATGCGGTTTTTTGTAATAGATAGAGTGATTCAAGAGGAAGGTTTATGTGTATATTACATGCATAATATACTTAAGGATCACCCACAATAACCATTTTCCCGTGCGGAGCCGGGGCGGGTCGCTAGTACCATATAAAGTCAAAATCTTCCTTTAAAATTATCAATATAGCAAAATGTAACAATACACATGAACCACAATGGAATATTCTATTTTATTCTGTTAATGCATGCAGGGAAAGTTGTTCAGTTTCATGAGTTCTACCACTATATTGCGGATAAACAACTTTAACTGGGGGGCTAGCACGATCCTTTCATCGACACGGCCGTGTCGTTGTCAAGAGGTTTGTCGGAGGGAGAGGTCCAGTTGTGAGGTAACTGAGGGCCAGAAGAGGCTCATTGAGGATCTTATGAGGTTTACTGAGGTTTCTTTTTTGTAAACATGTCAATGTCATTTTCTGAAATAAACTTTCACACGCACCCTCTGACCAAAGCGAACATTGCTAAGGAGTATGCACTAAAAGACATGACAATATAAAATGACACAATAACACTATTACACTGAAACATTGCTTCTAGTCATATGTTGATGGGTGGTTGTGTAAAAGTTATAGCAGTTGATTCGATAATCTGTGGATAAACTTGTTTATCCGCAATATAGTGGTAGAACTCATGAAACTGAACAACTTTCCCTAACGAACACAGATTGAAATCTCAAAATTAAAATTCAACTTGTCATGTCAAGTGGCCGGTCACGAGACTGAAGTTTATATGAAACCAGCGACCCGCCCCGGCTCCGCACGGGAAAATGGTTATTGTGGATTATTCTTAAGTATATTATGCATGTATTATACATATAAACCTTTCCCTTGAATCCCTCTATCTATTAAAAAAAACCGCATCAAAATCCGTTGAGTAGTTTTAAAGATTTAAGCGTACAAAGGGAGGGACATAGAGAGGTACATAGGGACAGAGAAAGCGACTTTGTTTTATACTATGTAGTGAAGTTGAAAATTATTCCTATGCTCGTTGGGCAAAGTTGTTCAGTTTCATGAGTACCTACCCCATACAAAATTTTGGGGCAAAAGAGGGTGGACCGATTATGGAGACGTGTACATCCATCGGGGGGTTGTCCCGGGGTTGTGATTGCTCCAAATGTCATGCAGCTTTCTATTGGCTATTTATTGGTGACTTTCTATTGTTCGAAACTGACAGAGAACAAAAATATATCAGTATCAAATCATTGATCAAATCACATACTTATTATGTTTTGACAGGATTGGGTCGCCTTATATTACGTTTCTATACTACCTAAAAAAATTCTTCCTTACTCTTCGTATTACCCATGGTCTAAGAAAACAAGGTCTTGCATTCGGACCACGTGACTGACACAAGCCTACGTCATCATGCGCTGTTCATCCTTGTCTATTAACACGCATTCGACAAGGATAATATTAATAATATAATAATACGTGGAACATCTCACGCACGGCCACCTGACCCCAAACTAGGCAGAGCCTGTGCTATGGGTGTCAGACAGCTGATATACATACATATATAAATATACAACATCCAGACACAAGGCAAACACAAGTGCTCATCACACGAATGTTTGCCCTGGGCGGGATTCGAACCCGCAACCCTGTGCTCAGTAGGCAGACGTACTACCAACTAGGCTACGGGGCTGTCAAAAAGGATGAACAGCACATGATGACGTATGCTTGTGTCAGTCACGTGGTCCGAATGCAAGACCTTATACCAATACCAATTTATTATTGTATATAATATATTAACACGCATTCGACAAGGATGAACAGCGCATGATGACGTAGGCTTGTGTCAGTCACGTGGTCCGAATACAAGACCTTGTTTTCTTAGATCATGGTATTACGAGTACCATATCGATCGGGTATCCGCTGGATGCGGGCCAAGTAGGACCGATCTTTGTGGAGACCATAGGGGGAGGCCTTTGTCCAGCAGTGGTCGTCCTTCGGCAAAATAGTCATAATCTATAAAAATATACTTCGCGAAGGTAATGCTTACGTAGATGTGGACAGTTGCATAAAGGTTGATTAATTAAAAGGAGTTTAACCTCATAATTTGTTGTAAAGAATACGCGCAAGCATATTTTAACCACTGTACTACGTATATTTATTAAGAATTCCGCATCTATTTATATTACTCAACACAATGGATATCTACATAATTTATGGATATATTTGGACTTAGTCACTTAATACGTAAATAAAAAAAAAACACAATTATCTGTTGTTTATCCAATACAAGGTAACTAAAGCAGTTATAAATAATGCACCAAAATCATGTTGTCACTTTTTTTCACTTGTAAATCTAAAAAAGATACTTTCACTATTAGTATTCAACCATCACTGGAAAATAAACGCGTGAATAGTCAAATATGTCTCGCCAAATGAGTAAGAATGTAAACATGTATGATATTACATTTCAGAGAAAAAAATATAGCACTAGTCAAAGGAAATGCCCCTTGAACTGAATGTTTTGTAAACGGAATATTTTATTATTAATAGTGACCGAGGAAGGAAAACGAAGAAGTTTATTGACGTCATTACTGAACGTGTCAGTAATTACTTCATTATTGCACTTGAGGGCGTTAAATTCAAAGTACCTGATGGATTACTAGCGTTTGATGATTTGTAATTTGGATTTAAGTGGCGTGGCAGTATCATCATCATCAGAGTACTAGAGGAACGATATAGTCTGTTAATTGCCAGTGCGGAGAACGAAGTGTTGCGCGGTAGGTTGGCCACCGTCGCACGCGCAGTACTCCGAGCGCTCGCGATCGCGACGCCCGCGCCGCGCCACTTGCTTAAGCAAACACGCGCCACGCGACCCTAAAAGTCCACCTGAATTTTAAGATGTCTTTGACCCATCTCCCGAGGACAGGGAGGCATTTCCAAGTGAAGTGACCTATTCCAGAATGCCCGAGTGTACCGAACAGATTACGTTCACCATACCCATCATACGCTACACCATGGAGGCAGACGACCGGCCTGAAGGTAGCCAGAGGCAGGAGCCGTTGAAGAAGATATCCTTGACGCCAATCAAAATTGAAGCTCCTGACAACGGGCGCAGGTTATCGGATCCCGCTCGGTATTACATACCGCCGCAGTGCAATAACAGACTGTCCCCGCGAAGTGCTCGCAAACGCGACTCTAGGCGTAATTCTAAGACTGATTTAAAAGACTCTATTGATTCCCCTACTAAGGAGTATTTTGGAACAAAACCGTGTAACTGTGCGGATTGTAGGGCGTCTAGTCCATTGCCGCCGGGGTATGGGCCTGATGTGCTCTCGGCTGGTTATGACCAGTATAAGGACTCGTTGTCAAATGTGCCGTGGAACGAGGATTATACAGAAGCTTCAAGTGATGATCTCAGTTCTGAGTGGGACTCCGATGTGCCTGAACCTACTCCCCCCATTCCAAAGGTACCTAATACTAGATATAATAAAATATAATATTATTGTGTGCGCGCAAATAGCACACAAGGACACTAATATTAACATTAATAAGAAATATCAATACAGATAGCAAATAGGGTGTTTTTTTTTTAAATTTCTTAATAATTTATAATTTTGCAAAAATATTTTGAAAAGACGCAACGCATCTAGAGTTTTTTTCCGGCGAGTTCTTCTCCACAGAAGACAGTCAAATTTTTGAACTCGCTAGAAAAGTATATGCATGCAACTGACTTAACTTTAGTGATGTTAATAAATATTCTAAAGTTAAAAATAAATACATTGAACCTTGAATGTGTAGGTGGCCTTATTGCTAATGATAACAATTTCTACCAAGCAACGTTGGAAGATAATAATTCGTCGCAAACAACTGGTGTGGCATATTTCTTGCTAATTAAAACGATATGGGTATGACGTGATCATTGTTTGACCGAACCCTTTTCTTTTTAATACTTAAAGAAAAAAAAAACCTTATATTACCAATCAGAAAATCAAAACTAATGCAAAAATACTCAAAGTAGAAAGATAGACGCAATAATATCTGATTAATGAAACCAAGGACGATTTCTTAACTTTCGAGAATTTTGAGACGATGGCAAAATAAAGCTATAATGTGAGCAAATTAAAAAAAGATACAAGTGTAGAAAACCTGCCAATGTTTTGGAGCCGTTCAGTTAGGCACGAGATTAATACAGAATCATTTATTTTAATGTTGATGTTTTGTTTATGATATCAAAAATCTGGTTTTGAAAACGTGAAGTCAGATGGTATGAGATCCGACTTTGACCCAAATTAGCAACAATAAAGACGTTTTTAAAAAGTAATTAAATGCAAACTAAGTACATTTTGAAGCCATTACTATTTATTAATATTATGTAGAGTAGCATAGAGTTAGTTACGTAATACTAAAAATAAAATACCTGCTCCGAATTTTTGGTGTAAATGTAAGTTTAATTAATTAGAATTTTATGTAAATAATACTAAAGTAGGTATCATTTTAAATAAAAATATTACAAACAATTTATTTTGCATAAAAACTGGAATATTCACAAGCTAATGACTCTATCATTAGAGTGATCAATTATCGGAATTCATAAAATTGTCTCATTTAGATATTAGCACTAAAGTCACGTGGCTTCGTACGTCATGTTTTTTGTAGCATTATTGTAATTTTTCGTGTCGTTCCATGTGATCCTCAATAACAAACATACTTACTTGAAATACCTATATAACATCGTTATTTTGTTCTTTACTTTTTCAATTTGTGACAAAGCTAAGCCTTGCGTCATAGAGTTCGCTTATACGCCTTGGATCGTTTTATAAAAAATACATACTTCAGTCAACTTTATGTCTCAATATTATGTTAAATATGACACTTAATAAATTTCTTGCGAATACAATGCCATAATATGATAATAATATAACTATTATGTACATACATTGTAATGTACATGTATCACGTTAACAATTTTGTATGATAAAATTGACTAAATAAATTGGAGGTTGCGAGTATAATGTTCATTTGACGACGACGTTCCCAGTTTATAATCGATGCTCAGAATTGAATAAATCCAGTTTTAATTAAAAATAATAGTTTATTGTAACGTAAATGTCCAATAGTGTCATGTGTGAACTTCGATCCTCAACTCATAAACGTTTTTTCCGCCATGTTTCCATAGTTTTTAGCGTTTCTTCATTTATTCGTAGAAATTAGTGTTTTTAGGGTTCCGTAGCCAAATGGCAAAAAACGGAATCCTTATAGATTCGTCATGTCTGTCTGTCTGTCTGTCCGTCCGTCCGTATGTCACAGCCACTTTATTCCGAAACTATAATACCTAGTCTGTTGAAACTTGGTAAGTAGATGTATTCTGTGAACCGCATTAGGATTTTCTTACAAAAATTGAAAAAAAAACAATAAATTTAGGGGGTCCCCATACATAGAAGTGAAACTAAAAAAATTTTTTTTCATCATACCCTTACGTGTGGGGTACCTATCTATGGATAGGTCTTTAAAAATGATATTTAGGTTCTTAATAACATTTTTTTTTTCGCGAGAGACGCTTCCAAAGTGGAAAAATGTGTCCCCCCCCCCTCTAACTTCTAAAATAAGAGAATGATAAAACTAAAAAAAATATATGATGTGCATTACTATGAAAACTTCCAACGAAAATTGGTTTGAACGAGATCTAGTAAGTTATTAAAACATCGATCAAAGTCACAACGAACTACAAAAACTTTTATATTATGTTACTGGCTGCTATGGAACCCTTCATGGGCGATTCCGACTCGCACTTGGCCGCTTTTTTTAACTTTTTGGAATAATAATAGGTTCTGGTAAATGAAAAGACGTAGTGAACTCTTTATTAGAGCAACATTGGGCCCGATTCTGTTATTACGCTCTATCTTTTTACTATATGTCCCTTTCACGTTCTTAAGAACGAGAAGGGACAGGTGATTGTCAACTTAAATTTAGAGACGTCAAACATCGATTTTACGCGTAGTTCGCACTAGTTTAGCAGGCATGCAAAAACATCCCACTTCAAATTAAGCTGAAATTGACAGCAGCGTTTTTATTTTAAATATCATTCATTCAAAATTAAATTCATTCATCTCCCATCCTTTTCGATTCCCATATGAATGAAAAAGACCAACAACATAAGTTTAGAGATTTAAGCGGCCACGCCGGATTTGAGCCCATTGCCTAAGTAAACTATATTTGGGGAAGAAAAAAGAATGACGCCCTATACAAATATGTAGTAATTTTAACAGAGATGTAAAGTCAATACTTGTTTCTGAAAAAAGTAACTGTCTAAATATTTTTTACCCTTGCCTTGTACTTATAAACACCGGCCTTTCTTTATTTCTCTTTTATTTTTCTTTGCTCTACATCGAGATCTTCGCATCCGCTGACGTCGATCTTTCCGCAGTCATTGATCGCATGCGCATGTCTATCGATCGATCATGTTAAAGTATCACATGATTGGTCACTCTCGACTTTGGGCCGGTGCAGTACATTCACCGTTACGTGCCAATAACCTCGTTGCTTTTACGCTAGTGTATAGTACACCTTAGGGTCTGGCCACATGTAGCCAGCACGGCACCGTCGCCGGTGGACGGTGTACAAAGGTGCGTGCAGTTTAGTTGGTCACCGCTTACTGTTCGGACTAGTACTAGTGGCAAACTTTTCTAATTGTGTCGTACAAGACACATATACTACTCTTGCTTTTGTTTATAAGGCGCAAAAAGACTCAGACAAAATAATATAGTTTGGCTATTAAAAGTAAACAATCGATGAAATTGGAAAACATTGTAATGGCAACACAGTTACATAGACAAAAAAAAATCAAGTATCAAATTAGGTAAATCCATAAAAGTGACACATTTTGGGGTTGCCACGATAATATTTTTTTTTCAAATTTGCCGCATTTTTCATTGTCTTCTTGAAAATGAAATGAAAATACTGGTTAAATCCATACCTTTAAATTAGTTTGTACAGTAAGCGATGACCAACTAAATGCACGCACCTTTGCACACCATTCACCGGCACCGGTGCCGTGCCGGCCACATGTGGCCAGGCCTTTACCTCTAAATAATAAATAAATAAAATAAAATAAATAATATTCTGAATATCTTTAGGAACCCTAAATAGAAAAAATATAAATCAGCTTGAAATGAGACTTTTTTTGCCACAAAGAAAGCAAAGACTTCAGGTTGAAAAATAATAAAAATGTTACCCCTTCATTATATAAATTAAATTAAAGAAAGTAAAATATGAAGAATTACCTATAATAGATTGTCTGTTCTAAATTAATTGTTTCTTCTATCATATTATATACTAGATCTCCGCTACGGCTCCGCCTGCGTTAACATCTTTTTCCGTGGGAATGAGGATTTTTAAATAAAAAGTAAAAGGTAGCCTTGTTACTCCCAAAGGTCTATTCTATCTTTGTACCAAGGTCCATTAAGATCAGCTCAGTAGTTTTTGAGTTAATTAATTACAAACATACACACAAAAATACAAATCTTTCTTCTTTATAATATTAGTGTAGAGTTCGCTATTTCATAATAATAATTTTTACCTTATGTGATATTGTAATACATACATACGCCACGCCTCTTTCCCAGAGGGGTAGGCAGAGACCACTTCCTTCCACTTGCTACGATCCAGACACACTTCTTTCGCTTCATCCACACTCATTAATCTCCTCATGCATGCTCGTTGGTTTAGAGTACTCCTGACCCGAGCTTTTGCCAGAACGTCCCCGATTTGATTTTGAAACGTTCGTCTTGGTCTTCCCCTTCCAACGCTTCCTTCCACTCTCGCCTTATAAATCTGTTTAGTCAATCTCTCTTCACTAATTCTCTGCACGTGACCAAACCAATTTAGCATCCCTTTCTCAATTCTCGTCACAACATCGTGTTTTATATTCTAGTATTTGGTTATTTTGCGGAATCCTATTGCTTCTTGTAAGTCCGGTTAAGCTTGATGCGTCCATTGTGCGTCACCAAACGTATGTTATTGGTAATAAAAAAAGAAAACCACAGGATCTCCATTTTTTAGGTATTTCTGCTTTACTTCATTTTATTTTTTTATTAATTCTATTTGTGGTTGCAAAGATTCACAATTTAATCGGAATTTACGTCATCGTCGTCTAGTTTGGCGTCGTCTAGTGTGGTAGGAACGTCAAGATTATGACTTATAAAAATATGATCGTCTTATCTGTGGCTCTACCTCAGAAATCTTATAAAATACACACAATAATTCGTGACTACTTATATATCATGTCCTTTATAAACGACGCTAGCCCTCAAGATGATAATTATGTAAATTTTTAGTGCGTTCTATCATACATCAAAATTAAACCACGTTACGTAATATAATGCGATTACCGAAGGAAATAAATGTGAAGTCTACTTTACATGCTAAACAAAAGAAAACTTGTAGACTTCACACCCACTTACAATGTCTTTTGAATGTAATTTTTAACACCGTCATAAAATAAGACAAGAGGAGCGATTCTTGCAGAACATGTGGAATTCTTAATCTAATCTTTGATTCTTTCTATTGTATGTATTGTGATGTGGTAGCATTTTATATTTTGAGGAAGAGGATTTAAATTTAAATGAAATTTCTAGAAACGTTTCAGTATAGTGCAGAACACTGGAGTGTATTCGAGTGCGTGATTCAAATTCAAATCGGTTAGAGCACTTCAGGCACATCACGGAATGTTCCAGAATGTTCTGGAATGATGGGATAGTTATGAGAAATTTAAGAGTGATAGATGACATTATGGTGTGGCGGCGCGCCACATACTACGTCATTTAGAAGACCGACCAATCAGAAGCCGAGACCTGAAACGCGCTAAGTTTTCGCAAGACATTGAGCAAATACAAGTTCCAACGAAGTTCTGTAGGACCGCGGTCCCCGGGCTCACCACCATGCCCCAAGGAAGATCTTCCCTTTGCCTCCACAATGGGAAGGCTACTTTTTACCACGTGAAAACAACTATTCCCACTTTCCTGAAGATGTTGTGGTACTTATGCTACATTAAGGATTTTTCAAGATCTTCATCAAATGAACCAAATTTTTTTAGTGAACTTGAGTAATTTTATGTTAGCGTTCTGACATAATCGAGACCAAAAGATCCACTTGACTACACGTGTTGTACACGCCCACAACTTTTGACTGGCATTTTTTACTGTCTTTGTATAGTTTTTTTTTAATATAATGACGTTTTTTGACCCTGAGTGCCCACTATCACGCAAGGACAACCTGATGAGTTAATTAGACATCAGGTGTAAGAAGCGTATAAAATCTGCGTAGGTAACAGATAATTTATTAAAGTTTTTGTTAAATGAATTTCGTGGCGCGTCGTTTGTTGTTCTATGTAACGAGTCAAAGTTGAGGAAATACAATATTTTCTGTAAAAAATGCATTGGGTAATTGACATTCTTTTCATATTTGAAATAGACGTAATAAATGTCATTCGATCTTTTTAACGATTATATTCTTTTTTAATTCCTTCTAACTTCAAAATCTTTCATATTTGAAATTATAATTTATATTTTTCAATTATGATTAAAAGTTATGTTACGCGTACGGAGGATCAATTTTATCAATAGTGTCAATTTTATTCAAAAATGTAACCGTTCTTGGTGGGCATATTTTTAATAAAACAATTAGGAATTTCACAAAATAACTAAACGTAAATTTATACCTGCGACTAAGATCAAGTCGTACTATTGAGACTGGTTATTTTTTGTCAATTCACCTAATATACGTTACATGAATAATATAATTATTGTTTAACTAGCTTTCCGCCGCGGCTCCGCCCGCGTTATGACTCTTATATAGGGTGGGTAATATTTCATAAATTAGATAGTTTGTCCACGAGGAACATTAAAATTCCTCGTGGTCAAATCAGTTTGACTTATAAGTTTGACTACGCGGAGGGATTTTATAATGAATCTTTGGTCTGGACAACCCGAAATTTGTGACAAAAAAAAGCAAAATTGCGGTACGAAGATGACAAACATTATACCTAATAGTATTTTAAACTAAGTACAAATTTCAATTCATGTTATTAGTAAATTGAAATCAAAGGAAAATAGTCTTTATGCTACATCAAGTAGTATTAACGGTCCGGCGGTGCCTGCGGTGCGTGGGAACTACAGGTACTGGGAGGATTTCCCTTCTGTAGAAATAGTACTATTATATATTAGGTCCTTACCTATGAAATTGCCGTTCAGTATCAAAAAAGTGAAACAAGTTTTTTTTAATGAAATTATTATTTAATCAATCGAAGTATGCGCCGTTGTTATCGATACACTTCCGCCATTTTATAGGCAGATCATTGATACCTTTGGAAAAAAAATCCTGGGAGCGAGAGTCTATGAACTGTTTGAAGGCGGTTTTGACTGCCTCATCAGATTTGAAATTTTTTCCTTGTAAAAAGTTATCCAAATTTTGAAAAAAGTGGTAATCGGTTGGGGAAAGATCTGCGTCACCCACCATACTCTCCAGATTTTGCCCCAACCGATTACCACTTTTTTCAAAATTTGGATAACTTTTTACAAGGAAAAAATTTCAAATCTGATGAGGCAGTCAAAACCGCCTTCAAACAGTTCATAGACTCTCGCTCCCAGGATTTTTTTTCCAAAGGTATCAATGATCTGCCTATAAAATGGCGGAAGTGTATCGATAACAACGGCGCATACTTCGATTGATTAAATAATAATTTCATTAAAAAAAACTTGTTTCACTTTTTTGATACTGAACGGCAATTTCATAGGTAAGGACCTAATAGTTCTGTGGTGATACTTTGTGAGAATCATATAGGTACTTACTTACATACAATCCACGGCCAAGACAATAATATAAACTCGAAGGAAGTAGAGCAGAACTAGAATGACCACGTAATTGTATCTGCCCACGTGGGTCAGGCAACACCACAGCCAACCGCAAAAAGCTGCCATTCGATCTGATAATTTTTTACCTTACCATTCAGCTACATGTTGACAGTTAAGTGTAATGGTAAAATTACTATGCGGTAATAAATAACAGGAAGAAGTAATAATTTTCGATTAATAACAAAAATTTAATTTCTGTAACCTCACTTGTTATATTTTAAAGAGTTTTCGGGAATTAAAACTCCAGATAGGTACCAATATATTACTATGTATATTAATTAATCTAAACTTGTGTTGAAAAGTTGACGTATCAAGCTTTATTAGCTTTATCAAGTCCGATGAAGCTTGATTCGTCGTACTTTTGCGACATAAGCAAAGGTCAATTAAAAAATAAAAGAAGTATCAAGCTTCACGACGGACTTGCAACTTGAAAATGTGGTGAGACCTTTATCCAACTCTGATTAATGATTCTAAAGACTATACCTAGTTGTAGTCAGTGAAATATCTACTAATTAATATCTACAAAAATCTGACACAAGAATATATAACCGGTTTCCATACTGGTTTGAGGATAGATAACAATGTTTATAAACTACATAATTATGTAGTCTGTGATGAAGTGTCTACTGTCTACTCAGTCTACTTGTTAATAAAATAACCTTGAACATACTTCTTAATTCTTTGATAATACCATAATTCTGGTAGTTATTTTACCATGATTCAGACAGACGACGGTAAGTAGGTATATTATTTTCGAATGTATTTTTTTTACAAATATAGAACTATTATAAGTATAATTAACGCGACTGTTTATCTGTGTATTTGTAGGTAATATAATACAGAGTATGCTTGACTAAGATTCAAGAAAACATTTTCTGCTATTTCGAGACCTTCAGCTCTTTAGTAATTCGCCCTCTATCATGCCCGTCCACGCGTGACAGACATAATTTTGTCGTGCGTATTCTCTTATTCTATTGTGGGATATTTCAATATGGCGGGTTTCTCGCAACTTTTTGACAGTTAAATGTGCGACAAACTTTTGTCATAGCACTTAATGTTACGGGGGTGTAGGGATTTTATCATGTTTGTGTCGCAACTGAATTTATTGACATGTGGTGTACGGATCTGAAGTAATTCGAGGATCTGAGGTGTCTACCTCCAACCTTAAATTTCACCGACAGCCCGATCCAATTGAGGTCAATGTGTCAAGATGACATCTTTTATAATGAAAAACATAAAACTGCATGTCATTAATCATGCGTCTGCAGTAATTGGGGCATTGTCGAATATAAATTAATATCAATGTTATAATAATTCATTGGACATAAAATCTGAGGCAGTATTACGCAATGGCGTCTGCGTCTGCATTTTGCGATAACTTGAGACCTCTGTCTGCCTTGTGATTTAATATTGTGACAGCCATTTTGAACTTTATGACGATGGCAATTTGATCGTTTCGACAAGTTCAAATTGACGCACGGAGGAATTTTCCCGCAGTCCCAATAAGATATCAAGTTACTTGAACTTTGTTACTCCTATCTTTGACAATGTACCTATATACAGGGCGTCCCACGGCTATGCCACATGGAGGGAAAGTACCTTAAATATTGCAGGTAGAACATTTTACTGAAAGAAGACATTATTTTATTTCTAAAAACTATCAAAACTGCATTCATACATTTTTTTATAATTACGTGGTAGAACTGGGAAACGAACCCGTTATACGAGAAAAAAAAATATCCTGTAGTTTTATCATACCGATCAAAAGGCTTCATCATAAGGGTTATTTTTTGCTAAATAACAAGTGTCAGAAATAAAAGGAAGACTGTATTTTAACATTTTTAGTACAAAATTTATCAATTTTATCAATTGTTCGAAATGACCCGTTGAATACAAATTACACTCTTTATTTCACTCCCTGTCGATTTTTTAACTTGTTCTGGTGGATATTTAGATTAATACGTCTAAGTTCTGTTTGTAGCTCGTGGACATTTTCTTACCGGTTCTTGTCAACTAAATTTTTTTACATAATTCCATTTTAAAAATCTAACGGGGCTAGATCTGGCGATCTCGGCCGGCCACATCAAATGTTAAAATTCATAGTCTTCCTTTTATTTCTGACACTATGTTATTTAGCAAAAAAATAATCCTTATGATGAAGCCTTTCGATTGGTATGATAAAACTACAGGGTGATTTTTTTTCTCGTATAGCGGGTTCGAATCCCGGCTCAACCATGTAATTATTACAAAATGTATGAATGCAGTTTTGATAGTTTTTAGAAATAAAATAATGTCTTCTTTCAGTAAAATGTTCTACCTACAATATTTAAGGTACTTTCCCTCCATGTGGCATAGCCGTGGGACGCCCTGTATAATAAGTGCTTGAACACAATTAAACGAATCCTACTAATATTATAAACGTAAAAGTTTGTGAGAATGGAAGTATGTTTGTTACTCTTTGACGCAAAAACTACTGAATGTATTTTAATTAAACTTTATAGTAACATAGTTTATACAATATAGGTTACCTTTTACCGCGGGATAATCCCTCATTCCCACGGGAAAAATTGTAAGCTTGGATAATATTTTTAGAAAGTTTTCAAATCCAATTCTAATAATTTGGATGCTAAGTTTTAGGTGTTTTTGTGAATACTAACATATTGTCATAGGTCTTTGGTGCATTCTGTTAAGAGTGGAATAGAGTCAAGTGGTACAATTAGACTGTAGAAAAGAAATCGGCCAAGAAACAAGCATCACATTTCTTTTACGAGGTGAAAATCTATTTCCATGGATTTCTTTGATGCTTTTGCATATTAAACGTATGTTTACGTAAGTACGTTTTTAACGTACAATACAATGCAATACAAAACAAATATACTTTATTGACACCAAACAGAAATAAAACATATACATATATAGGTACAGAAAAACAGAACAAAACAGAAGAGCGTATTGTGGTTCGAAAAATAAATGTAGTATCATTCTGTGGTACTACACAAAGACAATTTGAACTCATTTTGTAAGGTTTTAAAATTGGATAAAAATTATTGTAAGTCAAGATCATAGTTAACCATCTTGTACTTTAGGAGGAACTTTTAGGCCACCTAGGTCCAGTTTCTCCTCTAGTTTGTTTATGCTATTATGCTATTTATATATATAGTTATATGCAATTTTTTAATTTGCGCATCAAGTTAATAGAAGCAATATTCTAAGCGCCCTTAATGTAGGATAAAATTTAGTGTGTTTACGGAAAACTAACCAGTATAATATCAGAACCGGATTTCAGATCACCTACCAAGAACAAACCGGCAGAATCCAGCATATTTTTTTTATTCTTTTTTCATTAAATGTTTAGTTGGTGGCGAACGGTAAATCAGCATACAATGTAGAAAAAACATAATATTTTGTGTTTGGAGTTATAAAAATTCTGACTGAATATGAAATCGTAGAATTTTGTAGCATTTTGGCGGAGAGATAGGTATCAAACTCTAGTTTATTTCGTCGCGTTCCTAATTTAGGAACTAAATTTATGTTACATCTGATTGATGTGCAAATTGTACTAACCAACAAAAACCGGAAGAACTAACTCTTGAAACAAATTCATCGCCTTTGTGAAAGAAAATATTTTCTTCTGTAAAATTGAAGAGTTTAACTTATAAACATTATATAAATCATTGTCTATAGCATTGTTACCATTATCGGTGATTCCTTATACAAAACCTGAGAGTTAATGATGAGAATGACCATAAGTATAATGGTTCCCATCACAGACACACAAAGATGAGTAATATGTTTGTTTTTACATTCTAACGAGTCGAGTTGGAACAATAAGTTCTCATTCACTTATTTGTTTCGCGTTAATTGTATGAGAATCGGTTGTTTTTGTTGCGTCTCAGTTGTTATGGCTGATAATTATAATTGAATCGCTGCAGTTTCTGTTATTTTACACGTAAACAAAGAACTGAAGTAAATAAAACGTTTTTTTATAGTCTCTTTGACCTAGATGACCATTTTGGCTTTGCCGTCATCATTGATTATAAAAAAACAGTAATATAAGTAGATAAATAAATAAAAGTATGTACGAGTACCTACCTATCAGCCTGGAAAAAACACAATCGTACATAACTGCATTGTAATTGTGGGCACACAAAATAAGACATAAAATACAATTTGATCATACATGTGGATGTGGTTATTATTACTACAAAATTAATTGGTTGTTCAAATAACGAGTTGTTAACAGCTCATATATGTCCCCACCGAGGGGCTCGAGCCTCAAATTACGAGTATTTAGATAAAATTGAAAAGGAAATTTTGTTTGATAGTACCGTGACAAATTTTCAGCAAATATGTAGTTAGATATATAATATAATAGTTTACAATGTAAACTTAACATCCTAAACTCTACATCTTATCTCCTTTGTTTAAACTAACATTTACTTTACAGGAGTCGTGTGTAAGCATAACAAACAGTTTGTTCGAATTGTAGCTTTACATAGCGGCTTCTATTTATATTATAATAGTACAAACTATACATACTCATGGTCTTAGTACATATTATGAACTTTTTGTATAGGCACATATACGTCTTTTTTCGATAAACGAACCTTTCTTAAGAGCAAATTAAGTGTGGTAATACTCTTAATAATAACTGGATTTTTGTGACGATCTAGTACTTTAGCTAGGACCCATTTTACACAAATAAGGAAAATGGCTGCCGTCTTATTTAAAGAAATTCAAAGATTGTGTTTTTTTATTAGGCCTCACTACACCCGCGTACTAGGGCGATTTAGGTTGACCCTAATTTACTTAGCCTCCGCGGTAGAGTGGTCAAAAGCTCGCCTGACGTTACGGAGGTTCCGGGTTCGAATTCCGGTGGGGACTCGTCGAACAAATATTACTTTGTGAGACTTTCCTCAGTTTGGTTAGGACATTGCAGGCTGAATCACTTGATTGTCCGAAAAGAAAGATGATTCCGTGCTTCGTAAGGTACGTAAAGCCGTTGGTCCCGGCTACTATCTACGGATGTAGTCGTTATAGTAGCCATGTTGGAAGCCTAAGGCGGTTCTATAATTCCGACACCAGGTTTTGTGAAGCAGGTTAACCTACTCGATAAGCAAGCAACCCTAATTTAGGGTAGGCTCGCTCGAGCCTCTCGGTGGGGATGTGTAAGTAAATAGTAGTTTAGTGACGTGCTGCGGAGTTGCGCATGAGTGTTTTGACGCGCATCAGCCGACGCGCGACCTCGATCCTTGCGCTTTCACTGCGCGGACGCCGGCAGTTTATCATTATAAGCCGATTTACACGCATTCTCGCCGATCGAAAGTTCATAGTAATCTACTTTCTCGGTATCTCTCCATATGGGTATTATTTTATAAAAAATAATTGACGTACTGGCCAAAGATTATTTATATGCTGTACAGTAAAGACGTAGAACTCTCACGCGAAAAAAGCTATCACTGAAAACGACTAAGTTTAATTTATTTATTTACATACCCCGCCAACAATGTGTGTTAACTGGATATGAGCGCCGATGGGGTTAGGGTCGGCGGCGGCGCGCCGAGTTTTTGGGCTCGGCGGCGGCAGCGTCGGCGGCGTGACCTTGTTCATTCTTGACCAACGAAAATTTTAGAAAATAAAATAAAAAATAATGACAATCTTGTTCTCTTCTCACAATCTGTTGTCGATCCTACATTTTCAACAACAACAATAAAATATTTTGAGAATTCTCGTATTGCAGCTGCCGGGCATTACTTAACAGTAGATGTCGGCTGCTTTAGAAGCAAAATAGGCAAATTATATCTTTGTTTGTAGGAACAGTAGACAAATCAATTGATGGACATGTTAAAATATAATGTAAAAAATGCATGAAATAAATTATTTTTAATGAAAATTGTGGCAAAATTTGTTTATCGGCGCGCCGATGCTTTTTCGCGACGGCGGCGGCGCGGGCTTTTGGTCGGCGGCAGCGGCGCGCCGGCGCGGCGCTCATATCTAGTGTTAACATAATAATATGAAGTTTTTTTGATATTTATAAATTTACTTTTTAATGTGTTCTCAATTGAAAACCAAAACTTAAAGGCTTAAAACTGGTAATGTTGAAACAAGTCATCTACAATTACCGGTGATTTCAAATTCGTTCCATCAATTAAACCGATTTTCTGCCTTGTGCAAACATCATTGTTATTCAAAAGCAGTAAAAACCGCGGCGAACTGTCATCTCTGAATGCATTTCTAGTACCTACCTACCTATATATTTATTATCTGTGGCCAGGGTTGTAGATTATCAAGATAATTATTTACAATAATCCGACAATTATCCATCCACAGGTAATTATTTATGCTTATAAATAAAAGTATTTAGTATTTTTTTAAATCACATAAAAAAATATTATTTTTATTAGAAATCTGTGTGATAATTTAGTTAATCATAAAGTGTTAAAGTATTACCTGTGTTTGTTTATATGCAATTTTTGTACACGGTGATATCAATGAATATCCATTGCCACCCTGCGAGTGCTAACCTTTAGAGTTCGTATCTCTTTGCTTAGTAACGTATTTTAATTCAAAAATTGTAATTATCGCGAAAAATATAATAATTATATAACAAAAAATATATACCTAATTCACTAAACTTTTATAACCGAAGAATACCTCCTACATTATAATTTTTTCGGGTACATTATGTTTAGTGATTTCAATTTACTTTATCCTGAACATTTTTAGATTTTCGCGGTTATTAATTGCACTAACACACATTTTCACGGGTTTTCTCCAATTTAGTTCTAAAACATAAACTCAATTTGTAAAAAACGAGTATGAAATTGTTTTCTGAAAAGAGGTGTTCAATAAGAGTATGCGCAGCTTTTTTGTCCCGCCCGAGCCTATTTATGGAACACCATATGTGTGACGTCACGAAGATGTTATCTACAACCAATTGATCAATAACTGTTAATAAAAGCGTTTCAATATTGGCGATTCAATTTTAAACAGATTTTTGCATAATACTTAATAGATATTCTTAGCTAGATATTTACCTAATCGATTTTAAGAAAATAATAAATCTTCTCTTCTTCTTCCTCTACAGCTTATCATGTATGTGTATTATAAGAGGATAAACAAATGTGTTTTTTTTTGTTACTTACACATTATAATAAACCTGACTTTTAATCCAGTTTGCTAGGATTTCATATATTGGACCAAAAACACATCGCAAATTCTCTTAAAGTCGTACAATTAATAAAACTAATTTAAAGTCATTTAGATTTGGTTACGATTATTAAAATAACAACCGTTTTCGACACGAATTGCAAACTAGATCTAATTTGAGCGAGTGAAATTTAATTTTGCAGATAAGATCGTTCAGTAAATGTCAATTAATTAATTAGTTGAAATATTTTAGAGTCTAACTAAAGTAAAAAAAAGCATCAAACTACCCTTTTCAAGGCAGAAATACTATAAGCAACTACGAAATAAATTTATTTATTTACTTAAAACAAATCTATTAAAAGTAAATAAATCTGCATTACATAATTGAGGCTGAAAATATTTGAAGTTTGATGTAATCGTTATCGTAATACGTTTAGCATAAAGATTAGCATAACGAATTTTTTGTCTTGAAGATTTGAATACATTTTACATATTTTCAGGATAGTGTAAAACAACTTTTTATGAATTCAATCCGAAATGTATATTATTCTTGGAGCCGTACTGCATGTACTTATGCCAAACTTAGCATAATCGAAATTCAATTCGACTCAAAACATCTCAAATCAACAACAAAGTAATGAAAACGATCTATGTTTGCCTTCTAGTCTGTTTATTTTATACAAACAAGGTGCAAAGCAGTTAGTGAGGCTAGCGCGTAGTCACTTAGAACAGATATGGAGCGACTCGTGGTGGTCCGATGCTACTCCTGCCATTTCTGGCCGCCAGGTACCATTAGTCCAATAGATGTCATTTTGTTGCGTAATTTTAACTAGTTTTGCGGTTGATATACTACGCAATGTCAATTAGATTAAACTTGTTAAAAATGTTTCGAAATTGTTTTCAACCCGCGGCTTCGCTTGCAAGCTGCTACAGTGTTACCTGCTGCCTACTACCTTAACTTTAAGGCAGCCGATTTGTACACCCTTACTGTTGTTAGACCGTATCTCTTGCCAAAATATTTCGCAGCATGCCGATGATGCCGCCAATATTTTCTACCTAGCTTTCCGCCCCCCGTCCCGTTGTAAATTTAGACTTCGTATTGAATAATTATTATCTATATTTAATTTTGTCAAGTATTTATAAACTCAGTGCTTAAGGTGACGGATTGAAGAACCTGGTTTCCCATAGTACAGTGAATTCTAGTTTGGGGACCAGGAAATATCTTTAAAATATGTACCTAAGTTGTTTCCAAATTTTCATTTATAAAAAGTTTGTGTTGTTGCAAATAAATACATTTTTTTTTAACTTAATGTCGCACGCAGCGTTCGGCCATGATATCGTTAAAACAATTTTAACAGATTAGTTTACTTAGTTCTATTGTAATGAGATAGATAATTAGCCCAACATTGACGTCATTGTTAATAGTGTTGGTAATTGGATAACCAATAATAATTAACCATGATGGCTAAATGGCGTCTGCCTGCCAATGGTCAGTGTTGTCGTCTTCAAATTACTTTATTACATAAAAAGATTAAATAGAGTACGGTGAAGTGAATTGCATGGATTAAAGTAAGCTGGAAAAATAGACGAGGTACAGTCATATGACTATTTCGTAAAAGCATCTTTTAACTTTTTTCTGTAAAGATAGGCCGATTAATATTATATTAGAAACTAGCGACCCGCCCCGGCTCCGCACGGGAAAATGGTTATTGTGGGTTATCCTTCAGTATATTATGCATGTATTATACATATAAACCTTCCTCTTGAATCACTCTATCTATTAAAAAAAACCGCATCAAAATCCGTTGCGTAGTTTTAAAGATTTAAGCATACAAAGGGACATAGGGACATAGGGACATAGGGACATAGGGACAGGGAAAGCGACTTTGTTTTATAATATGTAGTGATGATAAAACAACATAAATATATAAGGAAAATAACTTATTTAAAACTACCAGTAAAACTACACGTGCATAAAGACGTAAGTGTTTGCATGATTTAATCTATAGTAAGTATTTCCTTTTTGAAATAATTATGTGTATGGTATAATTTATGTATGTATAATTTAATCATATATCTATAGATATCTCAAGGTAGGACTGTGTACAATACAAAACTGTTCACCTACTGAACTCACGGTAATAACCCGTATCTACTTTCCAAATTCCAAAGCAATTAAATAAATAGTTCAGTCAGACATTTAAAAGACCTTTTACACTAGACAATGCTATTATATAGTACGTTGTTGCAACACGTACCAATGTTACACTATACCAATGTTATTACTATTCTTGTATGTTAATTAAACGTTTCGGTTGTTTTGACGTCAGTTTTAACCCAGTTGCTATTGTTCGAGAATAAATTACTGGCAATGAATGAACTAGGTTATGATTCCTTGGACAATTAAAATTTATCATTGTTACTATCGCGTCATAGAGTTCGGCATTAGGAATGGGTAATAACTGCAAAGTCACGAATGCATTTTTATCTTTAAGTTGCTTTTCGTGGTGTGTTTACTGTTAAAAAGATAACTTTAACTTATTCGTCGTATAATAAACTAGGGAAACAAACATACTTTTTAAACATAACCTATCTCATAGGATCGTCTTTATAAAAATACATCAAATCAAACCAAATGCAGTATAAACACAAAGGGGAGAAGGCAAGTGGCGGCCTTATCGCTCTAAGCGATTTCTTCCAGGCAATCATTGGGCGATAGCAGCAGGCGTCTAAGGTAATATAATGTGACGTCATTTCATATATCGCATCTCTCTTTCTAACCTACCGCTGTAAATTCGTTAAATTAATTGCCAGTATTTTTCTGAAAAAGTTTCATATTCGGCTATAAATGGTGTTTAAATTCCCATTATTACGAGTGATAAGAAAAACTTGTATATTTTAATTAAATTAAGTATGACGAATCTTTAGTCATTAAACAAATAGTGCTTGCTAAAAATTGTATCGAAAAACTTAATGAAACTTCAAAATCAGCAAAAAGCACAGCAATATAACTTTTTTTTGCGATTGTGGTAGATTGTGTCACGCCACGCGTCGATGCGCAGGAGTGGATTCCAATAAGTACCACTTCGCGGTTTCCGCCTCTTTTGACGTCAATGCTTTTCAGGGCGAAACAAAGTCAGCACTATGGTGGAACGTAATTAAACTAATATTTAATTAAAAATCCTTTTTATATAAACAAACTTTTTGTATTATGTATCGGTGGTGATTCGCAATTGGCGTTGTTTTATCTAAATTGTGAATGATTTGTGTTATTGGCTGTTAATTACCCAAATATATAAGTTTTGGTCTTATTAAAACCCTCAATGTTTTTGCTGTTTACATGCATAATTTTTTAATATTTTTTTGAAGATCTTTCGTCTGTTACTCCACATATATTACCACGATGTTTATTTGAACTCGTGCATGATATATAAACATAATAATATAGGTACAGACCAAGACAATTATAGTTATCATGTAAGAATGATAATTTTTAATAAAAAAATATAGTTAATTTTATTTTTGTTTCAGGTAATTCCTCTCGCCGGATCCTTCAAGACTGCTGTTGGTAAGACTTTTTTAGACTTTACTACCTTAACAGTTTTACACGTATAAATGAGGAATTTTCACGCGATTAAAGGTAGCCTATGTTCTTTCCTAAGGTCAATTCTATCTTTGTACCAAGTTTCATCACAATCGGTTTAGTGTTTCGGAACCTATTCAATGCAAACATACAAACAAACAATAAAAAATTCCCTCTTTATAATACAAGAATCTTCATTTCGATCTGTTGATTCGACCACACTTTATACATAAATATAAAACTTCCACTACATCACAAAAACAGACAACAAGTATTAAAATATTAGCTCGTATATCAAAATAGATCGATTCCAGTATATTTTCCACATTCTGAATTCACTCTAATAAATGTTTCATTAAAGTGACATATCAATCGTTTTAACCTAGTTAAGGCGTTTTTAGATATTTAGCGAAGGCAAAAAACTGATATTGCCTGTAGAGAGCTGGACCAGTATTCAAATGAGGCAGGCCTGTTGAATTGAATGTTGCATCTCCTTAGTCTTAGAGTTTATTTTATTGAGTTATACTCGTTATAAAATGCTTATTTGGATATTATTCGTTAATTTTTGAAACAACTCTAGCTAGGTATATTTTGCCCAAAGTGCGATTTTGAGGCTCATCACTAGAGATCGGAATGTAGGGGCTGACACTATCAAAACTATGGATATGCCCATGAATTTCTGGTATTTAGTTTTTCGTTAAGACTGTTAAATTTCACGTTGTATGAAATTAAACCAAACCACCTGATTCTATGATACCTGCAGGTCGGATTACAAACATTAGTTAGAACGATCTTGCTCCAAGAAAACAAGGTCTTACAATTAGACCACGTGACTGACACGAACCTACGTCATTTCTACGTCATTTTGCCTATTCATCCTTGTCGAATGCGTGTAATAGACAAGGATGAACAGCGCAAAATGACGTAGTCTAAAGGTCTAATTGTAAGACCTTGTTTTCTTGGACCATGAGAACGATGCATTAGAATCTCAAAGGGTAATTTTGGGCGTAAGAGGTACCACGAAAAAATCTAAGTTTATATGTGAAGGTAGGATAGGATTGCATTTTATGCGTAGGTAGTGTACTTAATGAGTTCTTGACTGCTCTGTCGGGCTATCTAGATAACAATCTCTTTAATCTTATAAAAAATGTTTACATGTCTGTCTATCCGTCTGCCAACGTAAGATACTTTATAAGGAGACTAATGTTTTATGGTTACCTCAAAATGGTCAGCGATAAGTTGATTGTTTTAATAATCATATCCATTTTTTGTAAGCTATTTTACCTGCCTCGATGTAAATGTAATTAAATTTTGTTATTAAATTATGTAAATTTCGATTAAATTACACCTGGTTTGACAGACATGGTCATAAATCTATGTCCATTCCAACAGTTTCGTTAGTTTTTTCTTTAAACTTTTATTTTTGCTTCTATATTTCTACTTTTCAAATTTGTGATTCAAGATTATTACTTTTAACTAAAGAACAAAATAGAATTGCACAAAAAAATTTGTTAATCTGTTTTTTCTTTTGTTTTTTTTTCATAACAAGTAACGAGTATAATATAATCATTTACCAGTCAAACTCTAGAAAAACTCCGTATTTTTGGCAACTTACTGCTTTGTTTTTGTAATGCGTTAACTCACAAATAATATTTTTAATTTATCAATCAAACTACTGGTGACAAAAAAAAACGGTTTTCAGACCAAAAAAGATTCTATACGTGACCAGGATGGACGATATAATAAAATATAAATGACCACCATAGTCCATTTATGGAATCCCATTTCTGTGGTCAAATACCTACAGCGATGACGCAAATATAATAAAAAGTACGATTAGACTATTTTTTGTTTACAAATGTGTGAACTGGTTGTAAATGATTAATGGCTTTTACATTATAATAATAAATTTCAATTAATAGACTTATGACGTCAAATGAATATCCACTCCATTTATGGTAAATGCTGCAACTAAAATTGAAATTGATCTCAGCTTATTAAAGTAATAGAAAATGGATTTTTTTACTGATTGTGAATTTTATAAAAACTTATCCAAAGTCTTTCTCTTTCGTTTAATTTGAGTTAAGTATATAAGTAATATTCTTTTAAATTCTGCATGCAATGAGGACATTGCATGATAATTGATTAGTAAATCAAACTAGGAAAATGTTGTTAATCAGGATGTGAACCTGGAACTTTATAATGTGAAGCAAGATTCTTTTCACGGTGGCGGCGCAGGGACAAACTACGTAAATTTTCATCCCTCGGTAAATCTCTTACGTAATGCAAACTTTAGGGCTAGAGGTCAAATTAAACGACCTTCCTTTTATGATTATTATGACAATGATATATACGCTTAAAGCGACCTCAAAATATTTGTTTATACATTTTACACAATACTCTCTACTTACAAACTACGAGGACCTCTATCTTTGAATCGTTCGTATGTCATACGACATTTGGCGAAAGTTGGTTGGTAACATCCCAAGTCGCAGGATGATGATTTTTTTCATATTTCTGAATCACTCGACTTCGGTACGGAACTTTGTTCGTCATATGCAGAAAAAAGAAAAACCGGTAGTTTCTGAAACTAAAATGGAATGTAAATCTATGGTTCACTTGACACCACACACCCGCGTCAACTTGTTGCGGATTGTCGCTCTCGTTCACACTTCCGTTGTCATGTATCACCAAGGAAACAAATAAATAAAATTTAGTTGCGTAAAAAATCTCGTGCGTCTTACTTGTATTTCCCATTAAATTCGTGATATTTGGCGACCGTCTTTTGGTAGTATAGGCGTCACACTCATGACGTGTAGGTAGAGCGAGCAGACGTCGTTCGTCTAATTTACGAAATTCTGTAGATTTTAGAGACTCGAGCGATTCAAAAATAGAGCTCCTGAACACACTGCTGCGCGTCAGGTGCTAGGTGATATAATGTCAAGTACAAAAATGACGCACGCGCACAAGCGTTGCCCAGGCGCATCGCATCGCTAACAAGAGGCCCGGCCATTGTCTTCGGCGATTAGACCTCTAATTGCTTCCTTAGCTGCTTTATTTCCAACCAAATTTAGATCTTAAGGTCCTAAAATACATTTAGACTGAATAAAGACTGTAAATAATAGCTGTTTTTTTTTGTGGCCGTGAGATTGTTGGTGGCGGAATAAAAACTTGTGTGTTTAGAAGTTAGAAGACAATAGCGTGGGAGAGGAATAGATGTTATGTAGTTGAATAATGATTGTTTATTTTATAAGAGTACTGTTGTTATCTATACAAAGCTGCGGCTAAGCAACTACTGAAAAGGTAAAGCAACTATTATCGAAAAAAACAACATTTTCGCTGTAGATGTCATACAAAAAGAAATACAAACATTGACTGATTATGTTCTTTCAGTATTTGCTAAGTCGCCACTTACGTACTTCTAAATTGACTTTCTGCAAAAATCACCTACCTACCTACATACCTAGAAAAAAGGGTATTCTCTACCATTTAATAAAACATAGGTAATAGGTTTAAAAGTAATGACTGAATAAATTCTAGTGATCTGATAAAAAGGTTCTAACATTCAAGAACATTTCTTTTATGTATATTTTTTTGTTTTAAATTTTTTTGTGTCTCTTACTCACATCCTATGGCAGGATTCATACAGAATTTTGGCAGGTAAATATTGAATCAGTAGTGAAATATTATGAAAAAAAAAAAGAAATATTTTTCTTATTATTTTTGATGCGCTATTTTAATCAGAAGCACCTTGATGTATAAAATTTTATTATCAATTGATTTATTTGTTTACTGACTACAACAACTGCTTTATTAAAGCTATGCATGTAACGGCCATGTTTGTATATAAATGTTCATATTTGTTTATTGTTCGTTGTCGTGTAGTGGCGCGTACGCACGCACTAAGATTCTTTACGTCAAAGATTGGAGAAAAATGCACTAGTTAACAATGATTGTAGTTATTTTTCCAATGAAAATAAAGATCGCTATCAAAACAATTTCAGTATGTATACTACGTATATTATAATACAGTATACATTATTGACGTTGAAGTAAATTGTAAAGCCCGACTAAAAAAATTAAATATCTCGCCATATTGCGGTAAATGGACTAATTTTACCATGGGAATTGTTGGCAGAAGAATAAAAATATATAATGTAGCGCCCCCAGAGCTTTTTTTCGATATAGGGAGTTAAGTTTCTACCACAGAGCATCAATACGAAACTTACTAACTACTACTAACTTTTTTCTTTTTAACCGACTTCAAAAAAGGAGGAGGTTCTCAATTCGACGCGTATGTTTTTTTTAATACTAATAATTTTTATTTCTTCTTTTTGACATACACATTTTTTACTATTTCCTTGACGATCTAAATGAATTTCTATAATGTATATTTTTTTGTTTTTATTCATACTCGTAACGACGATCATACTATGGATGTCTTTATTATAATATTGTAAAAACGTGTGCAATCTTGTAGTATGTGATAAATAAAACTAAAACTTATTTTCCAACTAAACCACTATCTTAGCGAAGAGACATCCATCTAATAATTACACGGTTTCTAAAGATTATCTACTATTTTCCGGTAAACTTTCCTATAAATCCGCTCTCACAGCCCTGTTTTTATCATAATTGTTATAGGTTCGCCTGTCTCCATTAGCTGTGCTAGATGTATAGTGGTTAATTTTATGACGTCTATTGCACTTAACCGGCTTAACTATAATATCACTTCCTTCGCATGTTAGGAGATTGGATACGGGACAGGTTTTTGCGAAACTTAGTTAAGTCTGAAGTGACTGAATAGTAGTAACCTATTTTTAGGTGTCCAGTAATCAGTATAATATCTTTAGATAATTCTAAAAAATACAACCAACGTACTTTCCAAGTCCTAATCTAAATTTAAATTTAGTTGCCTTCTTTCTCCTTCATATGGAAACCGAAAAGGAAATAAGTATTTTTTAATTGACCTACGCGTAACGATATGCTGTTCCCGGGTATATTCCCACCATTCCCGGGAAATTTACGTTTCTAGGAATATTCCTACGCTTATGGCGAAAAGGTACGACCAATCAAGCTTCAACGGACTTGAGTAAAATTTAGCGTGATTAAGTCCGTTGTTTTCGCGTGCACCCTAAACTACGACTGGTGCGACAATCTCCTTTACCATTTTGGTCTTAAAAGTGTGAAAAGGACTTAAATTTAAAATCAGCCCTTATGTCGTGTCGTGCATTTATTTGCATTTATTTTTTCACACTAGGTTCGCATCTATTTATTTGCATTTTTCATTAGTTTATGTTTTGAGGTTCTAAGCTGTGTAGCAGAAGTTTCCTTCGAAAGATTTAATCATCACCTAGTACCGACTGTATTTTATCGATTGATGATTTTTTACACATAACGAACCTTAGTCATCATGACCATTGTATTAATTGAAAAGGCAATTTGACGTCAGGATATGTGGAAATGGACTGATTAATAACAATTACGTCTAGTCGGTCAAACTTGCTAGTGGTTTCCGCATCAATTGACGACATAAATCTATTAACATTGTTATAGATGACATACTATAAGCGAGGCATGATCAAAAGCCTCACAAAGGTCAAAAGTCAAGAGGTTTTTTGAGGATAACCAACCAACCGATCAACCAACCGACTGACCAACCAACTAACCAACCAACCGACCATGGTTGGCCGTTCCAAGGCAGCATTCGTCTGTGAAGAAGAACGACAATGCCTAATTTTGCTCTGCCCACTTCCAGCCACTTACTGTGTTGAATAGACTTCAACTTGAAAATATACTTCAACAGACAACAGCAGTCTGGTACTACGAAACCTACGTAGATCTGGCAATAAATACTCAAATATTTCTTTTTATTTGCCGTACAAAAGATCTCAAAGATCAGGTAAAATGTTTAATAGGACAACACACATGTTACCAACATTTTTCTTATAAATAAAATACGAGTAGAAGTATAAAATAGCCAAAAATATATATCTTGTTCTCAAGCTCTTACAATACAATACAATATACATAATTGATACCCAGGAAAATATTAAGTACAGCAAAAATAATATAAATACACTAGTTGTTTGCTTTTCGTGAGGGTTTCGAGGTTAACCTACCCCACAAACCCTGGTATCAGTACACCAGTAAATACACTGAATAAAGTGTTTTTACTTACTTACTGAACCGATGATAAAAAAGCTATCAGACGGCTATGGTAGCAATATCTCCCAGGCAACCTTTTCTCAATTCTTATTTGAAGTCGCACCGTGGGAACACAAGTGGGAATGCTCAATTTAGACGTAGGTACTTTTGTAGAACTATGACGATTAATAAACTGAGTCATTGTTGACATTTCTGTATCAACAGTTCGTGTGAAAATGATGAGGCTTACCTACTGCGGTTATTGGGACCGCTTTTTCTCATAATCGTGATGTCAATCAAACTAGCTAATAGAGTTTGTCACAGAATGTTCTTTATTCACATTTATCATCATAAGGCCTTCAACATCTTGTCATAAGGCCTTCATCATGGCTGTACAAACTGATTCTAGATCGGCATGTTCACATCAGTAATTTAATAGGACAGTTAAAAGTTTTCAGGTGAGAAAGGAGTTTCTAAACGTACTTATTGTTAAAGCAGCAATCTCTTCCAGACAACCAAGAACTAAAGTACCTAAAATACAGATGTGCAAGAAATCAATGGCGTAACTGTATGTGCAAAACTAATGCATCTATAGATTATGTATGTATGTATATAAAAAAATATACATTATAAATTGGAACTCATTCCATTTTGTTTTCAGTCGAGATGCAATTAATATACCTAAATATTTGTGTTCATAATACAATACGATTCCGTGAAATATGTGTTATTATATTATTATAAATGATAATGGTGCCAAAGTCCGGCTTCACTGAAACAGTCAATTGTTTTTCTAAGTAATTAAAAATAAATATTCTTTTCATCATAACTATCATACATAAAGACACGCTCATTTCCCTAACAAGGTGAGCAGACCAAACTAAAATCACTTTTCGCAGAAGTATTTGACTTAAGATTTGGTACTTACGCTTCTAACATAAGATACACCAATCTTTGTGTTTCGTCACAGAAGAAAATAATAGTACTAACCCGTACAGAAAGGACACTCACCCCTCTCCGCCAAAATGAGTTCCCCGCCCGATATAGCGCCCCACACGCCCCGCACCCCGCAGGTACCGCGGGACTCTGCCGGTGGTGTTCGGGGGTGTTTTACATAGCGCCTAGCGCCATTGTCTTGTAGTTGATATTCAGTTGTTATTCAAAAAGAAGTAGGTTGTCAAAATGCGTTTTCTGTATGGAGTGACCGCCCAGTGGTTTCGTAGTGCATCTAATGACAGGTTGCTAGCCTGTCGACTATATGGCAGTTACATCCGAATCCCTTAGTCACCTTCTGCGACACTCAATGGGAAGATATGGTCCAAGAAAACAAGGTCTAACAAGAAGACCACGTGACTAACACAAGTCTACGTCATTTTGCGCTGTTCATCCTTGTCATAATGTAATAACACGCATTCGCCAAGGATGAATAGGCAAAATGACGTAGAAATGACGTAGGCTTGTGTCAGTCACGTGGTCTACTTGTTAGACCTTGTTTTCTTAGACTATGATGGGAAGATATGGTCCTATTCTAATGCCGGAACCACAAACGACATACAAACAATAATACAATAACATTATTAGATTGTTTGAAAAAATATAATGAAAAATAAACATGTCAGATTGATCTAAACTTGAGATTGTTTCAAGATTGAGTCTCGACCGACCAGTTGTACCTGGTTTATCTACGTCATGAAGTGATAGTTGCATCTTCTTTTTGTGGACCGAAATTACAGACACGAGAAAACGCGGGGTACGGGACGATATTCAAAATACGCAGCCTGTAACCCAGACTGCACCCGCTTTGTATAGGACAGGCTGCATATAATTCCCACTCTTGATGCCTACTATGTTATTTTGTTGCGACTCTGTTTGGTTCTAAACTGAATTGTAATTTTTGAATTGAAAACAACGCGGGCGCAGCCGCGGGCACACAGCTAGTAGATTACTATAGTGGCTACATTATAGAGACGTTATCAAATAGGTTGGAAAATCCGCAAGTACATTCCCACTTCTCTGGACGTAATACCACACAAGAAAATAATAGTACTAACCCGTAATATAATCATCATCACTACATAGTATAAAACAAAGTCGCTTTCTCTGTCCGTCCCTATGTCCCTCCCTATGTCCCTTTGTACGCTTAAATCTTTAAAACTACGCAACGGATTTTGATGCGGTTTTTTTTAATAGATTGAGTGATTCAAGAGGAAGGTTTATATCTATAATACCATGCATAATATACTCAAGAATAACCCACAGTAACCATTTTCCCGTGCGGAGCCGGGGCGGGTCGCTAGTATAATATATAACAATACCTACATGCAAATCTTCTGTCAACTAGTTGAGGTGCGAGGGGGTTATCTCGGTGTTTGTTGTTGCTCCAAATATCATACAGATTTCTATTGGTGACTTTCTATCGAAGATCTTATAAGTACTATGATACATGCTTTCTATTGATCGAAACTGACGGAAAACAAAAATATATTAAAGTTTACATAGCTTGACACTGTACTTTCCTCTACAACTGTAGATTTAAACAACTACGTGACCGACCTCATGCTGCTTTCTCTATTTACATCTCATCGGGATAAATAAACACAGTTGAGTTTGGTCACGTAGTGAATAAAAATGGATCGAGCTTTAAAATTCTTACATTCAAACATAAAAGATCGCAAATTGCAATTTTAATATTAATCTATTATAAATTTATAAAGCTGATTAAAACAGGGTTATAAAGTAAAAATAAATAAATATATGTAATATGAATTTGATGTACGAAAAGGTTTGAATATATTAGCTCAGGTGTCTTTTGTCTACATGATGCAACATTTTGGAACTACATATGGGAATTAAAAACACAAAATTAAGTATATCTAAATTAAACAATTTTGGGAGAGACATAGGCCACAGTTCTGCTTAGTCAACAGTTAACTTTTATAACTGTATTTTATGCAGCTATTTTAATTATTTTAATGCAATACAATTTAATAAACCATAGAGTGGCTGGTCCTTAGTATTGTCATAGAAGAAAATAATAGTACTACTCGTATTGTCGCGCTTGCAGCTCACCAGAACCTTGGCGAGCCGTCAGTAGGCTTACTACGTAACAAGCGACAGGCTCGAGAAGCTGTCAAACACGACATAGTGACATTAGAGCCATATTAGTTCTGTCAATATGTCGCGTTTGATAGCTTCTCGAGCCTGTCGCTTCTTACGTAGTAAGCCTACAGGAGCAGGTGAAGATTGAAGTTTCCCTAGGCTCCACGCACTATTAGTAAAATAAGAACGACACGGGAAACTGTCTGGACTGAAATGGTTTATTTACATTTCATTAACATGAAAACAAATCATGTATAAATTCAACTTTTACTGAACTATACACAATTATACACATTTTAAGAAACCGTCAATGTTGTAAGTCAATGGTCAAGAAAAATGGACGACGATGACGTACAAACGACAAAGGAATTCCAAAATTTGAATGTTTGAATTTAGATAAGAATGAAATGGAAAATGGGGTGGAAATGAGGTTGCAAAGCACGTTTTTACACAGTATTTAATATAATTGATGTCAGAAAATATTTTTTGTTAAATCATCCTTCGAATAAAATCTATTTAAATTTTTGATTTATTTCTATTCGTTCCCAAAGATTTCCTTGATCAAATATTTATAATGATTGCGGTTTCCTGTGGTGCGGCAATTCTGAAATCCCTGTTTCTGAAATCCTGAAAAATTGAAAATACCGCTTGTGAAAACCAGAAGCAAACCTTATCTAGGCCGTGGGTTGACGTATGTAGATATTTGCAATTTTATATCGAATATGTAGAGCACGCCATATTTTTGTGCAAAGCAATATTTGTTTGGACATAAAATATGTGTTTGACGTATGTACTCGTATTTCCGTCACCAAAATATGTGACTTATCCAATCAGTATTATGTATGTTATACATCTATAAAATTACTCAGCACTGGAATGTAACAAAATTTAGATTACTTAAAAAGAAAACAAGGGAAATTATAAGGATAATTTATCATAAGAGTTTAAGATATATAATATTAAGATTATCAAGTGTAAAGAAATATGTATGTTCTTGTAATTAAATACCATATTCGTTCATCAATTCTGAAAATTCCTTCTAACCAAATTAAATAATTGTAAAAAATTTGAAAAAAAAAAATGCTTTCATATATTTTCTGAACCTCCTCTTCTATTTATACCCACAGATTCCTCTGTATTCTGTGCCCAAAGGTTTTTTTTAATTCGTCAATAATACTCCAAAACTTCATTCATCTCATCAATTTCATTTCATTAATAAAATTATAAATCTTATCACGAAAGCGCTGTTTAAAGTGACGTCTGCTCAACACTAGATATTCTTGCATCATGACCATAATATACCTATAATATCGTATGCATTCATAACATTGAAATACTACGCACGTCTATTGGAAATACCGGATTCCTCCAAAATTTATTGTTTTAATTTCACATGTTCCGCCACAAGTTTTCCTTGCACAAAACTTCGGCGAACCAGAATTGGAGCGATTGTTTCTACACATGATATTGACGTCAGAGTTGTGGTGACGACTGACTCAGCATTGATTGCGCGGTTTATATTGGCAATGCTCGCTTGCGACGACCCAGTGCTTTACCATAACTTGATGGAACAGTATTGAAATTTGAAATCTAAGTTGCGAATTTCGTTGTTTTTTTTCCACTCGTATTTGAGGTCATTGACTTGTGTTGTGCCAGTGTTACTTATTAAAATGTACGTGGGAAGCTTCAGTTTTAAAATTGAGGGGTTTATGGATGTTGTGTTCTGTGCTTACATCTCCCAAACTACTAAGGTGCGTGTATACGTATGATACGGCATATTTAATTATTCATAATTTATACTTGCGATTGTTGGCGCTTGGTAAAACTCCATTGTATTGATAGTTTTTTGACAAGTTTTTTCAAAAAACTATCAATTATTCATAACTTACGTAAAGCATATTATCTGCCTACCCTTGACTTGCATTTAAATGCAGGCATATTAATACCACACAATACAATATCGCGATTATTTTGGTGTTGTATTTTACCTAAATACAATGTCAGATGCTGGTAAAATATATAATAATATTTAAGAAGTAGAGTTTTAAAATTATGCATCTTTCCCGGAGATCGAAAAAAAAATACAAGTTAAAAATATATAAACAAGTAGGTACATAAAAATAATCAAAATCTTAATTATATATACTTCATTAGTTTGGCCTTGTACTATTATTTTTTATTCTGTGTTTTTAGTTACTATGTAATATTAATAGATATAATTTCAAAATTACACAAATATAAATATGAACATAATGCCTAAATTATTTACGTCTTATTTGAGATTTCATCCATAAAACGATTGTTTATTTACTTACTGGAATTTATGTATATTTATAATTTTTAGATTAAACCAGCAAAGTCAAGTCCTTATATCTATTTTTAAATCACTGACTTCATTATTAAAATAATCTCGCCTCAACTTAGCATTGTTATTTTACTACCATTATTAACCCTCATTTTGTAGAATTGCATAGAAAATTAAATAAAAATAATGTGAATTTCTTTTTTCTTTGTTACATTAGTGCTGTCTTTTGCTTCCTGATTTGAAAAAATCATACTGAAATATAATTAAAAGTAATAGACATTCAGTACAATTAGATTAGCGTTAAAGACAAATATAAATACTTTCGCATTTAATATTACTATATTTAGGGACTCCTAGTTTTTTCGACCCCAAAAATCTGAATGCAAAAAGCGAGCGGAAAAAAAGCGAAACTATTAGACTGACATACTTGGCCTGAATCTTAGTACGCAATGTAAACAACGACGTATTTTTAAAAATACATTTTTATATATAAACTAATTTTCCGCTCCACGGCTCCGCCCGCGTTGACAGGTTCCCGTGGGAAAGAAGTATTTTCCCGCTGTAAAATAAGCTTGTATGTTATTCTGATGTCCGAGTATATGCTATATTATTAAAAAGTTTCATTAAAATCTTACCAGTAGTTCCAGAGATTAGTGTGTACAAACAGACAGACAGACGGAATATTTTCTTAACTTGTATTTTTGTGTTCAGCTACACTCCCTTTATCACAATCAGTTTTTTGAAAAACAAATAATTGTTCAGACATGTCGATTTTTCAGTTTTATTGTAGTATAGATAGATGGAAGATTCTTTGTAGTGCTAATACGAGTATTTTGTAGGGTTAAAAAACAAATTAGAGAAGGAGAAGATATTTTTACTCTGAGAACGGCATACTAATGCTGTTCGTACTAGCAAAAAAATATTGTATCTATGTGATTCGTACTAACATCAACAGATATTTTCTACTCTAAGAATGACGAGAGAGACGCAGATATTCCGAGCTCTTCATTTCATTCATTTATTTACATTTTTTGGTAAGGGCCAGACGAATTTATTTATTGACATATTTTTTTCTATTTTAATTACATAGATTTTTCTTCTTTACCTTTATCACAGAATACCAAATAGTAGGCCCTACTTTATTTTATTGTTTAGGAACTTTCTGTATTGCCAGTTATAACGTATTATATGCACTTGATTCTACTTGCAAAATTCATCGAATATAAACAATGTTGTAGTCATTATGCAAATTTATCTCATAATAGCGACCGCGACCTAATTGACTCTAGATTTAGCTAGGTTACCTACATTTCGTTCTGAATATAAAGTGCGCAATTGTGACACTGCGAATTACAATATGCAGTTAGTCAATTAACCACGCATTTGTCATCACGGCATTATACCACTGCTGTGGTATGGACAATTAAGGTGAGGCATACTTGTGGTAAAGCTTCTGGCTAAGTATTTTAACGTAAGCAAAGCATTTAATACCTACTACAACCGGTTTACCAGGTCAGCTGTATCAGTTCTGACGTAACAAAATATATATTTTTTATATCGACTTCAACCTTTCGAATAAGCTTACGTCTTGTCTTGGCTATTCATATGAACTTCTTGTTATGAAATAAAAAAACATAAGGTATGACGTCACTTTTAGCGTTGATAATTTTCATACGATTTTTATATTTTTTTAAACCGCATCGCAAATAGGAATAGGTATCTTATTTAATGCAAGAAATTCTCTCAATTTTAATATTATGTGTATTTAACTTTTTTTTTTTCAACACTTTAAATATTTTGGTATATCATAACTATTTCTACGGAATGTAGAGTATTTATAAAAATGCATTAGAATTTACAGCGTAATTACTGACATTAGAACCTTAACAAAAAATAACTACTACGCCACATAACTGAAGACGATAAAAGATTTTTTGCTACAAAATTATTGTACTTCCATTAATAGCTGTTTCCGTTGCTTGTGTATTGTGGGAAAATCTTATCCATGAATATCTGTAGGTAAATACCTAAAGTAATCTTGCGCATCTGTGGGAAGTGAAACAATGATAATTGTCTATTATTAAAAAATATATATATCTATCTATTCCATAGTTTGAAAATACAAGGAAGGACATGTAGGTAGAAGCATTAAAAAAGTTATAAATTTCCATGTTATCCTACCAAATATTATTTCTAGACTTGTTAAATCCATACTTATATATTATAAATGCGAGTTTGTTTATTTGTTTGTCTTTCCTTCACGCCCTAACTAAGCAACCAATCGACTTTATTTTCGGCATAAAGTTAGTTGAAAGGATGGAGAGTAACATAGGCTACTTTTTACCGCGAGAAAATATATTTTTCCCACGGGAAAAACGGTAAACGCGGGCGGAGCCGTGGGGCGGAAAGCTAGTGTGCTCTAAAAAGTAAGATATGATAATGTCAATTCAGTGCCTACTCGTACAAGAACCTACTAAACAAATTCGATGAAGTGGACTTTTAATATCCCAATAAAAACTTTTTAATTCATGATTTTAGGTTTTTTTACGACCAACCAGCACTACTCTATCTCTTTAATGTTTTTCTTTAAATGAGTGATGAAACCCATTGTTTTCTGTGTTTGCGTTATTTCTTTAGTACCTATATTCTATATCTTGTTGTCAATAAATAATACGTATTTGTAATTATAGTTTGCGAACATTGCTGTATGTATTACAAGCTGTCAAGTCAAAATAAATTATATTTGTATTGTATTGTATTGTTTAATAGGATTCATAACAACCAGAGTCGTTGGTCCCAACCATTATCCACCTATAAAGGTACAGTCGTTATATGAATTAGAGACCTTGTAGCTAAATTGCAAGTACCAAATAACAATCAAGGTTTGTGAGGTCGATGACTGCTCACTCAACACATTGAAATGATGATTGTGATGATATTTATTTATTTTCAAACAAACATTACTTAAAAAGGGTAGTGATGAGAATTGAAATATTTAGAGCAAAGCTTTATTCAAAGGTTGTGTGTGAAGTTGACCAACCCGCACTGGGCCAGCGTGGTCGACAGAGGGCTATTCACCCTGGTATCAGAGTAGGCTCGAGCCCCTCGGTGGGGACGTATATGAGCTGTTAACGAAGAGCAGAGCTTTGTTAAAAACTAAAATATTTAACATACAAGTATATATTTTTAACTTTCGTGCTTGATAATAGTAATTCAATTAATAAGTAGATTTTTTGTCACTATGCGCTTTTGTCACTCTGCGCTTTTGACCTTTTGCGTCCACTTGCCATTTTGCTCTTTTGACCTTTTGCTCCGAAACGATTCAAGGGGTGCGTAATTTTGTCATCAAATGGAAAGAACTGACTCTAATGTGTCCAAATGTACGATTCTGATTTAAATTTAAAATGTCACCGCACCTAGGGGTTCAGGCTTTGCAATATTTAAACCCTTCCGCCCACGTCGTAGCCAATTTTCGTACGGGAATTGAAAATCCAATTATTTAAAGGGACAAACCTGTGGGACAAACCGCGTCTAAAATGAGCTAATCTTAGATTTCAGCTTAAAAGTACTCTAGATACGTATACCTAGGCATATATAGATGTAAGACCTCAAACTAAATATCGCATAGGATACCAAAGTTCGTTTACATATATGACGTCAGACTAAATATATCTTTTTCTCACGTTTCAGCAATCAGAAAGATGGCGCAAGTTACGGAACATCGTGCAGTGGACGCCATTCTTCCAAACATACAAGAAGCAGCGGTACCCCTGGGTCCAGTTGGCTGGTCACCAAGGGAACTTCAAGGCTGGGCCAGACCAGGGCACGATACTGAAGAAATTGTGCCAGCAGGAGGAGAGGTGTTTTCAGGTGAGGAATCTTAGTCTTTAACATATGAGTCCAAACTCCAAAGACTGCTGGACAACGATTTTTCGAAAGTACTGGGCAACACGATATTGATTTAAACCATTTAAAGCATTTTTTTTTCACCACACATTACATTTAGGTACAATTATATAATGCAACGAAAGCAAAATAAGTTAATGTAATGTACGGCGAGGGTCAAGCTCTGTGTGCTGACTTACATATAGCACTGGTTTTCAGCCTGCCCCTCTCCTCTAAAACAAGGTTTAAACAACATTTAAACTGAACTTACAATTTGTAAACAGATTTCTTTAAATTTTTGTCAATAAAGACATTCTTTTGCAATAATACAATTGAAATGGATACGTTATTTATTCTTAACATTATTTAGATATACATAACATATGGTTTTGAATTTTATGAATTTGTAACCGGTTTTCTAGTTAACTACAAACACGTCGTAAATACCTGGAGTTGTAACTTTAATATTGCTTAAAATACGTAAAAAATATAATAATATAATAATATACAACATATTATATTAAATTTCCTGACGTCAGTCGCTATTTTCCTTATATATAAATATGTTGGTTTATTACTAGGGAAATGCTCAAAATAAATTATTGGAAATTATGAATGTAGGGAAAAAGTAGCCATTGACTACATACATCAAGACATTTATTTCCTGATAACTTTACATTCCGGAATTTCTATAGGAAAATTGCTCATTCATGACGTAGTGGTATGTTTTACCCCATTCTGTGAACCTTGAAGAGCTGAAGTCGATAGACCTTCTTTTGTTAAATAGTTAAAATAATACAATACAATTCAAGAGTCATGCAAAAAACAAAGCTGTCGTAATGATGTAGAACTTCGCGAGAAGATTGACTTATCTGTAAAGGTTAATGATTTCAAGTAGATAAGTGGACACTTTTTTTAATCGTGGTTACTATTTTAATATTCGGTAAAATATAACTTAAAACTTTTTCCATGACATCGTCTATAACATTTTTGTTCTAACCTGTAAGAGCCAATTGACACGTGATTTGAACAATATTCCTTACTTACACGTGTTGCATAATTAACTTTTTCATATCTTTATACTATTTTAACAAAAAATAAGTACCTACACACCTACACACAAATTTTTTTGGACATACGAACTTTTATGTATAATAATCTTAATTAGCCGTTTAGAATTTGAACTTGAGCAATCATGTAGATATGTATTCAAAAGCAAGATCTTGGATTTTAAAGGTTTAATAATAAGTAGTCAAAATATTCAAAGACCGTAGACACTAAAACCCAATTTCTTTTTCATTTCATGACAGGCATAACATGGAATTTCATGGAAATTAGAAAGCAAATAGCCTAAAATGGTTTAGTTTCATGCAAATAATTCAATTTTATACGTTACTATGCAATAACCGAATAAAGTTATGTATTGTATTGAGCCAACTGCTTATTTGACAAAATTTTTGTTTGTTTTACTTCAAAGTGTAACGACTTCTGTTTGGCCGTTGACGTCATTTCGTATATATCTATCGACATCTGAGTGCGTCACATATAATTATTGTTTTAAATATCACGAAAGCAATTTATATTTATCGTTGTGTACTTAAACATGGAAGGTCGAATTTTCTATGTTAACGTTAGTCACTATTTAAATTTACGTAGATGTGCTGAATTTCTAGTAATTACTACAAAATCAATTTATTATTTTGCTGTAAGGGCAAATGCTGCTGGTTGTAATAAATATTGTAAAATAACCTGACTGGAAGATTTCGTTTTACAACTCCCTTTTTAAAATTCGACATTGAAACGTTGTCATAATACTTGTGTTGTGTGTGAGGCCATTTAAAAAAATATTTAGGTAAAGCCTGACCAAAGAAATAATTACCTGCGCCACGTGTATATTTTTACGAATATGGCAACAATTTCCCTTGAATTTATAAAATTAGTTCTATTGAAATTCCGCGATATGGCGGGGTTTCTTATTTCCTTTGATTATACAACTCCTTATTTCTTTGGTCGGGCTTTACTTTAATAAACAACTCACCAGATTTAGAATGAAAAGACAATCTTAAAACCATAGAATTTGTCACCAAAAAATTGATTTAATCATTTTAATATACCCAGTGTCACTATTACTATTAAGATGAATTTAACGATGCCTCTCAAGTTGAAATCCATCAATCTTAACTATAAAATCAAGCCTTAACGGCTATAAAGTCAAACTCAGTGCCGAAGAATTTATACATACATACATTTGAAATACTAACCTTCCTTCTGCATTCGGGTAAAAACGTTCAGATACTATGTATGTACAGATATGAACAGTTTGACGTCAGTCACATCGTTAACAGTAAGTTAATGACCGTAGCGCGTATAGTTTATTCGTCTGTTTATTTAATTGCATGATATTAGTAGCTATGTTGTTACACATGTCAGTTATTTTGAGAATATAGATCACTTGTGCAATTAGGTTTGTTGCAGTATCTATGTTTTTTCATTCATTTTAAAATGAACTTTGGTAGTTACAATTAATTGAAGACCTAATATTTGTCTTCAAAACCCATGCTAATATCAACGTCATGATTAAAATTTTGTCACAATAAGATACTTTAATTTTGATGCGACTTTATTTTCAAAACTTCAATAGTTCCTACAAGAATAAATTAATGATACGGAATCAATCTTTACTCGCTTACACCTTAAAAAATAATCATTATTATTACGTATATATCGTATCACATGTGACATTTCAAGGAATTTATAGTATATCTTAATTCCTACTAACAATATTATTTGTTTTGATTTCAGCTGCTGATGAAAGATGTTCTGCGGCCGTTTGTTCCTGAGTACAAGGGACAAGTGAAATCTGCAGAAGATGGAGAATGTATCCTTTTACAAAAAAAAAACCTCTGAAATTTAGATTGGTTATTCAAAGTATTCACTTGTTTAAGTAGAAGCTGAATAATTGCTTTAGATATTCGAAATCATATAATATACATAAAAACATAATATGATTATGAATAATGTACTGAGGGAAGACAAACTGTTCTAAAATAAATGAAATTGTTTTAAATATTGATTGGACCATAATATGTTAGCGCCTAACCGTTAGGTTAGTGACCTAACGTAATATGTACTTTGTTAAAACAAGACTAATTAAACTAAAGAATAACTAGTGCCATAATCACAAAAAAAAGTAGAAAAAACATACACTAACATTTGATGAGTCCTGCAGACAACTCCTATATTCAATGTTGTTTATAAAACTAACTTATTTTTTATTTGAAACAATATTTACCTTAACGGCCAAAAACAGTGTACCTTCAATTACAAGACTTGCTGAGTGACTTCGACTGTCCTTGCGTCATGGACTGCAAAATCGGCGTCCGCACTTACTTGGAAGAAGAACTGGCGAAAGCAAAAGAGAAGACTAAACTAAGAAAAGTAAGTTGTAAAACAATACATCTCATTTCGATAAGGATAAGATTGCTTCACAATATTTGATATTGGTCACAATATTTTGCATTACAATATAATAAGACTTACTATGCTATATACTATCACCTTTATATTTTTTAGACTATAACCACTATCACCATAGTTAATCAATTAAGCTTCAAAACTACATTTGCCGGGAAAGGGGGCTTATATTTTATGTCTATGCCCGTATGTAGAACAGAATTTTCTTTATATATAACGGACTTCCTTCTGCCCCGCGGCCCCGCCCGCGCTTACAATTTTTCCCGTGGGAATGAACGTTTAAGTCAAAGCTTTTCCGAGTCCGTAACCAAGGTTCGTTTCCAATGATAAATTAAAACAGACAGAGAAAACAGAGGAAAGTTCTTCTTAGTTCAACAGTGGAATATTACAAGCTGTTTCAGAAAATGACAACGGACTATAGATATAGTAGAAATAGTTTTTTAAGTGAGTAATACAATAATAACCCAGCTTTATACCCCGTTGTAGCAGTATACAAAAAATTTAGAAGTAAGAAATTGTTTTTCTTCATATCATTAACATTTTAGTTCTACGTATTTGTGATTTCGTGTTTATGTGTTGCCTGCTTATCTATTTTGTTATTTACATAAACGAAACGAACGAGATAGTTTTAATATCACGTGTAGCTAATAACACTTATTAAAATAACTACATAATCTCAATTGCTCCAACGACGGTCGTTTTTTTATCAAAACAAGTGTCAACTGGTTTTAAAGCCGAAAATAGAGACATCGCTAAAATGGTCGCATTTTAAGTATTTTGATCTTTGACCACTTCTGCTTTAAATAGATTAGAGCGATATTGCCGTTTAATAAATATTTTGTTGAGAACGTTTTTATTACCTTTATAATATGCAGACAAACATGTTTGATTCGTATAAATTAGTGTGTTCAGAATGAGATAATTACTATCGTCAATAGACTGCGGCAGAAAACCTGCTGGACGCTGGACTGGCATAGCTCTTACCCTATTATTACATGTAGTTATAAAATTTATTTTGTTATTATCATTCAAGAAAATAACCCTTCTTCCTGCATCGTACAGTTTAGTCTAAACTAAATAACCTACCTACCCGTTTAAGGGGTCACGTAATGCTATTATTATTAAAATATATTGACCATATTTTTGTATTATTTTCAGGACATGTACGAGAAAATGATTCAAATAGACCCTGCAGCGCCCACAGATGAAGAACATAGAAGTAAAGGCGTCACAAAACCAAGATACATGATCTGGCGGGAGACCATTAGTTCCACATCCACCCTCGGCTTCAGGATAGATGGAGTGAAGAAAGCCGACGGAACCAGCTCAAAAGACTTCAAAACGACGAAGACAAGAGAACAAATAGCTGAGGCATTCAAAGAGTTTACAGCTAACTTCCCTAATGCTGTGGTAAGTGTACGAATAATACCAAATCATACTAATATTATAAAGAGGAAAGATTTATATTTGTGTGTGTGTGTATGTGTATTTTTGTAATGAACTCAAAAACTACTGAGCCGATTCCAAAAATTCTTTCACCGTTCGTTAGAAAGCTACATTCACCCTGAATAGTATAGTTTACCTTTTATGGTGGGAAAATGCCTCATTCCCACGGGAAAAACTGTTAACGCGGGCGGTGCCGCGGCGGATAGCCAGTATTAAATAAGAGACAAAGTGTCGTCGTGAATAAATACAAGTCAAAGTAGACCTTTTTCTTACCTTGTCGAAAAGGTACGACAAATCAAGCTTCACCGGACTTGCGGGGGAGTGGAAGACTCTACCCCAAAAAGTCAAAGTAGACCGTCGATGGCCAAGTGGCTAGAGAAGTTTTCTTACATTCTGAAGGTCTCTAGTTCCTGAAACCTGCACACACCTGTGAAGTAATTCAAAGGTTGTGTGTGAAGTTAACGTACTCGCACTGGGCCAGCGTGGTCAACTAAGGCCTATTCACCCTAATATCAGGGTAGGCTCGAGCCCCTCGGTGGAGTACCCTGAGCTGTTAACATATTAAATAAGAATTCGTTCTTATTTTATGCATTCTTGTAATAAAAAGTATCTTTGGTGCCCCATCTATTAAGAGTCAAATGATCGCTATTCCTAAAATTGGATCATCATGAAAAGATCATCAACACCGCCACTTAATTAATGAAACAAAATTTTCGATGAACGGAACACTTATTAAAAAGATTTCTGCAGTAATGAATTCAGTCCTGTTTTTGGCACTTCTGAAAATAAAAACTATTGTGAAATTTTAACGGTTTTGTGTTCCAAAGACTCGTTAAGTCCAAATTTCTAATAAATAAGAATAGTTTAAGAAGAAATTAATTGTTATCAGTCTAGTCTATTATTAGGGACACCCTAGCTCCTAAAGGGTTACACTGACTGGAAAAAGCCTCCCCATTGAACGTAATATGTTAAATACATTGTAAGACTTACTTTAGTTTTATCTTTTCAGCCCGGTTACTTGGAGCGTCTGAAGAACATTAGAACAACGCTAAAGGAGTCACACTTTTTCCGATCCCACGAGCTCATCGGCAGTTCTCTTCTCTTCGTCCACGATAAGAGAAGAGCATCCGTTTGGATGATAGACTTCGCTAAGACCGTCCCTGTTCCAGACAACATTAACATCGACCACGATTCCGCCTGGAAAGTTGGCAATCATGAAGATGGATACCTTATTGGACTGAACAACCTCATCTCAATATTCGAATCTTTGCTTAAAGACGATAATGCTAACATTGATCAGTGCTATTCTAAAAATGTTAAAGTTGAAACGAGTGATACTGTTAGACAGGACAATCTTGAAACCTGAGTACATTCAGTACCTGAATGTAAATCTCTATTGAGATCTTGACATGTGCTTTGGCATTCTGAAAGCAGTTAAATTTGCTGCGGATAAAGACGAGATCTGTTGACCAGATGACGTACATTTCTACTTAATGTTCTGTAAATAATAATTCTACTATGTAATTTTTGTTTATTAAGTGGTTTTAAATACTCAATTTCGATTAGACTAGTTAAATGTGTAAGTATAAATCACTTCAGTCAGTCGTGACAGTGATCGAGATAAAAGATGTGGATTTATTTGTTTTTGTTCGATACAATGTATCTGCTTCATTACCGTTACTTAGTTTTGCATTTTTGAGTTCTGATTATGCCACTTTAATACCACTTATAAAAGGTTTTAAATATTTATCATCTCTATCTATAATTTTTAAGAAGTGTAATAATATCGGTATTATTTTTAACTTGTGCCTTATTAAGTAATCATTGTTGATATTTATTTTGTTAAGTACCTACACTATATTAGTGTGATGACCAAGAAGAATAGTTTTGGTTTTAGTTTTATAATTAAGAAACCACCTACTTAAGACAAAAATATAATCTAAAGATACATACGTAATTAAAATTATGTCTCTTAAATTTTCTTGTTTTAATTAAAACACTTACGTCATCTTTGGTGGATGAATGAAGATGCAATTTCACCAGCAGAGCAGAGAGAGAGAGAAGGAGAGATGTAGCGATTTATGCCATAGATTTAATTATCTAGTACCAATGATCTACGCCTCCAATATCGATGGTGGAAATGTCAAAGGGCTTAAAGGACAAATCGTCATTTTACAGGAGAGCAGAAAAACGATTTTTATAGAAAAAAGTGCATAACTTTTTTGTTTTTAAAGCGATCAATTTGGTTTAAAGACCAAATTTTATATTTTTTTGAGCTGAACTGTATCCACGCTTTTATTTTAACCCAACTAGCTTAGTTTAAAAGATAGATGTCCTTTAAGTTTCGTACTTTTATGATCTTGTCCTTTAAAGCCAAAACAGACTAAGAAATTAAGAAGTGCTTTGGACTTAAAGGACTGCACTTAACATATTAAAAGGTCTTAAAGGACAATTGCGGTCTAACCATACAAAAAATCTGTCCTTTACACTGTATAAGCAGAATGTTTTGACTCGCCACCTGAATGCTTATTGACCTCTTCGTTGTTTCCATTTCTATGAAAACCGAACCTTTTAGAACAGAATCTTTTTTTAGCGAATTGTTTACAACAATTATTTCTATGTCACATTCTTCCTGATTCGTGATTTGACTATTATTAAGAACAGATCTTTCATAATGCAGTTTTCTGCTTTATCTCTTGGATTGTCTGTATGTACGTAGCTACATATTTGAGCCACTATAATTTAACCTGAGAGCCCTTTTCGTGATGCCGTCTTTATAAAATAAATGGAAAGCAAGCATTGATTACGGCACCACATGTCGTTGGTCTTTTGTTGGTCAGTTAATCAAGTTTCGGTATTCAACCACCAGTCAACATTTCTTCCCATAGATCTTAACGTTAGCAAACGTACTGATTTCGTGACAATTTAGTACAGCTAATGCTATTCCACGAAGTGATAATGTTAAAATGGGGTACTTTTTTTACCATACAAGTGCTTTTATCTGAAAATTCAGCACATTTTAAGAGATGTTTGGTTCTTTTGTCCTAATTTAGTTGACCACAGTTGACTGTCATTAAAACATAATATCTTTTATTTATTTTTTGTTAGTTTTTATTTCATGTATTTTTTGTAGTATTTTTTTTATATAAGCAAGGAATTTAAATTAATTTATTTAAAAACGCTGATATAATCGTTATCTTTTGGTTTTATGACCTGAAACCATTATATTATTACGATTTTTTGTTTGAAACCATATTATATTGTTAGGGAATAAAATATCTCGAAAATGTTTGTGATTTATAGTTACAAAAAGTGATTAAATACAGGTACGCCATTCTATCCTGTCTTAACTTTCTTTTCTGATTTCAGCCTTAGCTCTTTACTGAAATTGTTTCTGCGGTAGCAGAGCTGTGTAGAAGGAGGTTTTGTAAAGTCGAATTTTAACGAAATAATCCAGTCTCAAGTGTAAAGGGGGATAGTTCTGTACGTCACATATCACGCCTCCTGCACAAAAAGCAGGGAAAAGCTCAATTAAGGGTTGGACTCTCTGGTCTAGACACTATAATTATAAGTCACATGTCATTAACTTCCTATGCTACGTGTCCTTTAAGCCTATACGTGTGAATACAAGATATGTGAGTTTGGGTCGTAAATATCCATAAATTACTAAGTTTAATTTCTTAATGTCCTTTAAGCATAAAGAATTATATGAAACTGACCTATAATACCAAAAATCGAAAAAAGTGCATTTTTCAAAATTCTCTCCTAGCTCCATTATTTGACATAAAAAAAAACAAATATACAGATCGAAAGAGCTTGACGAGACGAATAGAACTGCATCAAAAAGTGATTTTCGTCAAAATGTCCTATAAGCCCTTTGACATTTCCACCATCGATATGCAAATGCTGAGGTGGGTGGGTGATCGCACTTAAGGATTATTTTTGATAGGATCAATGTCATATTTTTGAAGTACTTATCATAAAATTATCTAATTTATTAACAAAATTTTCGTATACTTTTCTTTCTTCAATTAATTATATAATAGTACTGGCGTGTTTTACTATAAATAAAAATAAAATAAACTTGACAGATTCTGGACGGCTTATAATTTATTAATTATCTTTCTATACATAAATACTTAAAATTAGAAATTTCACTATAAAGGCACTTGGTTACGTTTGGTTTTTGCCACTATCTATCACAATGTCTGTAAGACTGCCTCTTCTTGAATTTCCGTCTTCAGGACTACTATTATTGCTATCTTTGCGTACACGTGAGAAGAGTCTTGGCACTGGACCAGTGCTTGGTCTGCTATGGTCCATGGGAGCTGGCGAGTATCTCCGAACTCTAGGAGCTTGTTGTTCTTCTGGTTGCTCGGAGTATGGAGGTGGAGGCTGCTGCAACATTGACATACGATTCTCTCTAGCAGCTATTGCTGTGGGTATTTGTAATTCCGCTCCTGCTACTACTGTCGCTAGTGTTGGTGTGAATTGTGCTGCTGATGATCTACCGGAAATCCTTCTTCTTCTATGACCTGGTGCGTCATCTCCACTTTGAGTAGGATCTAACTTAGGAGATGACGTTTCAACTCCAGTATGTGTGCTTTCGGGTTTCGGGTTACTAGATGGTTTTTCTATTTTACTTGGTATTGGAGGCAGAACAAAGTCAGGTCTAACAGAGCCACGCCTTCTTCCCAATTGTGGTGCTGTCTGTGCTGGCTGCGCTGCGTGGCCTAATAAATCTAATAGGCCAGCAGGCGTGCCACTAGCTTGACCTTGACCAGTTGTTTCTAGCAAAGCTAAAGCTCGAAGAAGATCAGCTACACTGGTTTGCTCTAACACTTCGACTTGTTCGGATTGTGGTAGCTCAGCAATGTTTACATCCGGGTCAAACAAACTACCTCGACCACGTTTAGTTTTATTTTTATATCGTTCCAAATCTGAATCAAACTTTGTATCATCGTCACCTGGAAATAAACTTCCTCGTCCTTGTCTATTTTGTTGCTGAAATTGCCTCACGCTTGCTTCAAGATCGCTCACTTCTTCAGTTCCTGAACTCTTTTTACGCTCTTTTCCAAAAGTGGGGAATAGACTTAAACGACCTTTTTTTGTTTTATTTTTGTAACTCTCTAGTTCATCCGAAGTTTCGGGCATAACAGCCTCTTCGTCGTTTTTCTTATGTTTACCAAATGTCGGGAATAAACTCAATCGTCCTTTCTGTGTTCTTTTCTGATATCTTTGTAATTCCTCTTCATCTATAGTATCATCTTCTTCGTCATCATCTGGATCATTAAAATCGAAAGTAGGAAATATGCTGTGCCTTCCTCTTTTAGTTTTTTCTTTGTACTGTTTAGCAGTTTCTTCTTCATCGTCGCTAAAACTTAAATCGAATTTAGGGAAAATGCTCCTTCTTCCCGATTTAGTTTTTTCTTTATAAGCTTTCGAAGCAGCTGCGTCTTCATCGTCTTCACTAAAGTCGAAAGTAGGGAAAATACTGTGCCTTTTTGTTTTTTGTTGGTACGCTTTAATAGCTGCTGTATCTTCGTCGTTATCATCCGAAAAATCAAATGTTGGAAAAATACTTCGACGACCCTTTTGCGTTTTTTCTTTATAAGTTTTTGAAATATCTTCGTCTTCTTCTTGACTTGAATTAAATTTAGGAAAGATACTACCCCTGCCATGTTTCGTTTTATCTTTATAAGCATCTGCTTCGTTTTTTTCACCCTGACCAAACCCGAGTTTTGCTAAAATACTACCGCGACGCTTGGGTTTTTCTGTTGTAGGTTCACTTGTATTTTGTGCTTGACTTAATCTGTCCTTCATACTATTTTTAATATATTCAGATGGATTATCGGTAGTATTCGAACTGTTGTAAATCTGCGACAGTATGTTATTTTTATTTTGAAGAGAAGAATCTTCAGGTGGAATAAAGTTATTAGGCAAAGATAGTTTTCCACTTCTATAATTACCTTCTTTTCTGTATTTTTCTACAGAATCTCCATTAGTCCAAGTTAATTCATGATCATATTTTGTTACGGAATCTTTTCTGTAATTTGGCACAGCTATACTAAGGGCTCTATTTCTTGCAGAACAAGGTGAACTAGGAATTAAATCATGTCCTATACTAAATATTCGTGGTTTTTCACTAGCTAATATTTGTTCGTCATCAAACATATGAACACCTTTTTCTTGCTGTGGTTGCGGCTCTAGTCCACCGAGAACGTTTACTACTCTCGCTAAAAGTTCTGCAGGCTTGACGATAGCTTGAGCACTAAATGTTTTTTCTTTATCTATTCCGAGCAAGTCAGTGTCTGACTGAATACGAAGCAAGTCTTTTGCAGATAAATGTATATTTTCAGAGTTAGCTCGTTTTCGTCCAACAATCGGTCCCCTTGGTTCGATGTCAAAGGTGAAATTCGGGCAGCTTGCACTTTTGTATAATGATGGTGCTGTATCTACGTAGACTGGTTTTATTTTTATTAAATTAGCTTCGTTTATTAGTTTTCTTATAACGTTTACATCTCTTGTGAAACCTTGCAAAATTCGATTTTGTGTTGATTTAAATTGAGAGGCTAATTTCTGTTCAATTCTGTGAACACTTTCAGATCGCATGCCGCTAGTAATAAACCCTAGCAACATCACAATGTAGCCAAGGCCGAAGGTGATCCAAACAATTAGAAATATTTGGTAGGTAAAGAAGTAGCCACTCTTGAAGCCATTGTTGACAGTTCCTGAAAATAAAAAAATAGCAAAGTTGTACAACAAGGTGGTCAAATAGTAAACTACACTGGTTTGCTCAAACACTTCGCCTTCGATTCACAAGTGTTTATTTATATTTTTTTAAACTGGGTAGCACCGGCCTTTTAATGGTATTAATATTAAAATAATTTGAATCATAAGCGTCTATCAAGTTTTTATTATCTTGGACTCTGTCTGATGGACTGCTGAAAAAAGATGCAACGCGATGACCAAATTCTACTTATAGTCACTCGGAAGCATTATTGGGAAATATGCGTATATAGGTTAGTAACATTTTTAAAATATTGTATTGTTTAAAATAGCTTAAAAAGTTTCAGTGTTCTTAATTCTAATGAACAAAAGATGCTAACCTGCTACCAAATCACCAAAACCAATTGTGGTCAAGGTCACAAAGGCGTAGTAAACTGAGGCAACATAATCCCATCCCTCAAAGATAACGAAGATGCAGGCGGGAAGAAAGATGAAGAACAGGAATCCAGGCACGAGATACAGGAAGATCTGGCCCAGCATGCCGAGATTGGTGAAGCAGTAACTCATGTTGTTAGCACGCTTCCTGTGACGCTTCTTGTATTTGCGGTATACGGAGATCAGCTGAAATTTCAAATTAAACAATGTTTACGTATACAATTTTTATTATAAAGAAACAATATTTCGGATCATATTAATATTAAAAGTACAATGAAAGCGATCTATTTTTGCTTATCATAATCTTACATAGACTGAAATAAATAATAATGCACCTAAAGTTTTAATGCTACCTACTGTATTCTACTGAGCATTGCTTTATTGCAAATTTATTTTAGATTACAGTGAATTGAATGTTTGCCAATCGTTTTGATTCTTTTTTAAAGCTACGTGGAAGAGATAATCTCTATATTGTCTATTTTACTTCTTCACATCGTATTATAAATAAACCTATACCAGCGTTTAAATAATCAGACGTACAATTCGACCGAATTGTCTTATTGCAATTGCGTTAAAATGCTGTATATAATGTTTTATATTTTTAATTATTATGATTTTTTATATAAAATGATAAATTTCTCCAGATAATTAGAACCTAACATTTTTTTTGAACAGTGAAATTATTTCTGATAAAGTAATCCACAATATTACAATGCGCGCAGCCAAAGATGAGACCTGTCAGATGCTAAAGAGGGGACTTTGCGCTGGTAGATACAGTCGCGCGTGCTCAAAATAGTTAAACTAAAATATGAGATCGGATTAATAAGATATTTATTGAATTTCAAAATCGCTTTTATCGCTGTATCTACTGCGCAGATATAACCGTGGTCCGTCACGTGATCAACCACGTAATCCGTTAAGTCTCATCTTTAGTTGCGCGCATTATACTAAATTCTACGTTTATAAAACGTCATAAGAAAATTACACCAATATAATATGGTAACTACCTGAAGACCAAAGTATTCACCAAGGTTGGCAAGCAGGATACCGTTGATGGGTATACCGAAGAGACCGTAGAAGATCATGAGAATTCTTGATAAGTGAGTCGTTGGCGCCAAATTACCATAACCTGTAATACACCAGAAATTATAGATATTAATTGGAGCAATATGTAATGTAGAACTTATTGCTTGCTTATCGTGTGAGCTTCGAGGTTAGTCTACCTCACAAAACCTGGTGTCAAAATTATTGACCTGCCTTAAGGTGCGCTTACACGGGCAACTAAAATTGCTCAATTCCAGTCAATACTCTTCAACTATGACGTCACGACTACATCAAGCAATTTACGGCAACGGCAACAAGCATCAATATAGCGCAATACAATATTGAGCGATATGGCGCAACTTCATCAACTAGGTGATACTGTCCTACACGAGCATTTCAACTAGGCAATACTGTCCATTTCACGCTCGCTATGGACGACATTATTGCTGCGGCGGCTTGTAGCGCTTTTATAATTATTATTTAACAACAAAAAAGAAAGAAAAGGAAGTACCTAGGCATATCTAGGTGCGATAGTTTTTGGCAAAGAGGCCGCAACTTTCATTGTGTAAAGAATTAGATGATATCGTGCTTCGGAAGCTTCCCAAAAAAATATACCTTACTCTATGTTCGGAAGGCACGTAAAGCCGTTGGTGTCGGCTACGGAAGGGCATTTAATACTTTACAAAAACAAGATACTATTATTTCAAGATAAATATGTTTAAAATTGGGTGGTTGTTCTAATTGTTCTCATTTCTATAAATGGACAGAACAGAATCTTACCTATAGTACTGACTACGGTGTAAGAGAAGAAGAAGGAGTGGTAGAAGTCCCATTTGAAAGGAGGCTCCTCATCCACCGCAGACACGTTGAACATGGGCTTGCCGCAGTAATCCGACAGCTTCTGCAGGATCGCGTCTTGCTTGTCTTGATCAGGAATGTAGTTTTCGTAAAGTAGATCTGGAATTTAAAAAATTCTCTTTTAGATTGATATCTATCATAATAGCAGTTTCTGCCAGGCAACTATCTGGTTGCTAGCTTAACAATAAGGCCGCCTTTTGACTCTTCTGTTTGTTCTGTATTATGTGTTGTATTTCTGTATTTCGTGTCAATATAGTACCTATATTTGTTTTTTTTTTTCTGTTTTTTTTCTTATTGTTTGTTGTGTTGTATTGTGTTCTGTCAAATTAATAATGTCTATGTCTATGTCTATTTGTATTGAATAATACTTTTATTGCTTCAATACTTCTTACATTACAATTATTGAAAGATTAACAAATAAAACGAATAGTCAGTGAGTGTTTACAGATTCATTTAGAGAAACAAATCACACATTATAATACGCTATGTCTTATAAAGGCCCCTAAAAGAGCTTTGTAACAATAGAGAGAGGGGGCCAGGAGAAGAGCGCTTCTTTTTTATGTGATCAATCAATCAATCATTATTGAAAATAGTACAACATTAAAGGTCTTAGGTTTAGTTTGCAGTTATGTACAATAACCCTATCCAGGGTGTTGCAATTATTAAACAGGTTTTATATAGTTACATTTTTATGTAAGCAATATTCACTAGCATGCATGTCATAAATTCATTATAATAATTGCAAATCAAATAGAATAATTTAGGTAGGTACATAAGTCAGTCACAAATAAATTAAAATTAAAATGTCATAATTTATTATTGAGATTATGAAAATAGTAAATTGAAATGATAAATGTGAGAGGACAACGATCAGAAATCCTTGTGTTCAAGTGCTAGGTACTCATTAATTGTATAAAAACATTTTCCTTTCAGCCACTTTGTTATGACTCTTGAGAAACGCGGCCATATTTTTTATCACAGTTTCTCACCACCTCACGAAAAAAAGCGTTGCACCTGTAAAATGAATCCCACCAATCTTTATACACCGTGAAATTACCCGCAACATAGTGGTAGTAGGTACTCATGAAACTGGACGACTTTCACTAAGGAACACAGGTTGAATCCTTGAAAATAATTTTCTTGTATTAAAATTAAGGTACCTAGGTAACAAACCATCGTTAACAGAAAAGAAAATATAGGGCACTGAAGTAAAAAGTTGATACTTTTTCTGTCTGTCAATTATACGCGTGATTCAACACCAATTACTACGATGTTTTTTTTATTTTCATGTAAAAACAGACACTTCTTTTAAGGTTGAGAAGCTACCTAAAGCAAAATTTCGTACGTCTCTAGTTCATTTCACGTATTAATTTTATTATTAAAACTAAACTTGGCACTAATAATAGATAACTATGTAAGTCTTAAATAATTTCGATATTGTTATACGCTGTTAAAGCGGCACTACCCATAGCTTGCCTTCAACTACCAAAGGTTAGCTGGAAGAAAATGCTTTGTAGCATTAAGTTCACCTATGTGCATTTTTCATACAACAAAGAATTTTTGTTCAGTCTTTCATTTTATTTCAGAATAGGAATTAATCAATTTGAACCTGAAATATAGCAGAAGTAAGTACCCTCCTTTTCTCACTGGAACCTTACAAAAACAGCAATGCCTTTTCACTTTCATACCAACCAATCAATTTGAATCAGCTAAGGTCTTCTATCAGTTACGGAAGTCATTAGCGGTTTTTTCTGTACAAAGTTAACCATTGAGGGAGTTTATAGCTAGTTGCGGCTTGAAAAGAAGGAGTGGCTCATTGTAGTGTGATCGCTATTAAACGGACATAAAATCGATGTGATACTGGCTGAATTGAATCATTGTACGTGAAGGTTAAAGTCACTGTCAAGAGCAAAGTGAAGGACAGTTTGATCCTGTGAATGTATAGCTATACGAGTATCCTACAGCAATACATGAAGAATATTAGCATGCATGCATGGTCCTAAAGTGTCGGTTTTAAACTGAAACGCTGTTCCTAAAGATCGAAACGAGAGAGCTGAAAACAATCCAATTCACTTGATTGATTCATGCACTAAAGTGCCTTAAATTGAAACTGTGATATTTAATAACTTGAACAATTACCGGTAAATACGTTAACCGAGATTTTACTGTCACCTCTATGACAGAAGTCTTGTTATTCTAGTTTAGTCAAGATACATATATCGAGAGTTTTATTAGTACCCAAGTATGTTAAACGTTTATTGCTTTTTCAATAGATGGTTCAATACATAATAAGTTTAATTTTAACCGCGTGAATGACGTCTTATACGATTTTGAGAATATTCTCATCGTTACTTGTCATATTTACCTAGGCATTGTTAATCGCTTGCCTGGCATTAACCCTGAGCTAAGCGTTAAATAGATTATCGGTGTCAATAAATTTATCCATTATGGACACAAAGGTCTTTCGTTATTGCTTTAACAGGGATTTTTAGATTTCAACGTCATTTTTTGGGGTCAGCGGCGCAGCAAATACTGATAAAACTTGATCAGTCTTAGGTTTTGAGCATCTTACCTAAAGAAACTTTTTTAGAAAGCAAAAATATTCAAATACAGTAAACTCACAGTTTTTATTAAGAAGTATTTTTATTCGTTTCGGTTTAAAGTACATATATTTGAAAAAGTTGTTCTGATTGACCGATCATGTCCTTTAAGTGTTCGTTATACCATCATCGCCCTGAATATTATTTTGTTCTCAATGAGGTGCTCGAACTTACCTTCTTTACGTATATTACTTACCGGAAAATGTATCGTAGTACCTAAGTAATTTTTTTATCCAATAAAAGTGTGTGGGTAGATATGCTACACCAAGAAGTGATAAAGAACATGTGCTATTCGTTGTAACTTTTGCATGAAATCCTACAAGCTACATAATCCCTGAGCAACATAAGCTATACTTTATTTTCATAAAAATTGGGATCCTTACTAAAACTTCAGTAATGTAACCCAAGGTGTTAAAAAAACCTGAAATATTCCTAATAAACTAATAATTGAATAGGCTCCGAAACTGTTGAACCGATTTTGGTAAACTTGGCACAAAGATAGATTAAATCTTGGGAAAGAACATAGGCTAAATTTTACCACGGGAAAATTCCTCATTCCTACAGAAAAAACTATTAACGCAGGTGGAGCCGCGGCGGAAAGCTAGTATATGATAATTTGAAATAATATTTATTGACTTTCATCAATTCTCTATTCGTTGAGGGAAGAAAGAAGAATTAATGAAGAAAGTAGATAAATGAATACATTATCTCATCATCATCGAATTTAAGAGCAGCCCCTTCTCGTTAATACATCAACTTGTGAAGAAATAAAACATTTCAACATCATAGTGTTCCATGAAAATGAGACTTGTGACGTAGATAAGCAGAACATTTTAAAGCTCAAGAAGATTGCACGATCATGGTGCATGGTTGTTTGACGTAGGAAAATCAGGAACGAAAACGTGTTCAGTCAGGTAGCCTATTCATTGTATCGGAACATTTACCTTGGTGATCCGAGACATCTGTAAATTCATGCGACATGCGACATCGTCTAATTGAGAACTAATTTTCTGATCACGGCGCCCATACTGCAAAGGCCGAAGCTATTTACTTACCGCCGACAAGTCATGTATTTGTTCAGTATAAAATTTGTATTAATTTCCATCTACCTTGAAAATTTGTCGAAATGCGTGTGTATGGTGCAAATTATGCGGCTGTTCCTAAATTTGTAAATTGGGTAAATTTTGTCAATTATTGTATGTGTTTATTAGACAAAAACCAGTTAGGGCTGGATCATAAATGTATGTGACACGACTTATGCCCATTATTTAGCAGATGTTTTAAAATAACTTTTTTAACAGCTTAATGTGTTAAATAGTGAAAAACAGCTGGTAGCGTTTTAACAGTGTCAGGGATTTATTTCACTAAAATAGGTTTCAGGACTCCATTGACATTACATAACAATTTTACTGTTCAAACGGTATTCCACTGTGATAAATTTTTGTACAGAAGAAACATGATAATTGTTTAACTTTTGTCTCAATATGAGCCTGCACATATATTGTCCTTAAAGTGAACCAATGAAAAAATGATTGTTAATGGATAAACGGCAAACCGTGAGTTCAAAGTGGTTCTTTCTTACCACTAGTATAGTACCATGTCATTTTTCGGCTAGGAAATTAAGCTAATTTCTACTAATCGGTTAAGAAATTTGATAGAGGGAGACTCGACACTTAAAGACGGGCATAAGTTATAATTTTAGATAATCCTAATGAACATAAACCTAAACATTTGTCATATATGGTACTATAAGTGTCTTTCGAAACTTAGCGCGATTTTAAAAGTATGGGGTGGGACTAAGTTTTTGAGGTCAGCGTTGTTCAAAACTCGTCCAATTCAACCTAATTTCGAATGCACGACACATTTGTGTATGAGTCTCCATCCATCATCAGATATTCTGTCAGTATCATAGCCAAGGCTGGTGAACGTCTACCAGAGCACCGTTTTCCTTTCGCCTTCCTCATACGTCTTGGGAATCCTAATGCTTTCTAGAATATCCGCGAAATTTTCTACTGTTTACAATGTATCCAAAGTCAATTCGAGTTACTTTTCATTTGAATGTCAGTCTATGGCTCGAAATTTTAATTCGTAAATTCTGTTGGAGATTTTTGTTTTCCTTTAAGATGGTTATCTCACAAACGAGGGAATAAAAATTAAATTTTACTGTTGATTTATGTCGGTTAGTACAACAAATTGTAACAATGTCCTCTTCACAAGCTTATCATAGCATTTATCAGATTTTATTTTCGATGTTGTCACGTTTGTCTTTAACCTATTTTTTTATGAATGTTTCCTTTTGTTTTCTCTCTCAAATTTAGTTTAATAGAAGAATAAGGTGAACTGGCCACAAACAAATAGTGATAGTTCAATAGTTAGAAAAATAAACACTTAAAACCAAGACCAAGACCAAGTTGTAATTTTAAGGTAAGCTAGTCTATCACGTAGGCAATCGTTATGTCAGATCGGCTGACCATACGAGTACTCGTACCTTCGATGGTGATTCATTTGCATGCAATTATTTCTAACATCTGACAGGCAATTAAAGAAAAGCTTAAAACTGTACTCGGTCTTTTATCAATAGAGGATGAATGTAATGTCAATTTGTGTCAAGCGATTTAGAGACTAGTAGCACACAGCCTGTAAAATGAATGCTCTGTCCGGATCTTTACGTTCTTATACATCACAAACGTAGTGTTTGTGAATAACTAATGCTATTTTATGAATCGTAAGTCACTCTACATGTTAACGAGGTGTATTATTATCTGTTGTAGTTTTAATTTGTTTTACATCTCAGAAAATTTTTGAAGTCCTGATTTGGATTGACTTCAACATTTTCTTCGTATAGATACAATAGCTTCATAATAAGTATGGTCACCTATCTGCATAACAATTTCTCATTTCCTTATAAACGCATCTGCAATTAAAGCAACAATTACCTCTAAACTGGGCATAACAATATTATCGTTCATTTTAATCACCTATAAATTAGCATAAATAGCCTATTGACAGACCTTTGTTTTTGCCAATATTTTACTCCTTTGCGCCATCAATGATGTCAAAACATTAAAATAATTCCATAGTTTATGGCTGGCATTGTTTTAGCAAATCTGTGAGATATTTTGTAGAATGGGTTTATAACTATACGAATTAGTTTTGTCGTTAAGTAAATTGTAGTTCCTATTGGGATAACATCAATGCCAAATAGCTTATTTGTCTGGACGCCATGTACAATAATCATGTGACTAAGGACAATGGTAAATTAGGTAGGATGTTTGTCATTGTTACACTTTCTGAAGTCATATAGATTCTTAACAGTCTCGACGACAAAACTACAATACTTGCTGGTGATCATAGAAAGAATAGGATCACAATCAAAGCTCTCCTTACTGTTAATTATTTCAGAGATGGCGTAGAGGTCATATAATGTGTTGTAAGAATTACAACCGGATCAAAAATTAAATAAACATGTTATTAATAGTATTCAAAATCTTAAATGCATAAAATATCGTCATCTAGGATTTACCAATCTCAGTCATTTATTTTTTATTTCAACGATGATTTGCTTCTGGCGTTGACAGACAGCTCAAATACATTTAGGTGATGAAAACGTACATTAGGTAGCACATGCGGCTGGACATGCTGACCTTGAGAGTGCCCGTATTCCATAGGGGTAGGGGTGAATGTGCGAATGTACAACCGCATGTGCTGACTTCTGTACATTGTTCTCAAGAAATAGTCATGCGTGAGCCACTGGTTAAAACATTAAACGTCACTAAAAGGAAAACCAAGAGATCTGATGTGTGTTGAATTAATTGCGCAGGAAATTCATGTCGTCACAAAGGTACCCACAGAAAATGAACTAAAGTAGGTAAAGATGATCATCGTCACAGAAAACACGAAACACACCGGGAATTTCATTTAAAATGATTCCACATGCGGTGTAACTGTGCGAATGAATTATCATCATGTTTTACCTAGTAAAATGACGCGCAACAGGGATCTCACTTATGTTACGAATACGAAAGTGTGGATATTAGGTTGTTGGTTATGCTAAATGGATTTTCATTATAAATTGTTGATTAAAATCAATAAAATTAATAAAAACAAAGTTTATTTTATAAAGTAATATTACCGAAACCAATGTGTCTTTGTCGGATAATTCGTACTAGTACTACTATAAATTAATAGCTTTCCGCCGCGGCTTCGCCCGCGTTAAAACTTTTCCCGTGGGAACGAGGCATTTTCCCGCGGTAAAAGGTAGCCCTTGTTACTCAGGGGTGCTCAGGGTGAATGTAGCTTTCAAATGGTAAAATAATTATTGAAATCGGCGCAGTATTTTTTGAGTTTATACGTTACAAACATACACACACACACACGTACACACACACAATCTTTATAATATTAGTATGATGTGCTAACTGCTATTACTGCTGCCAGCAACATGCGTCTCATGATTCTCTCCCTCATTCAACAGATTTAAGAACGGTGGAAAGTACAAAGTGTTCAGTTTGGTCTGCTCTTGACTGTAATTTAATTTAATTTAATTTAATTTAAGATTTATTGCACACAAGAAAATTATAAAAATACAAACATAAAGAACGACGACACAACAGGTAAGACTGTACTGCAATCTATAAAATTAACAGTACCTGAGATAAGCTAACAAGGAAAACTTGAAGTTCGAATTAAAAATTCTAATCTTAGACCCAGCATCATATAAACATTATCGACATAAAATTTAAACATCTGTATTCTGAAAAAAACATAAAGTACATGAAAACAAGCTTCCAGAGCGCCATACGTTTAATTTTTATTACTTGGATGTGTTTGTTGGTCTGTCATTTTAGAAGTCGTATTAACACGTGATTCACTTTATTCTGGCAACTACACAATATTTTGATCTTTTGATATATTGCCTCTTGGTGCACGTTAATTAGTAAGTTTTCAAAAAGATTTTGCAGTTAAACAATTTTAAGTTTCTGTTCTGTATTTCTTTTTGAACCTCTTGCCTTTTTTAAAAATAAAATAATTAAAATATCAAATAAGTGTTTCATTTCTAAGTAAAAATTTAATATAGATGTTTTTCTGGTAGCAGATAATGTTGCAATATTATTTATAGATTTAGTAAAAATATTTTCCTGCTTTATTATTCACCACACAAAATTAATGTTTAGTAACAACTCTTTATAATATGAGTATTGATAAAATTAATTTACTCTAATTTTTCGAAACTATTTATCGGTATTAGTATAGTAAAATGTTAGTCATCATTAGAATCGAACGAACGAAAGTCGGAGGTGGGGAGGCCTGTGTATTGCGGAAAGACAGGTTTGGTTCTCGCGTTGTGATTTGCCGGGCTTCTCCGGAGAGTGGGTTTTTCAAACTTATATTCCGAGATCATAAGATTTAGTTTCCATCGAAATACCCCATGAGTTGATTATTACTGGATAAACTAAATCATTACTAATATCGTGATTATGTATGTGAGAAAACTTAGTCATAACAAGGCCGGTGTATATTTATTTTTTGTATAATGTAGAGCAAAAAAAAAGAAGCTTAGCCGTTGAAATGAGAACCTTCTCCTTTTTCCAAGTCGGTTAAAAATACTTTTGAGATTCGAAAATATACATTCTATCTATCTAGTAGGGTTTTAATATAAGAACATTTCTTTAGTTAACTTTAACATAGACAATTCTTGCATGTTAACTTTAACTTTAAGGCTATATTGTATAGGTAGGTGTATTAATTTATAATAGTTTATTATAATGACCATTCTTGTTTGTACCCTATGCTATGCAATGCCAATAAATGATTTGCTTTGATTTAATATAAGACCGCTGTCACTCGCTGTGTAAATAAATTTATCAATCAAGTGCTTTTGTTGTGTTTCTGTTTAGAAGATGGATTCATGATTTTCTAGAAAAAGACAGTTGAATCTATAGAAAAGTAAATATTGTATGTAATGTAAAAATGTATGAGCGCATTGTTCGTGTAGTCATGTCTGAGATTTCCCCTCATAATCATAATTTTATTATTAGTAGAAGTTCTAATCGACTTGTTACGGTTTTATTTATAACTTAACTTACAAACTTGACCGAGACCTAGTACCTTATGATGTGATAGATTTATTGCCATTGCAAATATAACGACCTGTTGATATTAGGTATGCGTATATTGAATCGCTATCAGTCCAGTCCAGATGGAAACTATCGAATCGGAATGCAGTTGGAATATCTGCCACTCGACCACACTTCACTATATCAGGCATGGCTCCTACTGACACACATCCTTTCAAGGATAAAATTGTTAGTAGTGGTTCGGATTTGTGTTAGTATTTCAAACATACACGAATAGTAAAGAGTGTAAGTAAAGCTATGCAAAAACTGATAGGACATGCTTAAACAACCGTATTGAGTAATTTTTATAGGAAACGATCAAAATTTTTGGTTTCCATTTTTTTTTCTTATTATAGCTTTCTATGTTGTAGTGTCCTACAAATAAAATGTTTCTGATTTCTGATTTCTGATAAAATACTTAATTATGACATAAGTACTTGATAGACCCACTTGTGGAACCTAGCGTGGAACCAACCGTCCGAAACGGTCATTTTAATCGAACAGTTTGTATGAAAAGTAAAAAACTTTTTGTTAAATGAAAATTTATAGAAACATTACCAGAGCATGTCTTTTCTAAAATTGCTATGCCCCCCGTTAGACTGAAAAATAACTACATAAAAATATATAATAATAGTGAGAGTTATTTAAAAAATAAAGAACAGTTTAGCTTTTTCTCATAATAATGGTATTTGAACAAAGATAAAATCATGATTCTAGTTCTATTTCGTTGCGTAAGTAAATTTTATTTTTTAAATAGCAGCAGACTCTGGTGTATTAAAACAAAGAATATTGTTAAATCTACAAATTATATCACGAGCCTTTGTCTAGCAGACGTTTTTCAGTTTAAATTCGTCTCATTCTTTTTTTTCTCCGCTCTCCCTTTAGTTTGGTCAACTTCGGTCACAGAAGAAAATAATAGTAGAACCCGATTCGGTGAAGCTTAGTATAAAAACAGTTTTCTTCTCAATTCCAAATTACAATAATTAAATTACGGATTAAAGGATTTGTATCAGCAAATAAATAATTTGGAGTAGTTTTTTTTTGTCTATGGCATATATATCCACCCTTAGAGCACAGATTTGCTTAGAGTAAAATTTAAAATCTTCTGGTAGTGAATACCCTTCTGGTAATAGTTACCCTTCAAGTAACATTCCCCGCCGCCGGTGGGGGCGAACTATGGTTTCCGATCGACCCGCTAAGTCGAGGTTCGAGGTTCCCTTGAACCTCCCCTAGATGCGTTAGTACTTTGTAGTCCCCGCAATTTCGGTGAAGCTTTATACGTCAAATTTTAGCAACCCAAGCATAGGTCAATAAATAAAAGATGTACATCCATTTCCACTCGACAGGAGCTATCAATGTAATCGGTCGCCGTGAGTGGTTACTGCAACCAGTCGATCGGCGCACTCAATTGTTTCAAGTTTTTTATCTAGCGCCGTGGAAAATAAACATACAATGGATGACACACTGGCTGAAACAGAGCTATCGTAGGCAAGAGAATGTGGCTAAAAAGAAATAGAGAAGACAGGTAGAGACTGGTTTGTTTCCTTTTACTTTTTTGGGGTAGAGTCTTCCGCTCCCCCGCAAGTCTGGTGAAGCTTGATTGGTCATACTTTTTCGACACAAGCATAGCTCAATTAAAAAAAATCCTTTTACTCCTAGCCTTTGCCGCTCTTGAACCTTGACATTGGTATTATAAAAGTATTTTGGCATAAGATATAGACATGGACAGTATGTACTGATGTATAACTAAATACTTATTAAATCCATGGATATAGATCAGTTAACATAATATCTATGCTTTTCTAGTTAAACTAGTGAAGTGCGGAAACAATAATTGCAGAAATCCATAGGAGATTCGGGCAAATACAAATTATTTTACTATCTATAATAATATGTATTTGTTTGTTTGAACTATAAACTATGTATTTAATTAGAACGATGATTTAAAACTGGACAAATGTGACTTTGTACTGTAACATAAATTAAAACAGTTTAGTAGTAACACATTTCTTGGCACTGAATTAAGTGGATGGATAGTGTTTTGTTTTGTACATAATAATAATATGAAGGTATAAATTAATAGATCTAAGCTTGTAATAAATAGAATTTCAAACGTTGATAAAGTATTGGGTTAAATAGGCGGCATCTTATTTGTTTCGAACATAATGGTTGTAGTTTCGCTAACCAGCAAGATATTTTGGTGACCAAAAGCTTTATTTACATCTTGTGTTGTATCTATCGTGTTCTACTTTCAAATTTCGAATTGTCAGTAATATTTTGCATGTACTGGCTGTCTTCAAAATTAAGTTCTTATTTTTATATCGTAAAGACGCCAATCGATCAAGAAAAACGCGTGGAAAGTCGCGTGAATCTATTTATAAGTCTGTCGCAGTAATTATATCTTTGTTTTTCTTAGTATCGATGGCAGTTCACTCATTACAATCAGGTTGCAACACTTGCATATTTCAGTGTTACCAGTACTACCTCTATAAAGGTTTAATCAATGTAGATGTCCTGTGTGAATGCCTTCTGTATAGGCATATTTCGGAATCTTGCTAAATACTAGAATATTTTTATGAGTACATAATTGATTCATTTTGTACTTACTATTTAAATACTAGATACTCGTTTTCATTTTTAGAATTCTTCCCTTTTTTAACGAGAAAGAGGGGTGTTATATTATAAGTTTGATGTGTGTGTCTGTCTGTCTGTCTGTGGCATCGTAGCTCCTAAACGGATGCGCCGATTTTGATCTAGTTTTTTTTTGTTTGCAAGGTGTCACAATCGAGAGTGTTCTTAGATATAATCCAAGAAAATATCTTCAACCATTTGAAGATAATCAGCTCTTTTCTAGTTGTTGAAAGGATCAAGTGACAGATTTGTAGCGGGGGTTTTTGAGATTTAAAATTTATGTTATTATTTGGAATTTTTGATGAGTGTCTCATTTACATGGAGATTTTAACATTTGTGAATGGAAATTAGCCATCATGATGTATAAGGATTTGCCTAGAATTGTGTCATTAATTGCATATATAACTTAGCTAAACTTGTAAATAAAAAGAAACTTTTAGCCAAATAGTCTAAGCTGGCAACATCAGCATATTTGTGCTAACAATCTTCAGTGTGTTAGTGATTCGATCCACTACAAACAATCGAGTGTACTGAAAATTGTGTACTAATTACTCAGTAAGTATTATCTATTAGCTACCGGTCACATGTAGGAACATTATCTACTTGTACTTAGAATAATGCAACATTCAATATAATAAAATTTTCAAGAAATTTTTGGTCTAACTAAAGAACTATAATAACATGTCATGTAGAGTGCTTTCAAAACAGTACGACGATTAATTATCGTGTTGTGATATTGAAATTCTCAGCAATTAAGTACAATTTTTGAAGCTTTTTTAACGAAATGGTAGAAAAAAATCTTTGTGTTCAGGGAAAAATTCAGCTGTTCCTACGTAATGTGCTTTTTTGTATAAAGATGGCAGTTTAGTAATATTGGTAGTCATTTTCTTATTCTATGGTAGCTAAGACAATTCAATTTGTCTGGTTAAACAATATAAAACACCTAATAAAACTTAATTAAAAAAAAAAATTGAAAATTTGTAATATTTGTTCTTAAATTTTACTGTTAAGTTAAGTAGTTGCCATATTCATAATAATATACGAGTATATGTGTGATCTTTGGGGGAGGCCTATGTCCAGCAGTGGACGTCTTTCAGCTGATCATGTGTGAATATCAGCTTTCTCACACCAGGCCCTCTAACATGCCCGTCCACGCGTGACAGACATAATTTTGTCGTGCGTATTCTCTTATCCTATTGGTGGATATTTCAATATGACAGGTTTCCATCAAGTTTTTGACAGTTAAATATGCGACAAACTTTTGTCATTGCACTTTCATGTTACAGGGACTGGCCTAGTTTGGGGTCATATTTAGTTATTGATATTGTGTTAAACTTACTTTGGATTTCCAGTCTTTCAAGTTTATCGTCGGCCCTTTGCTGTAGTTCCAGGGGGCTCTCTATGTGGTAGAATATGCTCGCTCCAACCAGGAGATACACTATATGCAGTGCGAGCATGCACGCGAGTTGCTTCTTGGACATCATCTTGACTAGTTTTCAAACACAACTTCCTTACTTTCGAAACGATAAATATTCTATAATATCACAGTCTTTGTAAGTTCAAAAATATAACACTAATCACGTTAGAACAATCCATTATGTCCATAGATGCGGTACGACCAACTGAAGCTGAAGGAATCTCAATATTTCAAGGGTGTCCGTGAAACGATTCAAACGTAAACAGTCTTCGGAGCTTTCGCTTGGGAAGCACATTCCGCAGTCTTCATCGAGAACTATGTCACTATAAACTTTGAATCCGAATTTCGAACGTCGCGCACTTATAATTAAAAATTGATCGTGCTAGACTCATTTTTGAAATGAGAATAGTTTTTTTTTCAGTTGTCCCGCCCTGCGTGCGAGTTGCGAGGAGCGGGCGATGCGATCGAATGATTTCCGCGGCGGCGCGCGCGCTTGTATCGCGCTAACTCAGCGTCCACGTCCTTTTTTTATACGACTAGCTCTAAATGTTTGACTGACGACAACTCGCATTAACTCGTCGTAAAGGATAATAAGTAAGGTTATTGTGTACTGTAAACGTGAGAGGTGACGCAGACTACGTTCTATTGGGGAAAGATTTTCGTTTACTACCTAGGATTAGCGGGGATTCTGCGTTTGATAATGGCCGCCTGTGTGAGGATAGCGTTACATCACTTGATAGCGAATTCTCACAAACTAGTTCACCATACTTTTGAAACGTTATCGCAATTTGTCTATCGGCTTTTAAAAAATATACTAAATATCCAATCCTGGTATCAAGGTAGGCTCGATCCTCTCGGTGGGGACATATATGGGCTGATAACACACACACAAATATATCCAAAAACTAACCGCAGTTAAAAATGCATTTATCAGTCATTAAACTATTGCAAATTTAAATACTATTTGCATTTACTCATGCAATTAAATGTATCTACATGTTTTTATGTACAAATATTTTCTTGGATCCTTTGTTAGGCCGATTTTCAGGCTGGAGTTTAAATATTTACAAAAGTTAAATGCCTGAACCAATAATGGCAGGCCAGAATAAATAAACAATTCTAACCCGAGAATGGCTTAACCGATTTATATGATCTTCATTATCATCATCATCATCATTAACAGCCTGCGGCAGTCCACTGCTGGACATAGGTTTGTCTTCGAAAGATGGAAGGATCACGTGCCTATACTATCAAGAATGTAAAATGTCTAGATGAACTAGCTAAAGCTACATGACTAACTTCTTATACTAATTATTGCACAGTTCCTATGTTAACTACTAACCAATTAAAACAATTACATATATTTTTCGACTATAATCCTACACTACTAATCGTATATATTACAATTATCTATTTATTTATACTAACACTACTAACTACAAACTATACGATATATATTATATTTTATATATAAACTAAATTCAAATATCTATACAAAAATTAGTGTATGCATTCTTTCTTGTTTACGTGACAGTATACTGAGAGGGGTGTGCTGGTGTCCTGAAATACAGACCCGTCTAGTTTAGGCACCAGTCTCCTACAAATTTCTTGTTCTTATTATTGTAAAAATTTTTGTTGTAAAAATTTGTTGGATAAAATAAATACTTTATTATTATTATTATTATGTTGGTACACTTTAAGATCACGGGTCTATAGAGACCCGGTCCTTTGGGAAGCGTGCATGGGGCCAAAGCCAACATGTAGAGGCCCGTTTAGTACCATTTATTCTAAAATGTGAGATGGCACTATTATTATAGGCCTCTCCCAAGGCGCGCCATATGATCTTCAATTTATTGAATTCTTCTCCGTCCCGGTTAAGAGAAAAACTAATAAAACATTGATAAAGTTTACGAGATGAAAAGTTGTAAACAAAATCAAATTAGCTATTATATGAACCAAATTCAAATTCAGAACAATGCCATGAATGACGAAAAGAATGTACATTATTGTGACACTGCGCAGCTAGATTTTGTGCCGATAGGAGAGTACTAGTTAGAAAATTATATTTTCCAAAAATGTATGCAAAGAAATGTCTTAGTCTGTCTTAGTGTGTAATTTACGGTATGTGATTTGTAGTGTAAATTTTATAACTCAAAATATAAATGACACTATTTAAACATAAAGCTGAAAATATTTCCATTTCCAAACAACTGGCTGGACAGAACAAGTATAATGTATTTATTATACTATTATTATTAATATTTTATTTACTGTGATGTATTTTATTTTTTATTGCCATTTATACCGGATTAAAAAGAAATAAATTGGGGGTCAGGGTTCGCAGTTGTTGTTGGATACACGCCGAGATGGAGAGAGTCGGTGGCCAAGTGGCTAAAGCCGTTGACTTCCGTTCGGAACTTCACGGGTTCAAGCCTCCGATGGGGAAATAAGTATGTGAGCTTTTAACGATGAGACGAACAATAATTTGTTTATTTATGCCCACAAGTCCGCAATAACTATAGTAATGATCGCATTACGGAAGGAAAATCCTGTAATAAATTTAAACAGACATAGTAACAGACTAGAAGATAAGCTGTATATTATAATATATATTTTTTTAACGTAAGTCTATGGTATAATGTTATGTGGTATAATAGAGTGTAGTGTGTACATAATATATGAGAGAACTGAACTTTACAAAATGGGCGTAATTAGTAATTACACACACTGACAAAATAAACGCGTAACTCTTATCTGGAAATCAAGACAAAATATTGACTAAAACGTAGTATCTCCTATATCTCTCATTGTGGGATTAAAAATGGTAACGTAAAGGAATGATTCAAAAATTTAAGTCAGTTGCCACGATCTCATTTAGAATGTACGAGTATAATGTATATACGAGTATATGTATATTATATTTATGACAAAATTCCCAGTCGAGTAAAATAGTTGTTAAAGCGACTTGAGAGTTATTAACAGCTTACTTACAACTATGTGTCGGCATACAATTGACATTGTTTGCCTAGACAAATAATTATCAGTCGGCTGCAACCATCATCGGCAGAATTAGCTCAGCTGTTGGATAGATAAAGTTACTGCAACGTAACGTAACGCAACGTTACTTGCGGTCTGCGGACTGCGGACTCGGCATTGCACCTTAACATAATGGACTTGAGTCCAATCTTAAGTAGGATATAGTGTGAATCCCCTATTCAATTGACTAACACCACTACCGAGGAAGGAAGTGCAAGGTATCGTCTAAACTGCTCATTACAAAAATACAATCTAGTCCACTATTTCATTTGGAAGAAAAGACAAAAAATGAAATAACAGTCATTTGTTTTGGCAACAAGACTCTTCCTTGCACATTTAATTGAAAAACCTTGCATTGTTGCTGTGTACCACAGAACATTTAAAAGAGGTTAGAATGGCGATAATGCGCCGTCCGTATGAAATCCGGTGTCGCCGATTCCACCCCACCTTTCACCTCCACTACATCTGTACTTCAATAAAGATGAAGTTTACGCACATATTTGCAATTTCAAATCTAGCCAATCATAGCGCCGCTCAATCACGCGATTTCAAATGGAAACGAATCATACGCATGCACGCACACTGATGTAGATTTTTATAGCTATGTGTGAGTTAGACAGCGCGATCGTTTCTTTGCGTGAAGTATGAGCGTTTTGCTCATAGTTTTGGCGCGCCGGCCCCGCCCACATCGCCTTTCTAACCTCTTTTAAATGTTCTGTGGGTGAAGTGAACATAGAAGCACATTTTTGAGTACTGCTCACGGTGTCTAAACTAAATTGTAATTTCTACTCGTGCCACTAGAGGGCTCTTTTAGACTTTTAAATGTTCTGTGCTGTGTACTTTCTGCCTAAAACATTATTTTAAGATAAAAGATGTGTTATTAACTACAAAAAAGCTTTTTATGATTCAAACAATATTTTAAGAAATACTAATCTAATCTTTAATAAACATTAAGTTATACTGCAGTTTACTTTTTATCTCACCTCGCTATAAGTGTGTCTGTCTGTCTGTCTGTCTGTCTGTGGCATCATAGCTCTTAAACGGATGCGCCGATTTTGATCTAGGTATTTTGTTTAGTCATATTTTGTTTCATGATAAATTATGACTAAACAAAATACCTAGATCAAAATCGGCGCATCCGTTTAAGAGCTATGATGCCACAGACAGACAGACAGACACAAGTTCGAGAGTGTTCTTAACTATGATCCAAGAAAATGTCTTCAGCCATTTAAAGATTTTCAGCTTTAGTTGTTGAAAGGATCTTAGTAACGGTTTTGTGGTGGGGGTTATTAAAATTTTTAATTTAATGTTATTAAAAGTATGTTTTTCAAAAGCGAACCAATATAAATAAGTTTGTTTAAAATTTTATATGAAATATTACCAGTGTATTTCTTAGATACTCTTTTATTCGCGTATGGGTTATGTACGAGTATAGGTCATCACATTTATGTACTTAGTAATAGGTTATTTCGACTCTAACAAAACTTTACTCTAATGTTATGTTATTTTATTATATTATGTGAAATTTCTTTAAGGTTTCACGACATTATGGATGACGAACGAGGTTCGAAAAAAATTGTCTTCATGGGATAAAAATAATACCTAGAGAATCATAAAACAGGATAAAGATTACGTTTACCGTGGGAAAATATCTCATTCCCAAAACCAGAAAATTATAAAACCGGAAAAACGTGGGGCTAATACCCTATTTATCTCATCTCTGACGGAACGGAATGTGTTATTGTACAAGTTACTTTCACTACGCCGCCGTAGCGCCCGTAGCACGTAGCAGAATGCTCGTAGCAAACTTTTAAATAAAAAAAAAACACTTTTTCGAAATGTTTTGAAAATTCATATTGTAGTTTTACGGCCGTCATATTAGCAAATAAAATTTCTTATTGGGGCTCTATAGTCGTAACGTCGTAACATACCTATAAAGAGGGTATAGTTAACCTTAATTTTCCTCATTTGATATTTACAATACTATGAAGGTTTTGGTCATATTAAAAATTGCCTGGTCATTACATTATAGCCAGTTATCATTGTGAATTGTCTCTTCAAATTATCTAACTTCTTCACTATCATCATCACATAGTATAAAATAAAGTCGCTTTCTCTGTCCCTATGTCCCTCCCTTTGTACGCTTAAATCTTTAAAACTACGCAACGGATTTTGATGCGTTTTTTTTTAATAGATAGAGTGATTCGAGAGGAAGGTTATATGTATAATACATGCATAATATACTTAAGGATAACACACAATAACCATTTTCCCGTGCGGAGCCGGGGCGGGTCGCTAGTACTTAATAAACTGAACAACTATCCCTAAGGAACATTGATTGAAATTATTTCAATTATTAATAAATGAGATAGAATTTTGCTGCCAGGCAAATTTCGGGTTTCTTAACTGTGATTTGATAATATTTTCAGTTCATATCATTTTTGACTTAATTAAATACACTGAAAAACCCTTTCTATTATCTATTTGAACTTCGGGTGACTTTAAGTACCTATGTTTACATAAATACCAGAAAATCTTAACGAAATAAAGTGTTCTTTTACTTTTAAAAAAAAACGAAAATGGAAGAGCTGTCTTGGATAGGTTTAGGAAGCCTGTTCCACATCAACATAGCTTGTATGGAGAAGGACTTAATAAGGAATAATGTTATATAACAATTTATAGACGAATGCAATTTTATGTCACTTAAAATTCTAATGAAATAAAATATAAGCTTCAGCCACATTGAGGCTAAAATATTTCCTTTTAATCTAGGCTTTGTATGAAAATCCCAGTAAAGTCATTGACCTTGAGGTGCCGTTTATATGAAGAATGACAGGCATACGTCACACATAGCCTGCTAATCCAGCAATAATCCATTAACTGGCATTAAGATATTAACAAGAAAGCCTGAGCAATTTCCACGTCACCCAGCTGCTTATTTGAAGGTTGTGGTAAAAATTCCTTTAGTATCTGTCAAAGCTGTGATCGCTCTGTTTGTGATTTTTCGCGTACCGGAAGGCCCGCGTTGCTCTAAAAAAATTACCAATGTATAATACATACATTATACAACATCACTCACAAGTTATAAAATAAATACTAACATTTTCTCGGGAAACTCCGCAGAAAAAACATCTTTGGTGTTCTCATTCATAAACCAAATCCCCAATATTAGTTATTCCAACTGTACTCAAGGTTTTACCAGGTGATTCGCCGGATGGCCGAGGAAACCCGTTTACCTGCTAGCTGTTGGCTCGATACATGTTTTATTTTGCAGTCTAACACACATCATCATCCTCAAAAGTTTCCGCTGTTTCACTTTGGTTTCCTGCGTGCTTAGTATTCCACACATACTCTTAATGAGCAATTTGCTTGTGCATAAAGTTGCAATTATCGGCGATTTAGAGACTAATAAAATGTTTGTGATTGGAATATACTTAGAATACAATGATACTAGCCTGTTTTATGGCGATGCCTTTATACATTTGTGGATAACATGGCTCGCCGTAAATTATTCTTCATGGACAGAAAGTAAAAGCAAGATGGTTTAGGTTTTTGGTTTAGAATTTAATCAACAAAACTCTTTCTCCATACCTACTCTATTAGGTATATTCTTCACCGTTTTCTTTTAGTGTGGGTCGTAACGTAAGTCAGGTCTTAATTACCCTGATCTCAAAATTTTATTGAACCATCATCGCTTTTTATGGTACTATCGTATGAAACGGCCTAAGAAAGTTTTGTTTTTACCTACTTTTGTGTCGCAAAATTGACGAATCAAGCTTCACTGGACTTGAAGCGAAGCTCCTACCCAATAAAAAAAAAGAAATTCAGGGGATGGCAGCCTTCTCTAATAACTACGATCCCCAATTTACCTGCCAAGTGTGGCGATATGTACAAACTATCATCCATCATCTATATATAGGCTAATAAACAACGTGGTGTTGTCACCACAACACTTTATACCTTTCGTGTATTATTTTATTACTGTCTAGTAATGTCTGAATCAAAAGTAAGAGTAATACGTATATTTATATTTTCTATTATTTTTATACGTAGTTGCGTTGCGTAGCGTTTGTCTGCTGAGCGTTGGTGGCTAAATGGTTAGGGCCGGTGAACTTCAGTAGGGCGGCGCGGGGTCAAGGCTCGTCACGTGTCAATATGTATTTTAGTTTATTAGATTTCTTACGGTGAAGGAAAGCATTGTGAGGGAGGAAACGTACACAAAACAAACCTGCGAAGTAATTTAAAGATTTTGTGAAAAGTTTAAGTAGGTAAATAAACAATTGTTCAGATTGATGTTCATTCGTTTATTTTCCGATGCTTAAAAGCGACATCTGTTAATTTTTTGAGAGTCTCGTAGAACAAAAATACAATAATAATAATATGCGCACACTCAGCCATTAAAAAAAAAAAAAATCTTATAAATCTATACAATCACAACATATAAGGCTTCCCAGTTAGTGATCAAAGATACTCGATCAAAGATAGGTAGGTACTCGTACCATTTGACTCCAAACCACCCCAAACTAGGTAGAGCCTGTACTAATGGGTGTTTGTTAGACAGCTGATATACATAAATAATTATATAAATATACAACATCCAGGAACAAGGCAAACACAAGTACTCATCACCATGAATGTTTGCCCTGGGTGGGATTCGAACCCGCGACCCTGTGCTTCGATTCAAAGGCGTACTACGCTACGGGCCGTATAAATATGACAACGAAACGCTAGATTAGAACAAAAAGAATCTGTTTCTAAAGTTCCTTCTAAACGCAACGTTGACATTGACAATGCGAGCATTGCCAACTGTGCCTGTTAACTTCTAACTCGGATAAAACCACTTATCGTTATAAATTGTAATATTTGAAGAATACTAATGTTTATCCTAGTGACAATCCGTATTAGAAATGATCCAGTCATCCAAATTTTTTGTTATATGTATTAAGGGCTTCACTCACACACAGCAGCTATAATGTATACATCTTTAAATCTTTACATTATAGCACGATACATCTCATTACATCTTTCCATAGAAATCCCCAGGAGACATCACATAACAGCTATAAGTAATATATATTTTTACATCTTTGTATGTTAACATACAGAGTGATACGGATGGTATACATTAAATAGTTCGATACATCTTAATACATCTCAATATATTTCCGTATATCTCTTTTTTAAAGGGTGTTCAACAAGTTTCTAGTTATTAAATACACAGTAAAGTCTGTCTCAATCTCAATCGCTCAATTAAAAACAGGACATGATAGCCTCGGAATTAACCCTTAACGGATTGGATAATATTATTTTGAAGACTTGGCTTCGGCCTTTTATGTACATTGAAGCATTATTGACCATAGCTTCACCCCGCGGCTCCGCCCGCGTTAATAGCTTATCCCGCGGGAATGAGGAATTTTTCCGCGGTAAAAGTTAATCTATGCTTTTCCGCAAGGTCTATTCTATCTTTCCAATTCCGCCCGCTGTAGAACCATTTTTCCCGTGGGAATGAGAAATTTTCCCGCGGTAAATTTTGTAGCATATTATGTTCTTTCCCAAGGTCTATTCCATTTTTGTGCCAAGTTTCACCAAAATCGGTTCAGTGGTTTTGGAGCCTATTCAATTATTAGGAATATATTTTAGGTATTTTTTTTACAGTTTGGGTTACATTATTGAATAATATTATAATAATCAAAATAGAACATCCTTTAAAACACTTAAGCAGCTGGGAAGTGCGTCAATCGTATGGAATGAAGGAAAAGATACCTTACATTACCTGTTGTGTGTGTGATACATTAAGATAAGGTATAGCTATACATCCCAGGATGTAATATACATTATAGCTGCTGTGTGAGAAGCCCTTTAAGTCATATTAATCAGTTTTCCCTATAAGTTAACATTTAGTTCTGATTTACTTACAGTTGGCAACTCTTATTTGACTTTGACGTTTCTTTCGTCTCAAGATTTTTAGTGCCTTGCTTGCACTTTTCTCTTCGTTTTCGTTATTATTATTCTATTGAATTAGTAGATTTTGAGAGAAATTACAGAATGGATTACGCAAGTCGTCAATTGGCGGAAGATTTTTTCCTAAGGGAGCCTGTTGATGCCCGAATAAGGTACATATAACCTCTAAAACTATGTGTAATATTGCACCATATTTAGACGATTTTGGGCGCTTTTTACCCTATTATCAGTAATAAATAAATACTAGTACCTAGTATTTACTAGTACTTCATAAATAAATAAGAAAAGATAAATGTTGGAAGTATTGAAACCAAACCTTTACCTAATTTCTGTTTTTATTACAGAAAACCTAAAAATGAACCGGAAGAGGAATCTCACCCAAAGCTCAAGGTGGAGATGCAGACGATTCGCCTAAACGCTGATTCCCAAAAATTGGTATTGGACACCTTGAGATTCATTCATGGTCCAGACTTCAAGCTTGGCAGCGCTAGCCTTTACAAGGTAATTAATAAGACTTCTATCACAGAAGAAAATAATGGTACTAACCCGTACAGAAAGGACACTCACCCCCCGCACCAAAATTAGCTCCCCGTCCGATAAAGCGCCCCACGGCCCACACTCCGCAGGCGCCGCGGGACTGTTGATACTCGTATTCAGTTGTTATTCAAATAGAAGTAGCTTGTCTAAACGGAGTGACCGCCCAGTGCTTCTATTTCTATGTTTGCTGCGACTTATGTGTTTTTTACACATAACATATTTTAATGGGCCTTATAAACATGTTTTACGAATACCTTATTTTTGTGTGCATCTGGATTGAGGGCCCATTTTTTTAAAGTTTACAAAACGATTTGAGATTTATAGGGGATTTAATAAAGAATAGTAAAAACATGAAGCACAGGGTCACGAATTTCTAAAACATAAATTGGAACTGTGGTGATTAAATAGCTTGGGCTCTCAATCCAGATGCTCGGCTAAAATGGCATATTTCAAATCTCAAAAAGTACAACCTCTGGGTTTATAATTTTCATTTCAGCATTTAGTTAAGAATTTCTAAAATATGTATATAAATTCTTAAATTTGTATAATATGATTTACATATTAATATTACGATTTATCTTGGGCCCTCAATCCAGACATATCTGGATTGAGGGCCCAATATTTGACTTGCAAAACATTAATTTATATAAAGAAATACATAAATATGACTTCAATATGTTATATTTAGACACCTATGTGAATTCCTAAAAGATAAATAATGACACAAAAGTTAATTGTTTAAAAGTAAATCACGATCGAAAATAATCGAAATTTACCAAAACGTCTGAACTGAGAGCCCAATATTTTCGGCTTTATCGACTAGGCTCACCCTCATAGATCACCAGTAATTAGAATACGTTCTTTTAGAAAATTTAAACTAAAAGATTATAAATAATCCGTTCTTCTAAATTGCATACTTTAAGAGAAAATCGGTTTTCAATTTTTTATATGAGAAAAAATTGTAGGGTGGATATGATTTCGTGCTTTTTTGGAGACTAATCCGTATGTACAATATAATACAAAAATATACTTTATTGACACCAAACAGAAACACAACACATATACAGAAAAACAGAACAAAACAGAAGAGTCAAAAGGCGGCCTTATTGCTGAGGTAGCAATTTCTACCAGAAAACGTTTGGGTATGAAAATAGCGTAGGTAAACGTTATGCGGGTTGGTTTGGTGTTTTATACAGAGTAGGTTTTGAAATAAACTAAAATTCAACTTAACCAACATTAAATAAAATACTTAAAAAATAATAATACTTTACACAAATAGCTATGAATAGTGCGCTATAACGCGCATTTTAAAGAACTCGGGTGAAGGGGCTCGCCTGGCCGACTCAGGAAGATCATTCCATAAACATGAGTTGCATGGAGTAAAATTTTGTAGAATGAAGGGGCATGTTAAGTAACAGTCTTTTACACGAACGAAGATTACGGCACTAAGCGAAAAACGAAAATATCTTTGAGATAAGAAGGAGAATTGGGGTTGAAGAGAACAGAATATAGAAGAAAAAGTATGTGACAGTTCCTTCGGTGGCGGATGGGCAGCCACTGAAGTATGTACTCTCATACAAGGTATTTTTTAAACGACTAAGTAAATATTTGTTGCTCGATCTGTCATAAGCAATTGTGATTTATGTGCAGCGATTTGTTGTCAACGTAAGTAAGTAGGTACCTAGATCACATTAATATTGCCTATTTTCATTTAACGAATATCATTTCAAGTCATCTGTTTTTCCTACGCACCCGATGTAAAGAAAAAAGGCCATTACAGTCAATCTTGATAAAATTGTAGGTGATCTGTAGGTACATATAAAACAAAGTCGTGTTATTTACAATATTTTGTAACTTGGGAACGGCTGCACGGATTTTAATGATCTTTGATTTAATTAAGTACTTATCTGTGAATCGGATTCTAATTGGTCAGTTTCGTGGATTTGTCATCGTCCCTAACCCTAACTCGTCAGACAAGTAAAATGTAAATAAAGTAATTATCACTACATAGTATAAAACAAAGTCGCTTTCTCCGTCCCTATGTCCCTATGTATGCTTAAATCTTTAAAACTACGCAACGGATTTTGATGCGGTTTTTTTAATAGATAGAGTGATTCAAGAGGAAGCTTTATATGTATAATACATGCATAATATACTTAAGAATAACCCACAATAACCATTTTCCCGTGCGGAGCCGGGGCGGGTCGCTAGTCTAAAATAAAAGTAAGTTATATCGAGGGCATCATTCCATAGGGGCGTACATACGGATTTTCGAAAAAAATTTTATGGTGCCATTGGATTTTGTTCGAAATGGCGCACCAGATGCAAAAACACTCATTGTAGCACCTTAAATATTACTCCCAATATTGCTTAAAGTTTTATAGGCGTAACTCAAAAACAAATTATAAATATCGAACCAGATAGACGTATACTAGGCGTAATCACCCAATTTTTAATATGTTGTCAAGCCAAACAGTAGTATGAACGTGTATGCCTTTTTGGTCTGTTACAAAATATAATAAAAAGGCGCGAGGGTGGAGGGGACCTACACTGTACGCCTCCTGTAATAGCTCGCTGCTTTGTGTAAAAGGGCCACATAGCGAAAGGTTCACTTTCTACAGGAGAATTACGAAGAATCTTTACTTATTTTTTACTTTGTATACTTTAACTGATACCTTTAATGCTTCCCGTGTCGGTTCTATGTGCAATGTGCTCCACCCACTGCCACTTAAGGCTAGTAATTTTTCGGGCTACGTCGGTGACCATGGTTTTCCAGAGGATCTCATCAATCCTGATACGATCGCACAGGGAAACTCCGAGCATAACCCTCTTCATCGCTTTTGAGTGACTTTGAGCCTTCTTATGAGGCCCGTCATCGTAAGCGACCACGTCTCAGATCCGTAAGTCATCACTGGCAACACACATAATTGGTCAACGACTTTTGACACTGCGGTTTTTGGAACGAAAAGATATTGCGCAGCTTTCCAAACGCTGCCCAGCCGAGTTGGATTCGACGATTAACCTCATTTTTGAAGTTAGGTATACCTAACTGGACTCTTCGTCCCAGATAGACGTAATGGTCTATAACTTCGAGAGCAGAGTCCCCAACTTTTATTGGAATCCTAGGTACTTCATGGGCATTCGAAATTACTTTTTGTCTTATTCATGTTCATATTCAGACCCACTTGTTGGGAGACTTTTGAGGTCATCGAGCACTGCGCTGAGGGCCTCCAAACAAGGTTAAAGCCATGACTTCAACTTAAGGTACGTAATGTACCTATTCATCATTAAAATTATAATTGATACCATGTCTTTCCAAGTCCAGAAGCAAAGACATCCTCCAGTGCAGCGGTGAACAACTTCGGAGAGATAACATTTCCTTGTCTCACACCCCGCTGCAGCTGGATTTAAATAGAGTTCTGATCCTGGAGTCAGACTGAGATGGTAGGATGGTTGCGTTCTGTTACAAACATTTAGCACCTCGATATATTGGTAGTCGATTTATCACCTCTGAAGAGACCGTAGCACTGCCCAAGTCTCGATCGAATCGAAGGCTTTCTCATAGTCTATGAACGCTAAGCATAGTGGCTGGTTATACTCTACGATCTTGTATATAAACTGCCGCGCCTTTTCGGAAACCGGCTCGTTGCGGAGGCTAGAAGTCGTTGAATCTGCGCGTGAGATTAGTAATTCTCGAAAACAATTTCTAAATATGGCTAATAGGGAAGCGAGATGGGCCTCTAATTCTTTAAAAGAGTGTTATCATTATCACCCTTTTCGAAGAGGACCACCACACATCTGAGCAACCTGCGGCGTTACTCCTTCGAGAATGACGGAATTAAAGTTTCTGAAGGGCTTTTAAGACCGGTACACTACCTGCTTTCAGAAGTTCAGCAGTTATTCCGTCATCACCCGGTGCTTTGTTGTTTTTTAACTGTTAGAGAGCCATCCTTATTTCGTCCGGGGTCCGGGATTTTTATACACAAGACAGTCTGCTGCAGCTTGCTGCTTGGCTATACAGAAGACAGTCTGCTGTAGCTTGGCTGACAGGTTTCCGCGTTGTTGTGTACAACTGTCCATAGAACTCCTCGATTCAATCTAATAGCTCGAAGTTAGATGTTACAGTTCCTACCATCCGCAGTCTTCAGCTTCGTCAATTGACTTTGCCCAACAGACAAATCTCTTGTCAACACTTTGAAGCTTTTGTTACGCCCAATGGCCTCTACGATCTGTATTAAATTGGCGAAGCTCGCGAGTAAGATATTTTGTGATCTGCCTGTTGAGCCGCCGTCAATCGCACTGCAGAACCATCCTTCGTCTTTCTTCCTCCTTATTTTTAGTTTTAGTATTTTGGACCCCGCTGTATGGACAACTTCCACGAACCTGTCATTGTATTCGTCCACTCTCTGGCATAGTTTGGCATTCAAATCGGTTTTTCAGTTCGAAACAAACAATTCCTTTCTTTTGAGGGTATTCTTATTTAATTATTTTCATTAATGGTACGTTAAATACCGTTGTGTTTGGCGACGCGCCACGCTTTCGCCATATGCCACCGCCACGCCACTTCAGTATAACTGATGCCTTAGAGGCTGTATCTTTTTGGGTTAGTTGTATCATCGTTTGATTTAGTTGATGTCTCTTTTATTTTACCGAGGTTTTATGAGTTTGTGTTGTACGCCCTTGTTTTATTTTGATAGTTACTGAATTCAAGTTTGTGCCATATGGGCGTATAAACAAAGAAACTGATTAGTTATCAATTGTTTGGTGATTATTTAATAATATTATTAAAAGGCTATCAAAGAATTTCGTAATTAATTCAACAATAACAGTAAATATAATGCTTTTAATTTTTACGCCCTTTGAATATATGAAAATAGAGTAACAGATATTTGCCATAGATGTCAGACCAAATAGGCGTATGTGCAATATTTCCTAAAATACATTTTTAATCCAATTTCTATTCCTACCCAACGAACACACATGAAATAATATCACCCTACTGAAAATATCATTTTGATAGACTAATTTTTCACTGAAATATTAAGTTTTTTGTCTCTCCTGTAAAATTTGGTTTTTGCGCATACGCCCCTATGGAATGATGCCCTCGATATTTTAAAAAGTTATAAGCATAAAAAACCCCAAGCCATTAAATATCTGGGGTGTAGTCAAAACTGAAAATAACAATATCTTTTACTTGCTTCTCTGAACGAAACTGTTTCTTAAGCTTGTATTATATGTGTATTTTTACTGTCCCTTTCAGTGGAGTATATAGTTTTTTTATGTTACCAACCGTGTTTAATTTATGAAAATAAATAATGCTATTATCTGCAAGGGTAAGACTTTCTGTCCGAAAAAGTAACAAAATCATATCCACCCTACAATTTTTTCTCATATAAAAAATTGAAAACCGATTTTCTCTTAAAGTATGCAATTTAGAAGAACGGATTATTTATAATCTTTTAGTTTAAATTTTCTAAAAGAACGTATTCTAATTACTGGTGATCTATGAGGGTGAGCCTAGTCGATAAAGCCGAAAATATTGGGCTCTCAGTTCAGACGTTTTGGTAAATTTCGATTATTTTCGATCGTGATTTACTTTTAAACAATTAACTTTTGTGTCATTATTTATCTTTTAGGAATTCACATAGGTGTCTAAATATAACATATTGAAGTCATATTTATGTATTTCTTTATATAAATTAATGTTTTGCAAGTCAAATATTGGGCCCTCAATCCAGATATGTCTGGATTGAGGGCCCAAGATAAATCGTAATATTAATATGTAAATCATATTATACAAATTTAAGAATTTATATACATATTTTAGAAATTCTTAACTAAATGCTGAAATGAAAATTATAAACCCAGAGGTTGTACTTTTTGAGATTTGAAATATGCCATTTTAGCCGAGCATCTGGATTGAGAGCCCAAGCTATTTAATCACCACAGTTCCAATTTATGTTTTAGAAATTCGTGACCCTGTGCTTCATGTTTTTACTATTCTTTATTAAATCCCCTATAAATCTCAAATCGTTTTGTAAACTTTAAAAAAATGGGCCCTCAATCCAGATGCACACCTTATTTTTGCCTGATGCTAATTCCATATTCTAAAGCTGCCTGGATGAGATTGCTAACCTAGCAATAAGGCTGTCAATAAGTATTAAACAAATACAAATATTCATATTATACCTGATTTTATGGGATAGAAAAGGTCTTCATAAGGCGGACCAATGGAAAGAACGAAAGAAAGTTGCATGATAAAGGATTTTATTTAGTGATGGCTGAATAAATATTCATGACTTATACAATAGCAAGCTCATAGAGAGATGAGAAGTTAAACATGGTGTGTTAGGTTCTCATCCTCGTACCTACAGTCAATGACAAAATTATGATAATGCACAATACTAGACTAGAACTCAACTACCTACTAAGGCAGTAAAAAGAATATAATCTATCTGATTGATATGGTTAAAAGGTATTGTTTTCTATTTTGTAGGATAAAGGCTCAAATCTCAGTAACCGCTACTGGATGGAACGCGGGAACCTAGTTGTGCAAGGTGGCTGCGACTACTCACTGAACCCTAAGCCTGATATAGAGACTTCAGAGGCGAGGTTAAGGGCTTTCGCTCTTGCTAAACTAGAGAGGCAAGTTTAATTTTGTCCTTTTAAACTTTTAAAAAGTTTGTTTGTTTATTCTGTTTTCATGGTTGATTTTTTAAAATGTTAATTTATGTTATCATATCACATGCAAAGTTTATAATTCAAAAAAAAAAAAAAAAAACAAAAAAATAAATAAATAAATAAATAAATAAATAAAAAAAAAAAAAAAAATGTAAAAATTACTAAGAAAAGCCGATTTTATTAAAATTACCCTGATCATCTTTGTTTTGTAATGTATTAAGACTTACATGGCAAGGATCAAAACTCATATCCCTAAAAAATTTTTTTTTTTTGTTTTTGCTTTAGTTGTGTCTAGAGGCAGACCACGACACAGAAAATGTTAAAATGTAGAAAATTATGACGGGAAATATGTCTTGACGAATCTACCCTTACATTGTAAAAAAAAAAAACTACTTACCTACTAAGAAAACTGAATCAAATTTCCAAAATATTACTGTTTTACCAAATAGTTATTTCTATTTAAACTATAAAACAAAAATAAATTACCTCTATTATTTTTTCAGATACCATTTTCATAAAGCACACTGCGCTGAAGCTCTAGAAGTTTCTGCTGAGAATGTAGATAAGGCTTTAGAAGTGTTGTTTTATAAATACTTCAAAGTAGAACCAAACAAAAAACCAGATTCTGATAGTATTCCTTCAAAGGCAGAATTACTTGAAATGAGAGTCGATGAACAGGCCGTCCTAGAATCCATTTACGAGACAAGCTTTAAACTAAAAGATACGAATGTATGGAGCATAAAAGTTAATTTAGATTATTTAACCAAATTATACCAAAGCAAAGATGTTAAAATTCCTATACGAAAGAATGTAAATTATAGCAACAATGTTAAAAAGAAAAAAGAAGTTTGCAAACTCTTTCTCAAAGGACCTTGTAGGTTTGGTGCTAAGTGTAGATTTTCTCATGAAGTTAATGTTGAAAGTCCTGCAAATGAACCTGAGAATATTGAAAACGAAAAAATCTGGTTTGAGTTAGAAGTAAGATTTCCAGAGGGTACTGTGTATCCCTACGAGCCTCCACTATTATTTTTCAAAACAGCAAATAAAACTGAAATTGTACCAGACGTAACTTGTTTACGTATATCTGGAAAACTATTAGACGAAGCAAAAATATTAGCACAAGATGGTATACCAAGTATATACTCATTAGTTGAATTGTTAAACAATGAAGAGGAGATTACGAATTTCATACAATTTGATACTAGAACGTTCCCTCAAGCTACCGAAGTTTTATTTCCTCAATTAATAGAAGATACTAGTAAAAGCAAAGAGAAGCTACCGTCACATTACAAGAAAGGACAATCAAAAGATAAGAGATTCACTGTTAATGTAGAAGAAGTTTTGAGAGAAGATAGAATGATAGCTAAAGATTATGTTGAGAAGCAAGATGATAGGAGATACACCAAAATGATGGCTGGTAGAAGAAAATTGCCGGCGTGGCAGAAAAGGAAGGACATATTGAATGCTATGAAGAAATCACAAGTAAGTTACAATAAGCCTATAGACTACATTGCAAATCGAATTAATGCATCTTATTTTTAAGTTATGTTGTTATTTTTTGCTTGTAGATAAAAATTGACTTCGCTTTAGGTTTATCTTGTGTTCTTAGGGTTCGTCTATAATTTATTTTAACTAGACTGGATTATTATATAGATCGATAGTTATTACGTATTATTATTATGAATGTCTTACTCAAACCTAATTGCTGAGTACCTGCTATTGTCCATTAATAAAGTGCTCATCACACGAATGTTTACCCTGGGCGAGGTTCGAGCCCAAAGCCTTAAAGACAGGCTACTACTAACTAGGTTACTTACTAACGGCGTATATGAGCTCACATAAAAACATAGATGTTGCAATACTGTAAAAAAATCTTCGTCAACAAAGTTTGAGACGTACATATATTGGCTAACTCTGTCTTTCAAGGTAATCGTAATAAGTGGAGAAACAGGCTGCGGTAAGAGTACGCAAGTCCCTCAGTACATCCTAGATGACTGGCTGGAGAACTTTCAAAAGGAGGGGGAAAGGCATGTCGAAATAGTGTGCACGCAGCCACGACGTATATCCGCCATCGGGGTCGCTGACCGCGTGGCCGAAGAACGAATGGAGAAGACCGGGGTCGTCGCTGGTTATCAGGTAATATTATCGTTACTGCCAGAATGTCACGGATGTAGCGATCTCAGCGCTACATTGAAGGTCACGACGGAATGCTTGGAACAAGCGACGGACCAATCTTAGTGTGCGAGCTAAAACGCGGTTATGAAGTTTCTTAGCAGGTTTCTAACAAACTGTTGAATTTTGGTCCCACGCCACCCAGTTAGGCAGAAGATTACCTTTTTTCTCTCAATCTCTTATTGATCGAGCTGTGTGCACGCAGCCGCGTCAGTCTTTATCTTGGGGACATTTAATTTACCCATTCAAAACCTGCCCGCTTCCTTCCTCATATCCTGTACCCTAGTCTGGTATATTTAGTAGAATGTAAAAAAAAACATAAAACCGGATTACAGTCTGGCAAAAAAGTCGTGAAACAGAACTAATCTTACTTCTCAGTAATATCCATAAGTTAGAGCGTGACAGCATGATATAAAATGGCAACACCGTACCGTACGCACCGAAGTGGCGCCCCTATTAATTTCATGATGACTTTTTGTCCAGACTGTACATTAGAAGGAAAAACAAAAAAAAGAATTCGTCTAATGTGATCTAGTAACGATACTGACTGTGTAAACAAAATATGCGCACTGATTTAAAAGTAACCCTGTGTTTTCCTATATTTCAGATAAGATTAGAAAGCAAAATGTGTTCAAAAACTCGTCTTCTATTTTGCACAACTGGTATTCTCTTGCGGCGGTTAGAATATGACCCTCAGCTCTCTACTGTTACGCACATTTTAGTCGACGAGGTGCATGAACGGTCGGAAGAGAGCGATTTCCTGCTGTTGATCCTGAGGGACCTTATCAAAGTAAGGAAAGACCTTACAGTCGTACTGATGAGTGCAACTTTGAATGCGGAACTGTTCTCGACTTACTTTGACAAGATTCCAGTTTTGGAAATACCAGGTAAGATCTTATTTGTAGTAATCGGCTTTAACTTTGTTTTGCAGAATCATACACATATTATATCTAGTAAATATGTATTACTATAATATTGGTTCACATAATTTTTATTTTGGTCACTTTAATAAAAACAGTTTGTTTTTATTTATAGGTAGAACTTTTCCAGTAGAGCAATTATTTTTAGAGGATATTATGGAGATGACGAACTATATTTTAGAAGCAAATGGACCGTTTGCTAAAAAAGTTAAGAAAGGTAATTATTACTTACATAATAAATACTTATTATTAATTATGGGTTGCCTGGAAGAAATTGCTTTAAGCAATAAGACCGCCTGTTGCCTAACGCTTAAGTCTATAGGTTATAATTGTATTTGTACATTTCCTGTTTGCGTGCAATAAAGTATTTTGTATTGTATTGTATTACTCTATGCTGAATGATCAAATAAAAAAAACTGTCTGTCTATTACAATGCAATTAAATACAAACACTATTCTGGTATGCCCTTAGGTGAAAAGGACAAAAAATACGACTTGGAGACAGATCTAGAAACCTGCGATGTCCGTTCGGAAGCCAGCGAGCCGCCCAAAGCGAGCATTCGCGACGAGAACCTCACCGCGGCTCAAATGATGGCTCGCTACCCGCATGCAGGGAAAACCACGTGCAAGAACTTATATCTCATGGATACTGAGAAGGTGAGCAACCATAATACTCCATATAGCCAACGCGCTTAAACACTTGCGCTATTTAGAACATATACTGCAAGACAGGGTTTGCACGAGATAAATAGGATCTTGCATTCGTTTCAAAGAGACAAATGCGTAGAAGCATCCACGCTGGGCGGGCAATGTGAGTAGGGTGAAGGGTAGGGTACGAAAAGGAGGGAAAGGGACGCCGGACGCGTTATGTTGTTGTAATAATGTTGTATGTCACATTCTGTATCTCGTATTTTTTAAATAGACCTTTAATTGTTCCACTGCTTGGCAAAAGTATCAACTTTCTGTTTCCTCTGTTCTCGGTCTAGGCCTACTTTCCGCCATTTTTATCCGAAAGCGTCCCACCATAGTTTTTTAGTCCTGCCTCTTCGATGTTGGCTATGCAGTATTTTATGGTTTAGAAACCTGTGACTAAATAGTATGCTGTATCGATGCAACTATTATAACTTCTCTAGCCTATGCCAGTTTACTGCTGCCGGTCGGAAGAAGGTAATGCCACAATCAGTATGAATCGAACATTGCTGCCCATCTTCAGAGCATGTACCTTTAGTAGCATTATTTTTAGTACACATAATTTCTTCACTAGTTCACTTTTTTTTTCTTCAGATAAATCAAGATCTTATAGAACACGTCTTAATGTACATAGTGGATGGCGATCATAAATGGCCGCGAGAGGGCGCCATTCTAATCTTCTTGCCTGGAATTGGTGAAATCATGTCCTTGCATGATCAGTTGTACGAGAGCCATACGTTTAGTCCCAAGTAAGTCACATGCAGTTTTATATTGTGGCCTGGAAGAAAACAAAAAGTTTATATTTTATAATATCTATTACCTATATAAAATAAAGTAACTTGGAAAATATACAGGGCTTAAGTCGGAGGCGGCTTAGCAATAACCAAAACGACATGTTCAATCAGTGGATTTATAAACATTCTCAAATAAACCTTTTTAAAAAAAGACTTCTCCCTACAAACTGTCTGTTGAAAATGACCACGAGTATAAAAAAATGCTGCAAGTAATAGTTTGCTGTATAAATTATAAAACGATCAATGTCTATGTGTAGATATTGTATTAGAATGTTTAAGTCTAGTGAAAACCATTTATTTTTCTACAACAGGACTGGTAAGTATCTCCTGGTCCCCTTGCATTCAACGTTATCTGGCGAGGAGCAGTCGCTCGTGTTCAAGAAGACGAAGCCGGGAGTGCGCAAGATAGTGCTCTCTACCAACATTGCGGAAACTTCCGTCACTATAGATGACTGCGTGTTTGTTATAGACTGCGGCCGGATGAAGGAGAAACGGTCAGTTAATGATTAACTATCTGCTAGAATTCCGTTCCCAAGAATATTCCTAGCGTTCCCGAGAAAATTCCAATGAAACTTGCCGTTTAAGTTTTCTAGATGTGGTAGACCGGGTTGGTGTTTTTGGGTTGGGTACCTGTCGACCCGACTGACCCTACCGATTGCACTGTTTCGTCCTAGCCAGCCTCAAAAGGAAAGTAGCAGTCTTAATGTGGAAATATTTCCGGGGTTGGCACACCACTAGTTAGAATAGGTATTTGTCATGGTATAAAGTAATGTGGGTGTCATTCTGTAAAGGAGGAGAATGTTACATGACTGTAGTAAAACATTACATTAATGGAATGTGGATAACTGGCACAAAGTGTTACTTATAATAATTTTACTGGATTAAACGATTATTAAGTTACAATTATTTGGTTACAATAAAAAGAATACAATTAATCAATTTAGAATTAATAAAAAAAATTGAGAAGCTATTTGGTGCCATGACCAGGATGTGTGTGATTTTGCATTGGACTGTACGGTTGCAGTGACCTTATCCCACTATTCGAGAAAAATTGTATTCAAAGACCTCTATAAGACCTATTAAAAATAACCTATGAAATCGTATTCCTACACTAAAAATCTAAAACTCATGGAGTAGCGAGCGTTCGTGTTTGTATTTTCTCCGATTAGTTGATCATCTTGTTACAAAAGTAATGTTTCTTTATCGTCTTCAGATTTGATTCGAACCGCAACATGGAGTCTTTGGAGCTAGTGTGGGTGTCCCGCGCCAACGCGAAGCAACGCAAAGGGCGCGCCGGACGAGTCATGCCCGGAGTGTGCGTGCATCTCTTCACATCGCACAGGTCAGTAAGGATACATCTGCTGAACGTACGGCGCCGATTTTTGCATTGACGTAATTTCGGCTAAAGTCATGGGGCATGTCATGTCATGGGGCACTAAAAAAAACGTATTCAGCCGAACGTTTGTGGGGTAAGGCGTGTCGCAACACTGCACTAACTAAACCAAAGAAATTGGAACCAGCCCCCTAATACAAAACAGCAGACAATTTATGTAGCTGATAAAGTAAGATATAAGAATTTTATTGTTATCCGGAGGAACGTTTCATAAGTTTTGATGAGAGGACGTAATATATATGAAACGATGACAATTTTAATGAATCGCAAGCGTCGGTGGTGGCCAAGTGGGTAGGGCCGTTGATTTCCATTCGGAAGGTCGCAGTTTCAAACATCGGCACTTTTTTTAACCTATGCTTGATTCGAAAAATTACGATGAATCAAACTTCACCGGACTGGGATCGGCACGTGCCAATGTGCTCTCGATTTTCGAATTCATATAAACCAAATAAGAAACCTGCTCTAGGGGCGCCACGTGTTTATTTTTACGAATTCCGCAATATGGCGAGGTTTCTTATTTCTTTGGTCGGGCTTTAAGTCAAAGTTTTTGTATCAAGTTGACCAACCCGCACTGGGCCAGCGTGGTCGACTAAGGCCTATTCAGCCTGATTTCAGAGTAGGCTCGAGCCCCTCGGTGGGGATATATATGAGCTGTTAACGAACAATTTTGGTTTGATATTCCCTCAGATACAACTACCATTTGCTGGAGCAGCCTGTGCCGGAGATACACCGGATCCCCCTGGAGCAGCTCATCCTGAGGATAGAGGTCCTGCCGCTGTTCCAGAGCATGAGTGTGCACGAGGTCTTAGGTCAGTTTGTATAGCGCTGTCTCATTCTGATGGCATAATGTCGTTTCTTTTGTTTATGTAGCTGTAATCGAAATCCTATGTGAATGTTTTTATGTTATTGGGTAACTTAGAGCGTATCTTTCTTTATGTGTGTATCTGTGGGTAACTAAACTTTATTAGGTTTAACTAAAGCCTGACCAAAGAAATAAGAAACCTGCTCTGGGGGCGCCACGTGTATATTTTTACGACTATGGCAACAATTTCCCTTATAAACTTAGTTCCATTGAAATTCCGCAATATGGCGAGGTTTCTTATTTCTTTGGTCGGGATTTACATTCATACACGATAAACTAATAAAATAAATTAATGTTTATCGTGTGTTTTACACACACACACCAATTCTGACAAAAAATATTTTATATGAATTAGTGAATAAATAAAAATAAATGAAATCGATATGCATTTTTTATTTTACAGGAAAAACAGTAGAACCGCCAGCAAAGTCAAACATAGATGGCGCTTTACTTCGCCTCCGCGACGTCGGTGCTCTAGACTCGTCCTTCGCGCTAACCCCGTTGGGGCGACATCTAGCGGCGCTGCCGGTCGACGTACGGATTGGGAAACTGATGTTATTCGGAGCTATATTCTGCTGTGTGGACTCTGCGCTTACCATGGCTGCCTGCCTTAGCCACAAGAGCCCGTTCGTTGCGCCTTTTGGGAAAAAGGTACGGGTTTTACTTCAAAGTCAAATGATTTATTTTTTAGGATATTTATATTTAACCTCGTAGCCGTAGCCTAGTTGGTAGTATGTCTGCCTACGAAGCACAAGGTCACGGAATCCCGCCCAGGGCAAATATTCGTGTGATAGATGAGCACTTGTGTTTGCCTTGTGTCTGTATGTATATCAGTTGTCTGACACCCATAGTACAGGGCTCTGCCTAGTTTGGGGTCAGATCGCCGTGTGTGAGATGTCCCACATATTTATTTTATTTATTTATTTATTTACATCACTTAGTTGCATGCTCTTTTATGTGGAATTCTAAAATGTGACTGTTTTTGTGGACTTGTTAATCTGACCTTTCTTTATGGCTAATTGTAATGTCCCTGCAAAGAAAAAAAAAACAATTAATAATAATAATAATAATTGAATTTTCACCCTGCATTCAAGTAAGTTGGTTATCCTCAGTGGAAAACGAAAACGCGCGGAGCAGATTTTATTAAATAAGTATACGTACAGTGAAATATACTAATTATTGAGTACCCGGTCACGTGACTGAAGTTTGAATTTTAAGTTGAATTTTATTTTTGAGATTTCAACCTAAAGATTTCCTTAGTAAAAGTAGTTCAGTTTCTTGAGTACTACCACTATTTTGCGGATAAACTCTTAAAAAAATTAAACTCGTGTCAGTGAAGACACCATTCTTGAATTAAATGGGAGAGGTTACTTTCATCTTTTAATTAACTATAATATGTTATTTGCAGGCGGAGGCAGATGCAAAGCGAAAAGAATTCGCTTGTTCTAATAGCGACCAGCTGACCACGTTACGAGCTTATAGAGTAAGTTGTTTACATTCCATGATTTTACTGTAGTGGATTGTTGTGTCTTGTGTTATTATACAATTAATATGAAGAATATGTTAAAAACACTGTTTTGCGGCTCTCTTTCTCTTCTCGGCTATATTTAGTAAACTTATTTATCGGGAATATTTTATGTCAATCTTATATTTTGGCCGGAGGTATATTTATGAATAAGATGATCTTCTGTTTTCTATATTTTCTATTACTAGAACACTGTGATCGCTGGACGCGGGACGCGGCTTCTGTACGAAATATTTAACTATTTTAAATCGAAGCGAAAATGAAAACAGTTCCTGCTCGATCTCGAATGTTCCTTTTCGCATCGATTTAAAACATAACCTTTTTATACTACTCGTATCTATAAATTGAAGCGAAAAAGGAGCCAAGGTTCAAAAGTCCCTGCCCAAGATAAATGATTTTCATTTGACGACATCTCTTGAAAAATTAATAAACTATAATTTTTTTTTCTAGAAATGGCAGCAAGCAATGAAGCACAGTACACACGCAGCGATAGTGTTCACTAGTGAAAACTTCCTCTCGCACAAGACGATGTTAATGTTGGCTGACATCAAACACCAGCTGTGGGCTCTGTTGGCTGATATTGGGTTTGTTCCTTCCGCTCCAGCCAGGAGGAGGAGGAATCAGGATCAAGTCGCATCTCTGACTGGGGAAGAGGTCAGTAGTGTGTACAATACCATACAATAAACAATCTTTATTGCACAAAAATAATTCACATATTTGCATATTGCATGCATAATTACTAGATCGATAAAACATATATGATCGATAAAACGATAGAACAGAATGACTCACCTGCCGCCCAGATAAAACTAATATTGTTTTCGTGGGGCAGTATCAATGTAACACTGCTTATTTAATACCTATGTACCTAATTTCCCTAATAAAAAAAATTAAACAGGTCACAGGTCCTAGTATAGTCTATTCAATTAACAGAATGCCCACAGTATAAACAAACGGAAAATAAGAATCAGTTCCAGTTTTCAGTTTTTTTTTATCAGTTTCAGCTAATCGTTAGTATTTACCGAATCCAAAATTGTTGATGTGAATATTAACCCTTATTGGTGATAAACGAATTTCCTTGTCGATTAAACACTTCTTCTGCTTAACTTGGTCTGTGCGTTTGGATTATTTTGACCGTACATTTTTATTTCAGTTGAACTCTAATGGAAACAATGATAAGTTACTGGCGTCGATACTCTGCGCAGCGTTGTATCCCAATGTTGTAAAGGTATGAAATGTAATGTGTTTTACTTAGAAATAAGGACAATTTAGTCTTAGATTCAAATAATACAATTCAAAGGTTTAATGTGAAATTGACCAACCCGCCTTGGGCTAGCGTCGACTATTCACCTCGGTTTAAGGTATCTGAAAAGTTTTTATGTCTGGCAGTTGTCTTATAAAATTTCAAATCGCGTTGGTTTTTTGAAGTGTCCCGCCTTTGCGTCCGTGTATGGGCCTGGCCACAGCCTCGCGCGACGCGCGGTGCCAACTGCGAACTGCGAAGTGTTACCAGTGACCCATAGTCAAAATTAACATTAGAGAACTAACTTTTTTTATACCTAAAAACCTGCTAAAATGTATTACCACTGAAATTTAAAAAGTAGTAACGTTTATCTTATTTGACTTAGAAAACGACTTCAACACTGTAATGTAGCATAAATAAGATTAGAAATAGGTACGTAAATTTAATGTTTTGAGTCATGTGACGTGGAAAAATAACGTAAAATGTTACAATACTAACGTTCTGGCAAGTTCCGCGCCGCGCCAGGCCCGGCGCACTCCGCGCTAGAGCTCCAGAATGTACTACGCCGGGCGGCCCGGTATACGGGGCCATTTAGTGGGAAAAACGCGCGCGCTTGTGAAGATGCTATTATTTTAGTCTGTGGGCGAGCGTAACGACAAAAGGTAGGCTATTATAGCCAGGATCACGTTCGACGCGTTCAATGTAAGTTGAATGTTAGTGGCGTGGTAGCTAGAATTAAATTCGCACGTTTGCTATCAGAGAGTGCGCCTTCTGTATCTAGTCATCAGCCGAAAGATGTCCACTGCTGGACTGCTGCCTCCCCCAAAGATCTCCACAATGATCGGTACCGCTTCCCGCGACCCTCATCACCACCTTGTGGGGAGATACGCAGGCGAACCAGAGTCACCGACATAGCCCGACGAATCGCTAAACTTAAGTGGCAATGGGCTGGGCACATTGCGCGTAGAACCGACGGCCGTTGGGGCAGAGAGCTGCGCGCCGGAAGACGTAGTGTGGGCTGTACCTAGTACTATTATTTGTTGTGTGCCTCAGGCACTGGGCGGTCACTCCATACAGAAAACGCGTTTTGACAAGCTACTTCTTTTTGAATAACAACTGAATATCCACTACAAGTCAATGGCGCTAGGCGCTATGTAAAACATCCCCGAACACCACCGGCGGAGTCCCGCGGCGCCTGCGGGGTGCGGGGCGTGGGGCGCTATATCGGGCGCGAAACTCATTTTGGCGCGGGGGGGTGAGTGTCCTTTCTGTACGGGTTAGTACTATTATTTTCTTCTGTGCCCATGGTGAGAAATCCTTTCATAAACCCTCGAACGGCTCACCGGACCAAGCCTTGGCCATCAGGTGCTGACGCCAGAGAAGTCGTTCCACATGGCAGCAGGCGGCGCGGTGCCGCGGCAGCCGGGCGCGGAGGAGCTCAAGTTCAAGACCAAGGGCGACGGCTTCGTGGCGCTACACCCCTCCTCCATCAACTCCGCCGTGGGCCACTTCCCCAGCCCCTACCTCGTGTACCAGGAGAAGGTCAAGACTTCCAGAGTGTTCATTAGGGAGTGCTCCATGGTGCCGCAACTGCCTCTAGTGCTGTTTTCTGGTAAGATTCCTTTTCTGTCGTATCTCTATATCGTCACCCGGCTTAAAAACAAGTACACCCCTCCTCCATCAACTCCGCCGTGGGCCACTACCCCAGCCCCTACCTGGTCTACCAGGAGAAGGTCAAGACTTCCAGAGTGTTCATTAGGGAGTGCTCTATGGTGCCGCAACTGCCTCTAGTGCTGTTTTCTGGTAAGATTCAGTAGGCCTACTATGTAAGTAGCGACAGGCTCGAGAAGCTGTCAAACGCGACATATTAAAGGAACTGCTATGGCACTAATGTTTCGCGTTTGACAGCTTCTCGAGCCTGTCGCTACTTACATAGTAGGCCTATTGGTAATATTATACAGAATATTTTATGGATTACTAGCTTTCCGCCGCGGCCCCGTCTGCGTTAACAGATTTTACCATGGGAATGAGGCATTTTCCCACGGTAAAATGTAGCCTATGTTACTCGTACTCAGGGTGAATGTAGCTATCTAAAACGGCCAAAATATTTTTGAAATCGCTACAGGTTATTTTGAATTTATTAATTACAAACTTAGAGCCCTTTCACACGTACCAATGTATTATCTTCTGGGTTCAATTAAACTCCAAAATACTTTGGTACCTTTTATTAGCACTCAAAACACTTCGACACTTATAATTTTATTTTAACTTTTCACAAAAACTGAACTCAACACAACCTTTCGCTTTCACGTCCCTTTTTCAACTCCTAGCCTCGACATTATTTTCCGATAACCCCCGCTTCCCCACTGCCCTCACTACTTTAACACAAACCAATCAGAATCAGCCGTCTGTCAACCAATCAGAATAAGCCGTCCGTCAACCAATCAGATTCAAGGTTGACGGACGCGTGAGTCAACTGAGCAACTTTAAAACGTATTTTAATAAAATATGTCTTTTGAGAACTACCTTAAAGTAACTTAGTTAACAAATGTGTTTTCGATTTTAGAATTCATATGTACGTTTATTCGACGCTCTTACGGTGAAGGAAAACATCGTGAGGAAACCTGCACATACTTGCGAAGTCATTCAAGGGTTGTTTGTGAAGTTGACCAACCCGCACTGGGCCAGCGTGGTCGACTAAGGCCTATTCACCCTGATATCAGGGTAGGCTCTAGTGATCTAGTCCCTCAGTGGGGACATGAATAGGCTATTTGACAATGCGAAAAATAAAGTGTTAATTACTGTAATCAGTATGTAATGTAAGTTTAAAAATGGATATTTACTATGGGAAGTTGAAAATAATAATTAATTTATGTAAAAATCCGTAAATAAAAATGTATTTTTTTTGGCGTTTGTCACGTGACTCAAAACGCTCCTGATTGGTCGGGTATAGGACATATGTCACTAGCCAGTAAACATCGTTTTCTACTTAAGCAACTTGTAGTAGTAGTACTGGCTAGTGACGTCACCGATGCCATTGCGACGCCATATTTTCAAAGTAGCGTTTTGGCGCGCTACTTAAATATTGAATTTTTATTTTGATATTTTTCAGGAAATATGTACCAGAATTAAAAAATACAACTATTACTGGGATCCACAAACTCTACTGAATAATAAAAAATATATTTTAAAAACCAGTCAAATAGCCTATTGTACTTTCGTTTGAAATCTGTATAAGATGTGATTGTCGGCAGGTTGTGGTTTGACGGTGGAGCTTCACAACGGCACATTCATAGTGTCGCTGGAGGACGGCTGGATCATGTTCCAAACTGAAAACCACGAGGTTTGTATAAGTTATCTATATTAAAGCCTGACCAAAGAAATAAAAAACCTCGCCATATTGCGGAATTTCAATGGAACTAATTTTATAATGGAAATTGTTGCCATAAACATTAAAATATACACGTGGCGCCCCCAGAGCAGTTTTTTTAGAACAGAAAGGACACTCACCCCCCCGCGCCGCCGGCACTCGTTCCCCGCCCGATATAGCGCCCCACGCCCCGCACCCCGCAGGCGCCGCGGGACTCCGCCGGTGGTGTTCGGGGGTGTTTTACATAGCGCCTAGCGCCATTGACTTGTAGTTGATATTCAGTTGTTATTCAAAAAGAAGTAGCTTGTATAAATGCGTTTTCTGTATGGAGTGACCGCCCAGTGGTACTACGTAACATGTTCGTTTGCCGTCAGGTCGCCGAGATGCTCAAAACCATCCGAGTTGAACTTATCAACCTATTGGAAGAGAAAATCAACGATCCCAGCCTAAACCTTTTGAACTACGAGAAAGGTAACAAAATCATCAAAACTATTGTACAGATCGTCACCAATTTCTAGTGTTTTGTAAATTTTCACTTTGACGGAGTATATTTTTGTATAAAATAAATGCAAAGTAAGAGCATCAGATTAGTAAATAATTTTGCCATCAGAGACGCTCTGTGTTAAATTTTTGATTGATGATATTATTTGCGGGCACCAAAAAGTTTATGTGAATGAGTACTTTTTGTGCTTTGTGCGACACAAAAGATTAGAAATTATGGAGCAAATTATTTTTTACCAATTTCCTCAATAAATGGTTTTTAGCTAAATTTTATTCAGTTGGATAATGTTGCCAATGAATTTTACAAAACGTTTCATATTGTCTAGTCTTGTGTTGCCACTTCACTGGACGTTGCTTTCATGTCGTGTATAGTAAAAGAATAATAAATAAATTTAGCTGTTTGTTTAGTAAAGTTATTCACCAATTTTGTTGCCGTCCACGGTTACGAGTATCTAAGTGTATAAATTGTAAGTACATAATAATTTTGTCACCTGCCTGTACTATTAGTGTACATCATTTACCTCCTGGTAAATAATATGATGTGCATTCTCGGTTGTTTTCGGATTTGTATAGCGTTGTCTCTATCACTTAAGTGACGTTTTAACACGGGTGCGAAGGAGATGAACCTACGAAACCAATATCCGATATGCCGCGTTCTGTGAGTGTATAAATTATGATGTTCTCGTTTATTATAAAGATGCATCAACATGAAGTTGTTTTGTATTAATATGAAAATACGAACTAAATGACGCTTATTGTTGATTGGCCTAAATGTCCACTATTGAGCAATTAACAAAAGAATAAAAAAAAACATACGCGTCGAATTGAGAACCTCCTCCTTTTTTGAAGTCGGTTAAAAAGGTACTTAATTGTTTGAAAATGCGTAGGTTACAATTATTTCTGAATAATAAAAGAATTAAGACTCTAATTCTCGTGAAAATATTGAGACTCAAACTGCGTCATGTTGCGTCATTTAGTTCATATATATCTATTATTTTAATGTGCAATTATGTAGGGAATAAAACAGCACTATTTTTTGATATTATTTTATTTATTAAATTTGATATGTAAGTTGAGTTAATCTGTCATATTATTTTAATACTGAGATTAGCTGTGTTACCCGTGATATTTATGCTTAATGTCAATAAATTGGAAAAACGTGTTACTTGGTTTGATTTAATGTAAAAATACCCTTATATTTTTGTCGTAAATTCATCGATAGTTGCAACAGAATAATCAACAATTATTATTTATTGACTTATTTTAATCGAGAGTTGTTTTGAAAACTTACAAAGTTTTTAAAACAATAGTAGCCTAGAAATATCCAGTATTAAAAATTTGTAAATACGTCGGGACATCAATCATAATTATTATCCCAAAATAAGCAGAACCCCACACAAATAGATATAATATATATACAAACCAAAGATATTTTTGCATTGGCTTGTATGCTTTAATTTTTTGTGAATTAATAAGGCCGATGAGGTCGGTCGTCTAAAGCCTTGGTCACATTTAGCGAATAGTCGCTGCGATTGCATTGCACGGTCAGTATGGAATTCGCAGCGAATAGCCTGTCACACTGAGCGAGTTCTCGCTGCGTGTGCCCATTCGCAGCAACTAATCGCTGTGTGTGACCGAGGCTTTAAACACAAAGTTATACTTGTAAGACGGTCACTAAGGCCTACTCACTCTGATTTATATATGAGTTGTTAACGATACAATGGTGTCGATTCGGTGTTGGCCAATGCACTAATCTTAACTAAAATTTAACTAAAATTTAGTTAAGATGTGTCAGATGACACATTTAGCTATTCGGAACGCACGACTTAACTTAATTTTGTATGGAATCTGACAGGACTAAAAATAAGTTGAACTAACGCCATTTAGCTATTCGGGAACGACCATTCATCTGTCATTTTTAGTTCGTTATCTGTCATTTTTAGGTGTTTTGAACTTAAAATGGCCTTAATTTAGTTCCGTTTTTTTAGGTGTAGACTTAATATATTTTGTAAGTTTTGAGGTTAACAAACTAGGAAATCAGGAAAAAAATATATAGTGATGAGTTGCTTCAGCCAATCTTCTTTCGTTAATCCTGAATATTTACTGAATAGCTCATCCTCAGTCAGGTCAGCGGGGTCGGTCGAGTCTTTCAGCTAAAAACTCCATAAATCGTACAAGCAAGAGCATGCTAAGCAGATAACTTTGGATTTTGCACCTTTCTTATGTCCATCGAATAAGGAACAGAATCGCAATCGCGTTGGCCCTGCTTAACCTTCACTTAACAGTACGTACAGAAGCCAGCACATGCAGTTGGACACTTGCACTACGAAATTCACCCCTACCGCTACGGAATACGGGCGCTCTCAAGGTCATAATGTCCAGCCGCATGTGCTGCTTACTGTACAACAAATCGACCATAAGTTCTATTTTGCTATTTCGTTTTTGTTATACGCAGAAAAAATATAAATTTCTAATTTCCGAAACTAAAACGGAACGTAACACATACTAAGTAGCGTTTCGTTGCGCGTGCGTTCGATTCACTAACGTTCACTTTATCGCGGATTAAGGTTGCATGACTTTATACCTTTGCCTTTCTGTTCAAAAAAAAACATTGCAGGAGCGTGCACAGAGTGAGATAATGTGTATCCGAACGTTAATCGTGTCAAGATTTGTTAAGTCCTGTCAAAAATGAACTAAAATTAGTTAAGATAAGGCGGGTGCAATACCGAATTAGCCCCAATATGAGTATTATTACAAGTACCTACATATACGATTTAAAATCAAACGGTTTTTATTAAAAGTACCTAAGATTTACAAAATCATTTTACGATGTCAAAGCTAATCAATATCAAGGACCAGACTGTCATTCTATTGATTCTAGTAAGATTTATTATCTACACTTTTATTTTGATTTAGAATAAAAAAAATAAGAATATTACTCACGACTCACGATACACAAAAACTCTAAAGCTACCAGATTGCGTACTTTTTTATAAATGGAACCGTACAGTTTTCCTGATATTGACAAACGGTCTGGCTTACAAAACCGGCCGATTGAGCGTACACTGGGTGATGTATGGCGCTATCCGTCACGTATGCGGGAACCGTGTGGGTGTCCGACTAAACGGCTGTCCCGGACATACGGACATAGGTACTTAGATTAGTAGCCACAGACAATAATATAATACTATAATAAATAGTGTAGAGAGTTCATGTAGGAAATATAATTAAAATTGCAAATTTTAGAGAGAAAAAACTAAAAAACCGAAAACCCCTAATATTTGGATTAAAGCCTTGTTTTGACTAATGTACAGTAGCCAGAACATGCGGCTGGCCATGTTGACGTTGAGAGCGCCCGTATTCCATAGCGGTAGGGGTGATTTTCGTAGTTCGAATGTCCAACCGCACGTGCTAGCTTCTGTACTTCGATTAGTAGCCACAATGTAATGCTACGTGTGAATATAGTAGTGTAGAGACTGGAGTTTATGGAGGAAAAATAATTATAGCAAATAAAGAGCTAAAACACCTAAAATTTCTTGTAACTGAAATAAAGATTTGTTTTGAGAATACAGTTGTTGCGCGCTACATGTTCTTTTTATTTTGTGCAATAAAGTATATTTTGAGTTTTGAGTTTTGAGTTTGAATAAACGAGTTCTTTTTTATACTGGGGGTGTATTTTAGCGATTGCCAGCGAAGATTGGAGATTCGGTAGAAGACAAAATTAAAAGAAAGTAATAAAAATATAAATGATACATTAGGTAGGTATATTGTATTATAATTAGAAAAAGTTTTTTACAACCCAGTCGATTTGTTGTGAAAAACCAACCCTACTATATTAAGTCTGTCTTTACACGGATTACGATTCCAAAGGAAAAACACATTTATTTGACTAGAAAGCAGCGGTCCCTAACGACCGGTCTGCCCCAGCCTTGGCGGCGATATTTCATCGCCGTAAAAAATTGGACGCTGCCATTCGCGGGCCATTCCAATAGTGCGCCATCTAGCGGCAGTAAACCGCACGCGCGCGCGCTACATGTGTACTTTAAACCGACAACTTTTGGGTCGGACCGGCCGAATAGTTTGAAGACGGATTTGCGGGGATACGGCATCTAAAAAAAGTTCTGTTTAAGATGAGTAGATACCTACTTTATGCTTTATTTAGTTATTGGTTCGCCAACAGTTTAACAAACCATAACGGCTCTGCCTCTCAAATTATTATAGAAATAACAATAGGAAACGACGAGATACTTTCAAAATAATAGATTCAATTAGAACGTAAAATACATATACCTACAGCAGCAAGACATTTGATTGAAATTACGATTAATAAAACTGTTATAATTAAATTTAGGTTTGGCGACATCTAGTAGTCAATAGCTGGACTACATATCTACAATTACTATTCTTGTTTGACTGATCTGACAGATGGCGCTTATTAAGCAATAACAAATTCTGATAAGATCATATGGAGCTCTAAAATGTTGCTTCGTGGAATGAAATATTTCTTACATAAAATCCGATACTATTTCGTTCTAATAAGAAACTAGCTTTCTATCCTGCGGCTCCTTCACAGTCTTTTCCGTGGGATTGAGGCGTTTCCCACGGTAAAAGATAACCTATGTCCTTCAAGTACCAAATTTCATAAAAATCGGTTCAACGGTTTTGGCGTGAAACCGTAACAGACAGACAGAGTTAGGTACTTTCGCGCGTTGTTGTTAATAATAGTAGGGATTCCTGTTTGTATTTTTGTACTAAAAGGTTTATTCGTAAAAAAAATCTGACAGTTTAACTAAGGGTATATCCATACTAAGCATTGAACAAACCGTGCACCCCTGTAAGGTCCGTGTTTGCGTCGTTCGTACGCGCGTCACGTAGCGGCCGGCGCGTAATTGGTACATTTACCGCCCTTCGTCCTACGAGCTCGGAGTCTGGACCAATATCTTACCCTGGTCTTTGGATTATCCTCTTTTATTTTTCTGTGGGCATAAAGTTTGTTGAATACTTCACGCTTAGTAAAACATTGTGACCATTTATTTATTACAAGATTTTCGATTTACAAAAAAGGATAGATACGGGTGAAAATCACGGGTCAATTGTGTATCAAAATCGATTTTTCATATAAATTTCTAGTTCAACTGTGTTTTTCAAGATAGATATTATTTCACCTTTTTTATTTTTCTTTGGTATCTACTCCCTAGAGCCTTCCCCAAAAGCGCTGTTTGACTAGAGTATAAGTTTCATTAAAATAAAATTCAATTTACTTAATTTGTATGTATAGCACTTAAAAATAACTAATTCTTATTTGTTTAACTCACCTAATTAGTAATATAAATTCAATGACAGCCTCCCTTTATCTCCGATCACTAACGAATATCACAACACCTAAAACTAAACCCCAAATCAAGTCATAACCAAATCCCAAACATCTAAACTCGAATGCCGCTCCAATAAAGTTCCACCCTACACAACTTAGCATAAACACGTATCGCAAAAACTGCTCTGCCGTTATTATCAGGCGTTGATTCCATTCACTAAGGACGAATAAATCAACGCTAAAGCCGAAATCCGACAATAAATTTGGGTCCGGACCCAATCCGAGGTCCTATCCTGGTCATCGCGACCCAAAAGGCGTTTTAGCGCTAACCCGGGTCGGACCTTTCCGCTAAATAAATCCCTTATCTGCATACGGCAAACCTTTCTAGGGTCCAGCTTAATAAATTCAGGTTGGGTCTTGGCAAGTTTCTTGTGGATATGACTAGGAGATGTTTTAAACACCTTTTAGAATTGTAATATTTTAACAAATAACGTGCACACACATAAATTATTATCATAAAGTCTGCCCGAAAGTTTCTAGGGGTCAAGTGTAATTTACTGGCCTATACATATATTATTGTTACCACCGACCAAAGAAATATGACACCTTGCCATACTGCGGATTTTATAAGGGAAATTGTTGCCATAGTCGTAAAAATATACACGTGGCGTGGCGCCCCCAGAGCAGGTTTCTTATTTCTTTGGTCAGGCTTTAACGCTTGGTTCAATTCAAAATCATACACTTTTATAATGAACAGTCCGACCCGGGTTAGGACATTATTATAATAGAGATAAAAAAGGAATAGTGGACAAAAACCAAATTTTAATTCGCATCTAAAACAATAACATTCACAAATACAATGAAAGGGACTTGCTGTGAAAGCAAAATGATGCTGTGTCGTTGCGTCGTCGTCGCTTAGACTTCCAATCACATAAGAAAAAATACAATTTTTTGATTGGCATTCTTAAGAACGGATATTTGCCTTGGTTCGTAAGTATACTCGTATTTTGGTCTTCCAGATACGACTTAGCCTTGCAACAATTAGAATAATATTTCCCAAGTGGTAATACCAACTCTATAGAGATCGTTTCGGTCGTGCTCATTTGAAAGGCGGCCGAGCGGTCCCTCTCCCAAATCAATAGTAATTCTGTGGGTAAGCCCTCGGCCCACTGAAAAATACATTACCATCCAAACCTTAACCTATTCATGTTTAATGTAACAGTTTCAAAATGTAGCTATAGGTACCACCAGCTCATCTTTATATTTTCAACTTTTCATTTAACTTCAGTCACGTGACCGGCCACTATGTATGACAAGTTGAATTATGATTTTGAGAATTTTTATTTTTACTATGTGAAGATATAAACGAGTCTATAGTTTTTTTCATTTTGAAAAATGTGTTATTTTGCAGGAAAAAACTACTTCCTACAGAGAAAAGGTATTTTAAAGGAGATAGATTTTATTTATCGCCATTTACAATATTATTAAGAAACTGTAATTTACTTACATTCAGTTTATAATAACACTCTATCAAAATAAATCTATTCAAATCAAAAATATCTACTTAATATAAAATGTCCTTATTTCGGATTTCGGAGCACAGAATAATCCATACATGTTAGTATCAATAGCTAGCTAAGCATGTGTATATCGCAGGCCAATGATTGTAGCCGTCCGATAACTATTTGCCTAAACAATTGTATGCCGACTCACAGCTGTAAGCAAGCTATTAATAACCAAGAGGCAGCCGCCGCCATTAGGTCACATACAATACAATACAATACAAATATTCTTTATTGACACCAAGAAAAAAACAAAGCAAAGAACACAAACACAGAAAACAACAGGTAACAGGGTTATTATATTACTAAATTAGCAGTCTAGTAAAATATTGTAGAAGCGACGTGAGAGGTAAAGGTATGTACTAAAACTAACAGATTGCTTACAACTATGAGTCGGCATAAATTTGTTTACCTAGACAAATAATTATTAGACGGCTAGAACGAAATCGAAACACATCAAATGGCAAGTTCCATGTAACTTGGATCTTCCCGGATGGAATCCACCAAAATTTCTTTCTCATCTTTGTTCTGTATTCTCAGTAAAACGACGCTATTTCCGTATCTATAATTAAAAGGTTGTTTTTCTGGGTCATGAATGAATGGAAAACATAATAAATACTTTTGTTACCTTCCGCACATCGATCGTTTACAGAAATATCTATTGCTTGCTTACTTATCGAGTGGGTTTCAAGGATAACCTACCTCACAAACCCTTTGGCTTCCGACATGGCTCATAATATAACGACTACACCCGTACATAGATAGCCGGGACTAACGGCTTTACGTGCCTTCCAAAACACGGTATTATCTTTCTTTTCGGACAATCAGGTGATTCTGCCTGCAATATCCTAACCAAACTGGGGAAAGTCTTACAAAGTGATATTTGTTCGTCGGATCCCCACCGGGATTTGAACCCGGAACCTCCGTAACGCCAGACGAGCTTTTGACCATACGACCACGGAGGTTGTTAGAAATGTATTATTAAAGAATGGGAATGATATCTAATACCCACACAAACTACCTATACTGTAGGTTTACACGTCGCCTGCGTATATTTTTATCACTTTTTGACATAACCATATCTACTAAACCAAACTAAAAGTGGCACATCGCAAAAATACAATCTCAGCAAAAACTAACAGGGGTCGCCTCCCCTTCTACATCTATCTCTCTTACTCTACCATCCATTGTATAGTTTATTCCTTTCTCCACTGACCGCTTGACCATTGGTTGGGTGGTTAGGACCCGATCACACACACATGTTTACGTAAGTTTAATATTTATTGCTGGGTCTAATGTGTTTTTGTGTGCGGGGACCGTGGGCGGGGTAAAAAAGGGTTTCTTTGGATGTTTTTTCTACATTTTGCTTATTTATCGGGTATGTGTAGGTAGGCTGGTGCGTGTAACTATATTTATAAGTTTATTAGATTAGAGAAAATGTCTGCTTATTTATAGATTGTGTTATCAATACCATAAATGCGAAAATTTAATTGTTTGTTCTGTTTTTACACTGTGACAGCTTTAACAAGTTATTAGAGAACTAGATGAAATTTTGTAAGTACCTAGATGAAAAGACTACTGTATGAGATTATATAAATTGGGAAAAAAATCAAAATGTTTTTATTCGAAGTAAGGTTTCACAATTACGTACTTAATTTTTCGACGTCGAATTTAAATGCAGGTAGTTACTAAGTTTTGCTCGAACCTCAAAACAAGACTGGTTCTCGTCCCACACTAATGAAGAATAAACTATTACAATTTAAAAAGAATTAATTTAAAGGGAATTGTATAAATTGGCCGGAAATGGTATCAAAAAAAAAGTTATGCCTAAGTTGTAAGTACCCTTTTTGATCATCATAATCATCTTAGCCGAAAGACGTCCACTGCTGGACAAATGCCTCTCCCAAGGATATTGATAATTTTGTTTAAAATTTTCTAAATATATTTTCGAACTACAAAGCAAGCATTAATTGATTCAAATCGTTACACCAGTATGATCATTAAACAAATTATGCACAAGCCCATTTAGAAGGAACCCCTACAGCGGGATATTCAATACCTACGAAATCGTAAGTTTTCCATATCAGCTAGTTACTCTATTACTATAGCTGTGGGTCGATTATACGTCTGTACAATCTCATGTATACAGGATGTTAATAAAAAACGCGGTTGTCTGTAAAGTCGGTTTACTGACGATAGTTGAACGTGACAACGATTGTGCCTCTTTGTCGCTCGTTCCGCGCTCTCGCTTGCACTTCAAGCCTTAAATGGAACGCCTCAGCCATGCGGTAACGCCGCATTGCGTCATGTTTTTTCGTGCGTGCAGCCGGCTCCATCGAATTATAAGACGTTGTCACGTAAAACTGATATACCTGCTTATGTTTGGCTATAGATTACAACTTTTTCAACTTTAATTCGAACAACGCAATAGGGAATTCGGAATTGAGCTCATGTTCCAAAAAAGCTACCCACTATATACAGTCTGTACTATTATTTATTCTGTGCTACAGTTTTGAGTTATCTAACTAACCGTACCAATATCAATATTATAAACTCGAAAGTAACTCTGTCTGTCTGTCTGTTTGTTATGCTTTCACGCCATAACCACTGAAGTGATTTTGATAAAACTTGGTTCAGAGATAGAATAGAGCTTGGAAAAGGACATAGGCTATCTCATTCCCACGGAAAAAGCTGTTAGCGCGGGCGAAGGTGGGGCGCGAAGGGAGATAAAGCTATTTTTTTTTTGTCTGTGTGTCTGTCAGTCTCACCCCTTAATAAAATCAAACATTGCTGTTTCACGGTTGATTGAACTTGTCTTTAAGGAACCTGAAACTAACAAACATTGCCTTTAAGTCATAAATATGATGGTTCAAAATGTACAGATGTATTTATTTTTGTACATTTTTAAACATAGGTCATATTCTTCGTTTATGAAAATGCTTTGTATAAATTCGCATTGTTTATACATCCTGTATATCAACGGATAGCCTGTAAGATGTTACATAGATAGATAGATTATAGATAGTCGTGGGAAGGTCGAAGGATGGCCGACCTAAAACTTTGGGGTGTTGGGATAGTGGTGTTTAAAGTGATATAACAGATTTTGCCTCACCCTAACAGAGTATAACTATGTTTCGTTCATATATTAATCATGATAATATACAGATTACTTTGAAAATACTCTTGATTTCGTCTACATTCTTGTACCTTCTTATTTTACCTGACACTATTTAGTTTAAGCATTTTGATAGCTATGTTATTACAGAACTGTCTTGTCTTTAATAGCAAACAAACATATTTCCTGTCTGTCATAAAATAAAATTTCAATCACTGTGCAGTAAGTATATTTGAATAAAAAATAATATTATGTGAGGAAGTAATCTACTGCTACGGCGTAGCTAGCGTAGCAAGGTGCTACGCAATTTAGAACGTGTGACTACGTACTGTAAACGCGTAGTAGGTACTCATAAATACTCAATACAAGTATTATGTGTAGGATGTTGTACTTGTAAACCTCATTAAAGCCATATAATCATTTTTTTTACTGAATATATCCGTAAGTCAAGTAGTCCTTAAAGTTAAAGGACATAAAGGCCATTATTCCACTGAAGATGTAGCATAGAGAACGGTTTGATTAAAAGTAAATGTAGCGTGAGTTAAGGCCAGTTATTTATCCAGACCTTAGGATCAGCTTGTTAAATGTGCGGAGGACACTGTCTATTGGAATAGAGACGTGAGTGGAGAGGAATTAATTCTAAAGTTTTGTTCCACAGTATGCCGTTTACTATAGTAAAATTAAGACATCACAGAGGTTGAAAATATTTTATGTTGATTGGAGACTTCATTCCGTCTTGTTCTACTTCTCTTATTTCTTATTTTGTAAGATAATGGCAGCCAATCAAATCAACGTAAGTCGCACACTAAAGCATGCCATTTTTGTTTAAGGGTTAAATAACGTTTGTAAAAGTATTAATTGAGTTTGTTTGTTGACAAAACTAACTTATTTAATATAACTGAATAGTATTTGATGTTTGTTAAATGGCATTAACGTTTCAGTCTTTGTATTGTCAATCACAGTTTTAATAAATCTCCTATATTATTAACAGATTTTTTTTTTAAAAACATCAAAATAATTATTAATCAGAAAACTCAGCTATAAAATGTCTTATATTGTTATTATGATTTAAAGTAATAAGATTCTGTGTCCAATATTTTTAAGTTGTTCTAATTACTTCTGATATCGTCCCGTTGCGCGCCTTTTCCCGCGTCTTTGAGTCCGCACCTTTAATGGTTTTTTTTGGTGGTTCGACTCCACAGTCGTCTCTGATCGTCCCATTTCCGTCAGTGCGGGCCGGCGCCGGGCGGGTTTGGTCACTGCCTGAAACATACATATGGCGCATTTAACTGTAACATGCTCACCGTAGGGTTGCCAATTCAACATACCTTTCAAAAAATAAAATGAGTATATTTTATATTCGACACTTCGCAACATGACTGACCGAACTCCATGCTAAACCTTGTGTGTCAGTGTTCCTAATGTATTAGCACAGAGATTGATAAATATATGAATATCAAAAATAAGCAAGGTAAATACGAGGGCTTGTTACGAGAATGTTTGCCCTGAGCGGATTCCTAATCTCATCTGTAATTTCTAAGTAAGAGGTTTCAAAGGAAATGCAATATGATACTATTTAGCAGGCAGCTAAAGATCTTGAAGATTTTAATTATCAGAAATCCTTTATTTCCACAACGACCGCTTCTGCGCTGTCCGTTAAAAGACAATGCCTATTAAAAACCATTACCTAAGTACAAAATTATGAATTTCAAAATTATGAAATGAAAATAGATTCTTTAGTAAATAACTTTGTTATTCGTTTTTGTAAATACTCGCATAATTATTATAAATGCGCATCTAATCTAACCTCTTCCTTTAATCAATACGATTCTATTCATAAAACCCCTTTTTATGTAAATCCTTTTAAAATTCTTTAAACCACCAATTGACCCGCAGCATCCCCCGTTACACTTTTGATCTGTTTATTCACTGACACGTGGGAATCGACACAAAAGCTTAAACGAAAACCAGTTTTATCCCAAATTTTCAACAGGTTGGGTCAGCATCCCCTTGATACAGTTTTGATCTTAGAGCAGGTGCACTTTTGTCGTGCAGATAAATCTGTATTCATGATTATTATCCCAAAATGAAATGGTCATTTTGATACCCTCTAACATTTATAGGTTAAGACCAGTATAGAAAAAAAATTGAAAGGTGAATCTTTGTGATGGGGTCAGCATCCCCTTGCCATACTTTTAATCTTGTCCGGTTTATAAGAACGCCTCAACATTAAAATGTTTGTACCTTAGAGTATAAATAGAAAATTTTCTAAGGTTTGTACTCTTTATGCTTTTTAAAAATAACAGAGACGTTAGAGAGTAAAATAACCACGAAGTGTTCTATCACTTTTTTTTGTTAGTTTTAAAGCTTACGCTAGACAAGAAAATTTGTTTTTTTTTTCGTCACTCGCTTTTATTTACAAAGACTGTTTAGTACCTTTACTTTCTCTCGTATGACGTTTCAAATTAAATATTTGCATCTACCTATTTAGGTGTGGAAGAAGTTGAAGATTCATCACAAATGGTAATATAGACTTCCGCAGACTGATATATACTAGGTGTCTATCACCAAAAGAGCGTGGAATTTTATTCCTACCATGAAAAAACCTGTCAGGCATTTCGTGTTTGTTTTTTTATGTTAATTGTATCAGCCCTAAACCCTTCATCGGGTACAGGGTGCGCGATAAGTAACGGGAGCACCTCGCCACTGTCTTGATGTAACACATTTGTTACAAGATGTACAAGATACCAACACCCCAGCAGATGTAGCTACTGTAGTAATTTCCCCTTGGATATGGGGCCCGTCCGATTCGCACCCATATTTACATGAATGTGGTAGAAGACGGATTGTTTTTAATATTTTGTAGTCTGTGATGATGTCAGGTGAGGATTCGTGAAGAGGGTTCAGAACTTGGCGGTTAGTTTCCATTTGGACTTTTATTGTAATATTTTTAGGGTGTAAATTTCAAAACAGAAAGATATAGGAAGTAGAGAGTTTTAAGATTTTTTTAAATGTTATAAAGTTCAATTTAACTTCTTGTTATGTGGCATTTCTTTAGTGATTAAAATGAAAAAAAAAGAAGAAAAATGAATTTATTTGCAATAAGTTTACATACAATAAATGTGTGCTAATCCTTGCACTAGGATTCCCTGTATTGCAACATTATTAGCGATTACACTAATGCAAGTTTTTAAAACTCTTCATGTGATAAAGCTTCGTGAAAGAACAAAATAGCTCTTGTAGATAATAAGTCTATTTATAGCTTGCGACTGAAATTCAATTCTCAATTCAACCGATATTGTAAGTGATCTCTTGAGTTCGGAAATTAATGGGTAGATCGCCGAAAGCCGAGACAACGGCGATATTTTAGGCCCTCACTAACCCTTGCCCCCTTAAGGGCCCGGCCCGGGTACGGACCTCAGGCCTTATACTGAATTACATACTAGTGTTACACCCGCGGCTCGCCTTGCTCTGGGGCAAGCCAGCGGAGTAACCACGTTAATACGTAGATAAGAAGAAAGGAAGGTTCTGCACTACAACACACACTGTGGAATTGGAATAAAAACCGGCGTTCACTGTTACTAAGTTAATATATATTTCGAGAGTTTAAATAAAGATAACAACAAATATTTGCGAATACATTTAAGAAGTATGGCCGTGTTGTACTTGGCCTAAAGGTAGAAGGTGGACGACTGACGAAAAATGGATGACTGACTGATGAAAAAGGATGATTGACGGATGATTTTGAATGAATTCCAAAATTAAACATATTTGAATTTAGATGAAAATGGTAAATGAGGTGAGAAATGAAGTAGAAAATGTGGCAACGAGGTAGCACACAATGCACCTCGTTACACTAGTACTAGAAAATACACCTCGAATACATTCTATGCGCTAGCAGCGGGAGGTGGGCGCGAGAAGAAAAACAAAAGAAAAAAGCCATAGAAGTTGGAGGTCGCGACCTCCAATTCATAGAGTGCGGTTCGCGCTTGTCGTTTCTTTGTACGCTAGTACAATTAGTATATTCAATGCTTTAAGAGCCTGTGTCGGTATTATTGTTCTATATCTATGTTATTGTTGGCTTCTGTAAATATTTTAAGCCGCATACTACGTAAAGGTTACCATGTAAATTTTATATCAGAGTTGTAGTTAAATTGTTGGCTGAAAAAGGCAGTGATGATATTGTTTTAGTTAATGGGTGTAAATAAAACTAAGTATTTGGTTAAAACAATGATTATGTACCAAATTTTCAGGAAGTAAAAGAAGATATTAATACTGTGTAGGATTGATGAATCTTAATATCATTTAGTGTGCCATTCAAGGATTAAGTAAGTAGTATAAGTGCTACGCTATACCCAGATTGCCAACACACATTTTTTCGCTTCAACAGTTAACTTAACAAGAAAGGAGCGTAACTTTAGTAAACAATGATGTCGTTTAGGATGAGGAGACTGATAGATAATGTGTCTAATTCTTGCTTTAATTCGGTAGAAGTGTATAGAATATCCTTTATTGCACACATACCTACAAAGAAAGAATTACAATTCCCAACAATTAAAGTGCACAAAAAGGCAGCGGTGGTGCTGCAGTAGCAATTTCTACCAGGCAACCTATTAAATTTAAAACGAATATATAGCTATCTTACATTGTAGTTGTAACTTATGAACATTGCACTGTATCCGCAGTGCGGCCAGCCCTCGAATATTTATCGATGTTTTCATAATTCAGCGAGAGGGCGCGAGCGCAGGGCGGCTCGCCGACACTTTTTATTTGCCTCTCTCTAGTTTAAGATTCATGACGTCATGAGCTATTGGGTGTAGCTCTTCTACTCTAATAGAAGCGGCGTTTCTAACTTCTAAGACACTATTTTATTTGAAAAAACTGGAGATTTCCTGCTTCATCAGTACGCTGCAGATTATGACGCACCATTTGTCCTGCAACCAGATAAAATCCAGCTACGAATCCTCGATACATTTTTATAATTGCTCTTTCGATCTTCAACTAGACCTATTAGAACTGTATTTTTAATGTGACTAAGTTAACCTTTTACACGATCACTAATTTCTATTTTATGTAGCAGGCTTCCATTTTATTTTGCATTCATCATATTTAGCCAGAATATGTTTTGATATTTTTTTCATACATTTTTTTGTTTCCATTTTCATCAGTCATAAAACATGACCAACAAGCTGCTTGTAACATTTTTTATTAACTTCTGGTATGTTTGAAATCAAATTGTCCTAACGATTTTTTTGTATTTAAAACACTAGCTGTCCGCCCCACGGCTACGCCCGCGTTGTATTTTGACTTTTCCGTGCACAGTTTCCCATGATAAAAAGTATCCTGTATAATAAAATAAAACTAGAAATCAGATAGAGACATACCTGTATCTTTTTGGTGTATTCAGAAAATAATTAAGAGCACGAATGTTTACTTTTAACCAGTTTTTTGTATTTTCTACAAGTTCCTATCTCAGTGTAGTAGGACATTTTTTCACGCCCCATACTCACATATAAAATTTATCTTCATTGGACAAGTCACGTGATGCCGGTTCTTTTGTAATTCGTTTTTCTTAAGTAGCTGCCTAAAGCTATTATTTGGCTAAATTTAGTTTAAGACTAACTACTTATAACTGTTTTTAGGAGCATTCCACGAAGGTGTCGCTTACGTGACGCTATTGTACGATCATTTGCAGGGATAATTGACCCCCTTCTCTAAGTTGCTGTTACTAAGAGGGGTCGGTTGTCTACGTAGCAGACTTCTAAATATTGATCGAAAAACGATTTTTCCTACAATTACGTGTTAGTCACGTAAGCGACGTAAGTTAATTTTTCCGTGGAATGCCTCTTTAGTGGCTTTTCTTCTTTTAGTAGAAAACCTACCGTGATTGACAGGTTATAGAGCGATAATAAAACAACAAATAATGTAAGTGATCTACCTTGAGAGGGAGGCGTTCGATCCCCACACAGGCAGGGGTCGAAGGTGTTGTTACTTTTTGGTTACTCAGGTGAACGTTGCCGGGCATTCTCTGGTTAATTTAGTTTAGCTTTGATCGCCTCGGATTCTAAAACTAAATTTCAATCCGGGAATCGTACGGCCAGGACAATTCGTAGAGTACGAATAACTCTTAGCAAAATATTAGGATGTTATACTCGTAATCAAAATTATATTGTTTGTGAGATGAAATTTTGTACAAACGCTGAACAATATGATACGACTCACCCGAAGATTTTGTTTGATCGTAACCTTCAGACGTTTTTTAAACAGCTTAGTTTCTGCCTATTTTCATGAGCCCAATTAGACTGTTAGTGAAAACCAATTATTTTTTACTTTAGTTAGCTTAGGTCTTTCTTAACTACGAAAAGCTTAAGACAGGCTAGTGCAAACGGGTGAAAGCAAAAAATAACCTATTTCATAATAATATCAAAAATTCAGACATGATAGGTATGATCTTATGATATATTAAGCATCTTTATGGAAAATAACCAACTCGTTAAGTACTTACTCGTGTATGAGGGAATAAAATATTCCACAAATAGAGTATTAGGTTCTCGAAATCTTCTTGTACTCAAAGGGGTATAAAATGATAGATAGGTATAAGTACTTAAAATCTCAGCAGTACTCTGATATTACAGGTAGAAAAGAAGGCTTCAAATTGTAATAAATTAATATTATCTTTTAATATTAATTATTATCTTTTATGGTAACATACGTGTGGGTACGAACGTGAATGGCCCAGTGGCTGAACGGACCTATTTCTTTTAAATAGACCTATGCTTGTGTCGAAAATGTACGACGAATCAAGCTTAACCGGACTTGCGGGGGAGCGGAAGGCTCTACCCCAGAGTAATCATGTACAAACGCGTCTAGGGGCGGCTCGAGGGAGCCTCGAAACTAGGCCTAGCGCGTTGATACGGAAAAACATAGTGAAGGAGACGACACCTTAGGGTTCCCGTTTCTGATTATTAGTTTTGATTTTGATTTGCCCGTACCCGCACCCCCGCCGGCGGGTACGGGCATAGCCCTCAGGACCGTTGTCTTCCGTTGTGGCCTGTGCTCATAACAATGTGTTTCCAATAATCGAAATTTATGTAGGTACGTTTATTCAACGGTGAAGAAAAACACGAGGAAAGCGGTGCAGACTTCCGAAGAGAAGGTGTGTAAAATTCGGTGGAATCCAAAGAAGCTGCATCCATCGGTTACTTCTGGAAAGATCTGGAAGCTGCCAGGATAGAGATTAGTGGAAGTCTATACAAGGTGCCCTATGCCTCGCTAAGCGATAACATGACGAGAAAAGATTAGAGAGAGAGTTTAAAATTGGCCAACCCGCTCTAGGCCAGCGTGCGTCTAATATAGCCTATTCACCCGAATTTAGGGCAGGCTCGAGCCCCTCGGTGGGGGGGTAACAAATGTGGATTAATGAACGTTTGAGAAGTGTAATAGCTAAAATTTGGGTTTTGAATAGTTTGCATTGTATTGCAAATAATAATAATTCAATTTTATTGGTGAGCAGTTAATATTTATACATATAAAGAAAATATATTTTCACAACAAAGAGAAGTAATAAACTTACATAAAAGGCCGTAATATGAGCGCCCGTTTAAAAACCTCTTCGCTTGACAGATTTCTTACACTCTACAAGGTTTCTCTTTTATATTTTCTAATATGGGATCTATATAAGCGTAGCTCACAATATCCCCCCTAGGGTGTTGGAAGGGGTGAGGGGGGAGGGAATCAAGAAATATCATAATAGGGCGGCAGTAGGTGGCTTTGCCCGGCTCCAGACTTGCCTCTATTTTTATTTGTGAGAACTGAGGTGGGCTGAGGTGCGAATGTAAAAGATGCGTTCGCGAAATGTAATTTTATCTGAAATTAAAAATATTTTTCATTATTTACAAAGAAATAAAAAATATATCCAGTAACATGTACTTATTAAAGTTTAATAACTTGATTTATTATAAAAATACAATACAGGTATAAGATCAATGGCAATTGTTTTCTAGAGATTTGGTTCGACAGACATAACTACGTCACAGAAGAAAATAATACTTAGTACTACACTATGTATAGGTACGATAGGTACCGATACGCTACGTTAAAACAAACTGGAAGAAAATAGTATTGGTTGATTAAAGTAATTGGTTAGGTTGTGCAAAAGTGCACACAGCAATGCAACGCTTCTCAGTTTAAGTGATCAAACAATTTCAAGGGAATTTCAAAATAATTTATTACTGTCAAATAATGTACCAATCATTCAAATAAAATTATGATGATACAATTCCTCACTTAAAAGTAAAATTTGTTCTTATAAAAGCCATAAATATATAAGTTAGTACCTACGTGATAGCAAAGTATGGCAATAATAGTAAGTTTGAAAGTTACAACCTTATGCCGACGTGCCGCAATAGAGTCGCATTATTACCGATAAGTATACGGGCGGTGCGCTCGAGTGTGGATTTTGAATAATATATTATTTTCTTATGTAAAATGCCCGATTACTCCCATCCAGAGATCTCCGCGGCTCCAAGAGCAAAGCTCCTTTATGGCACTTTATATGTTTTTGTTCTTAGATTTTTTCCTTTTATTTATTCCCTCTACATACGCTCGTGATGGCCCTTGGAAAATGAAAAAAGTTTTTCTGCTTCGTAATAAACGAAATAACCCTATTCTTTCGCATTTAGTATGCTCTTTAGTGAAATTTACCTTACTAGGTAATACCGTTTCATTTTCTCCGATCATAAACTATACAGCGTGTGTTTGAGGTTATGTTTACGTTCCAATAAAAAATCCTAATATGGAAACAATAAATTATACCCCCTCGCCGGTCGGGTGACCGCGGCCCGCAGAAGTTAAAGGAGGTGGCGTAAAAAGAGGTATATTATTTTATTATCTCAAGCCAACCAGGAGCGGGAGACGGCAATATCACCGTATATAGATTCGATTTTCTACGTGAATTCGTTTGACGGCCTTCATAATGCGACATATAAAACTGGGGACTTACGGACCCCGAAACCAATTTCGGGTTATGACCCGACGACTCTCTGATAATATTCTCGGGTTATTAGGTACGGATAGGAGTTTTTACTATGGCTATTTTTTCCGCTGACGTGGAATTATTGGGAGCGAGTTTACGAGGCGCTTTGTACAGGAGACCGGAGCGAAAGAGGCGAGCTTACCTACTTACTTATGTTTTATGACGTCATCGGGATCGGCTTCCCGCCAGATCCAGTCGGGACGCTAGCCCTGTTCAAGGGTTAATTCGATTTATTACTAAAGTTTGGTTTTTGAGACTTACACCGGACACATTTTCGTTCGGTCTAATAACTTGAGTTGTTGAAAAAAGAACTCATTACAGGTATTTTCTACAAAAAAAACAGATGTGTGGTCGCTTACAGAAATAATTTAAGCACTTGATTGTGGATATGATAAATAAAATGGTTAAGATTTTTTCATTCAAATATTGTATTACCTACCATACCACGTGTTTATTCTTATTGCGCCCAAATAAGAAGAATTCCAAATTCCACCCGGTTTTTTGGAATTTGTCGGACATTTCGACATGGTCACGTAACATCTGAAGCACACAGCCAATCGGTTACGACTGGCATTGAGTGCAAACGACAACGTCTTATGTCGCCCCGCGACACGACACGATACAGCGTCGTAAACCACATCACCCTGTATTCGCCGAACGTGATCAGACGCGTAACGACTATATGATCATTTTCTTGTAAATGTGTGCTCCGTTTTTGGTGATTTTGAATTTGATTTTTTTTATTCAACATACACTTTTTTCTACTACCGTGCTGTTGATGTCCTAAGGCACCCCGGAGGTGCAGAGGGTCTCCGTTAGTAATACCTTTTGTTATGATTTATTTATATAGGTAGCAGTTAATTGTACACATACACAACAAGATGGTTTATTACTAAAGGAATATATTTTTAAAAACTTAAACATACATTTGACTATGATCTTACAGCAGACTCAAATAGTATGTGATTTAATAGATTTGCTAAAGGAAGAATAAATCAATCATCTTCCCTTTTTACTTTGTGGTAAGGACGTTAACCTATTAAAAATATTTTGTAAAGCCGCCTTTTGAACCTAAAAAGGCCTCGTCGTTTGAAGAGATCTTTTACAAAATAACTAGAGCTGCAGTTACGTGCAATATCAATGGGGTCCCTAGGGAGACTGGACGTCTAGCACGTACTGACAGGAATATGGACGAGGGAAAGAGACAGTGGGTTCATATCCGAGTTTATATGCAGACTGCCTTTTTTTTTAAATTACAATATGCTTGGGTCGAAAATGTACGACGAATTAAGCTTCACAGCCTGTCTCTAATTTCACTGGTTGTTTAAAATCCTCGACGTAGTGGTAGTACTAATGAAACTGAATAACTTTGCTACAAGGAACATAGGTTGAAATATCAAAATTAATATTCAACTTTTCATATAAACTTCAGTAATTTGAGAGGCCACTTTGTGTGACAGACAAGTTGAATTTTAATTCAAAGATTTTAACCTATGTTCCTTAGGGAAAGTTTTTCAGTTTCATGTGTACTAATCTACCATTATATATCATTATGTCGCGGATAACAACCAGTTTTTTACAGTGAATACCTACAAGTCTATTCAAAAAGTTCAATGACGTCATTTTCTTTTTAGACAGCTCTTTTGCCCTGCCCAGCATGCAGTGGGTCTCGGGTTCGAAGTAGACCAAATGAAAAGCGGTCCTTTTGGAAAAATAGTCCAAATGGGAAGTTATCATTCTGGAAAATAAATCATTTGGGAATTTTGTCCTTTTGTAAAATAGGAGTATTGAAACTATTGAAATTCGAAAATCGAAAACACATTGGTACGTGCCGAGGTTCGAACCCGCGAAGTATATTATTATGTTACAGGTTGCATATAAACTCGTATCGTCTGCGCCCGTGCTTTCCCGCATCTATGGGTCCGCACCTTAAAGCTCGTATAACCTGCATACGGGGACGGCTTATGCCGCATGTAGCCAATATGTAGTAAAACTAGGTGAAATACAAAGTCGAGATTTTCTAGTCATTTGGACGCTTCTAATATTCTGCCTGTATTGTGAATACTTGTGTATCTGATCAATATTTCGACGAGTAGGTCAAAAGTAGCTTTTTTCATTATTCGTATGATTTCGTATTTATGTGTACTGAAATTCATTTAATATTCGTTGTTAAAAAAAATCTTAATGTCTAAATGTCTAAAAATATATATTTTTTTAGACATTTAAAGACTTTTTTGTGACTAGCTATGATAATAGCTAGGTTCATTAATTTACTTTTAAAAGTAAGGAACGCTAAATTCTGTGAAACAAGAGATTTGCTGAACTATTTGATTGCTGCATTTGAAACGTAGCGCACAACACAAAATGTTGCGAAACATAAATAAAATGTTTGTAATAAAGAAAACCATCCCTAAGTCCCCCCTCGGACCAGTGAAGTCGGGATCATATCTGCGAAAAATCCCATATCTCCCTTCAGAAATCACACGCTCGCCAGCTCGCGCCTACCTACAAATACCAGTTATACAGTAAATATAGTAACACTAGAAGTGACAGATACATTATGCACAGTCTTTTTTTGCACTTGACTTATGTTTGTATCGTCAAGCTTTACTGGACTGGTCGTATTTTCGGAAACACATTACCTTGGTTTTGGACTAGTAATACTATAGAGATGTAGGTACTATGGTACTATACTCTGGTGTATTCAAGGTAAGAGTGAAGTAGGTTCACCATCGTTGATGGCTCTGGTAGAAGCCGTTTATAATGTGTTGAAGCGGTCAAATTAAGGTATCACCTTTGTACTAACTACACAATTAGTTTTTATTCTATAGCATATTGACAAAATGAAAGGATAGCTTTATAAACTGGTTAAGGAAAAAAAGAACAAGAACCTTTGATTGAAATAAAAAAAAACTAAATTTATAAACAATTTAAACATAAACTGTGAAATATTCGTGTCAGTGCCTTGGAGGAATGTTTCTGCTTAATATAAAACAACTTTTACAATTAGATCAACTCTTAAATAGCATAAAAACAAAAAATAAGCCATACGATTTTGATCTGATTGATAGATAGGCATTGAATTTTTTTACAAAACTGCAGAATTCTGTTTTCGCCATTAGAGTTAGTTCCGTAGTGAAAAATATTTATATTGTTAAATAGAATCGCTATCCCAATGATTTTCAACCAGTTCCATTTCACCGAACGTAATTTTGTCGCTTCCAGTAAAACTCTACATCAAGTAAGAAGGTATACTGACAATAAGATTTTTTATACATTTTCTGATACATTTCTTTTCCAATGCATCTTGGGGCGATATTATTTGCTTGATAGTGTCGTGAGGCGTTATGAATATAGAGTGTTGTTTAATAAGCTAGTGGTTCCGTACGCTGTTTTTTGCGATGTATGAGTACTTTAATAAAATATTGACAGATGCCTTTCAGTCTTAAGTATATTGGATGGATAAGAAATAACCGATGGTTAAATTATATCTAGAGAAGTCACACATCGAATCTAACAAATAAACTATTCCTTGAAAAAAAAAGACATCTCCATACGAAGTTCGATCAGAACTGTACAGTCTTTTTTATACGTTTTTGAAAAAAAGTTGACTGAAAATAAATAATGTAACTTCCATCCGATAGTATGTTTTGACTTTTTGATGGATTCGGAATGTTAGTAAGTGGGTCATCACTAATTGTGAGTTTGCCATTTACATGGGTAATATGGATATATATGGATTTATTACATGTATTTTAATGAGAAACATTTTACGAGTAGCTATTGTAGCCTAATCATTTGCACGCCCATAACAAATGGTGGTTGGAATGCTACATCCAATAGTAATATTACCTACACCTAAATCCCTTTATACCCTTCTAACATTTCGGCATATAAAACTTTAATAAGATACCGACACATGCGTCCAATCAAATTATAGCGACCGTATGCTGTTTCATCTAATATTAAAATTGTATGACCGTGACCCCCGTTCGATAGGGGTCGATTGGGGACCAAACGGCGATATTTTTCATTCAATTACTGTCCCTTTTTTGTTACACGCAGTTATGTAAGGCCTCAATATGTAACAGAGTGCATATATGCGTTAGATGCATTTGTTGCATCCATATCGAGGAAAAAAGTCAGCAGGTACAGGTGATAGCTAGGTCTTTCGGCTGTTAGTCTTATGTTATTCGGAAGGCCTGCGTTGCTCTAAGGTTATTTTGTGTATGAAACGCAAAAAAAAAGTGTGGTGCCCCCAGACCAGGTTTTTTATTTTTCTGGTTTAAAATTCAGAGCTACGAAATTCTGCACGCTTCGATCTTTATCTACGTATACTAATATCAGAGATAAGATTTGATTGTTTGTTTGTTGTTTTGCATTGAATAGGCTTCGAAACTACTGAAGTGATTTTAATTAAACTTGGTGTAAAGATAGACAGAATAGACCTTAGGGAATAACATAGGCTACCTTTTACCGCGGGAAAAATTGTTAACGCGGGCGGAGCCGCAAAGCGGAATGCTATTATGTGCTGTTATACATGGCCAGTTTTATTAGAAAATTTAAAATGAACTAGGGCATTAAGTATAGAATAGTAAGCACAAGATCTTCGTTGACAAAATAGGTGCAGTTAAACTTTATTTGGGTCGTATATAACTATTTTTTATTTGTATATTTATAAATCGGTCTGTCTGTGCGTCTCGCCCTAATAAATGATGTCCCGACGCGACACGGTGTGGGAGGGCCTTGATCGATGATCCACTGCTGCGCCGTGATTGGTCGGAGATCGATACCATTGCTATTGAGATATTACTTTTATCTGGTTTATGAATACATTCAAACTTAGTTTTTTTTTAAACACAATTTCTTAAATCGTGCTTTTATACAAAAATAATGTGAACGTTTTATGTGGACTGAAGCCACAAGGGGAATAACAAATTGTGAATTTCTTAAACATAAAAATTATTTCTCTACAAGGTTCCACGCTTCCCGTTCCTGTTCCCTTCAAATTCATACTAGGAGAAACGGATTAAAAATATTAGTCAATCATTAAATCTTTTTTTATTAATATTTTGAAATTTACTAAATTCACCCCGTAAGGGAAGAGCGTGAAATTTTTAATTGAGCATCTGTATGCTAGAGAACCATGGAGCGCAGTATAATAGGTCTGAAATTGAATGACCGAGTCAGAAATAGCATGCTACGGTCCAAGACTGTGGTTTCTGATGCCACTCAGGTTGCTGCCAAACTTAAGTGGGACTGGGCCAAACAAGCTTGCCGCATAGGTACATACCTCAAGACCCCTGGCCATAAAACCATGGTTTGGAACACACCGGCCAACAAGCGTAGACGTGGACGGCAGTGGTAAGAGATCGCGGGACGAGATTGATAGTACTTAAAAGACTGGAAAGAAGTAACTCAAGATAGAGAGCAGTGGAAGTTAAAAAAAAAAAAACCTTTGCTCAGCAGAGTGACAGTTTGGGCTAGATAAGATCTGTAGTATGTAAAGTCGCCTGCATAAGTTTTTTTTTCTTTTCTTTTTTGAATTGACCTATGCTTGTGTCGAAAAGGTACGACCAATCAAGCTTCACCGGACTTGGCCTGCATAAGTGCAGTCATAATCGCCTGCATAAGTGCAGTCATATCACGTAATTTTATACTTAAAATAACTTATTTTAAACAAAAATGTTTTTCTTATTTTTTTGTATCATGGATACAATATACGGGACTTAACATTTTAGTTAAAATATCACAACTGGAATATATTTGGGAAAAAAGTTATTTTTAAGTATAATATCACGAGATATGACTGCACTTATGCAGGCGATAATGACTGCACTTATGCAGGTGACTGTACTTACTCGTATTCTCCTATAAGATCGATTTCCTTTACCTATCTAATCTAGACCGAATGCAGACATTGAACTGGGCTCTACTAGATGCGATCGCCATAGTCGGATATCGGATCCCACATGGCGCGAAATATTAAATATTCAGACACATCGAATGGATCTGCGGAATGGCGAGTCGATGTAACTCTGCGACGCCATATTGGGGCTTCTCAAATTAGTAGGGAGTTTAAATATTCCTGATTTATTTAAAACTACATGCTTTAGGGATGAAAGGACATACAAAAATAGAGGCTCTGGTAATTGGTAATGAATATAAAATTGGTTTTTAAGTGTTACTGATTTATTTCTTTTATTAGAGAAACATCTATTATCATCATTACCTTTGGTATCATACGTTATGGTTGGAGTGTGCCCTCAATGTATTAACAAAACATGTCAATAATAAAATTAATAAAAATAACAAGTCTAATATTTAAAATAAAAATATACAGTCTATGAAAAAACTATGTTTTTATTTAACAGTTTTGTAAATATATGGTAATTTGTATGTTAAGTATTTGTATGGTAAGGTTGGTTTTTAACTTGCGGATTTATTTATGTTGCTTACGTCATGTCTTAATAGCATACTCTATAAGTAATTACTTAATTCGACGTTTATTTCGTTATAAAATGGTGTTCCCATTTGAATGAACTCGTAATTAAATTTTATTATTTCTTATATATTACTTATCAGTGTCCCCACCGGGCTAGTAGTACATTTGAGTAAATGTTCCTTCATATTTAAACGTCTTCATATGAAAATATTTGTTGTGCTTACTCTATCATCTTCTTACTCTATCTTCTTCTTACATCAACTCTATCACTCTATCATAAATACGTTGAAGATCTTGTATATAACTCAATGTTTACATTGTAACTGCGCCTGATGTGTTTGCTAGGAAATGGATCTCAGAGTCCACGAGAATTTATACTCTTTGAGCATTCTAATATTTACTCCACAATTTTACGAACATAATGAAAGCTTTAGACACACCGTGAAATTTGACTGGTTGTTTATCATATCATACTAATCATACTAATATTATAAAGAGGAAAGATTTGTATTTTTGTGTGTGTGTGTGTATGTTTGTAATTAATAAACTCAAAAACTACTGAACCGATTTCAAAAATTCTTTCTCCATTAGTAAGCTACATTTACCCTGAGTAACATAGGCTACCTTTTACCGTGGGATAATGCCTCATTCCCACGGGAAAAACTGTTAACGCGGGCGGAGCCGCGGCGGAAAGCTAGTTCGCAATATAGTGGTATTACTCATGAAACTGAACAACTTTCCTTAAGGAATATAGTTTTAAATATCAAAATTAAAATTTAACTTTTCATATAAACTTCAGTCACGTGACCGGCCACTTTGTATGACAAGTTGAATTTTAATCTTGGGGATAATAACAATAATGTCTTTATTTGCACTAAATGTGGTAACATATTATAGATGTTAATTACATTTTTACAGTATCTCACATTTAACCAATATTGGTATGCAAACAGTGTTCCGCATGAAGTAAAAATAAAATCTTTACGTACCTACCTAATTACTTTAAAATAAAACATTATTAGTGAGTAACTACTAACTAAACACAAAATTACTAAACAATGAGATATCTGAACTTATATTTATGTACACTTGTGTTGCAAAATCAACACAATCAAGCTTGTAACTAAAGATCAAAAGATACTATAAAATACGTACGGTCAAGTACAAGGTAAGCCGAAGAGGCGTAAACTAATCTCTCCCTTATTCGGACATAGGAACGGTGCAAAGTTCAGCTTAGCTCGCTCTTGACTGTACTAACGGGTTTGTTGGCTCAGTATTAATTCATAGCAATCCAGGGCACACATCTTCCCTCATGGCACCGGGCGAGTGTGGCTGAATGGCGTTTTTTTATTCAAAATAGGTGCTTAAAAAAGCTCGCCACCCCAGAAGCCAAATGGCTCAGAATTTGTTTAAATTGTCACGTACAGACACCGAGCGGTTACACAATCCCGGGAAAGCGGTTCTCAAACTGCATTAATGAATTTACGTTCATAAATACTGTAGAAAACGCACGATTATGAAATGATGCCTGTCTCGCCATCATCTACGTCTTAAGACATTGTGGTTATCGCACCTACGAAAGAAGCGTAGGTAGGTCAATTAAAGAAAAAATACATTGCTTGTTTACAATGCCTTCCTTTAATACACTTTAACGCGCTTGCTATGAAATTGTCTCTTAAGTGTGATAGATAATAGTTACAAACTATCTTAAAATTATAAGTAAAGGTACCTTCTTTTACTTTATTAAGATTTATGAATATTCTCCCTAATTTATAATATTTTAATTTCATGTGAAAAATAGGTGGACCGACGATCTGGTGAGGGTCGCGGGAAGCCGCTGGATGCGGGCAGCGCAGGACCGATCGTCGTGGAGATCTTTGGGGGAGGCCTTTGTCCAGCAGTGGACGTCTTTCGGCTGAAATGATGATGATGATGATGATGATGTGAAAAATTGCAATAATACTTAGGACGAGATTGTTTTGAGACGAGTCCCTCAAAACAACCAACAATGTTTTTTTTGTCGCAATTTTATCAAGATTTAATTGAAAAAATAAAACAAATAGAAATAACGTACTAAAATCTACATCATGCACGTTACATTTGGGAAGCTCTGTATGCAGAGACATACGGTGAAGGGTTAAAAATGCATCGTGATCGCATAAAAAACACCACCATACAGATATCGGATTTTAAATTTTAAAATGTGCATTGTATTGGGACAGGGTTCGGAAATCGATGGCGAAGCGTAAAGGGTTAACCATTAAAAGGAAAAAAAAACTATGGATAATAAAACACATTGATTGTTAGAGCGACAGCTTGCGAGAGCGTCTGTCTGTTCATGTGTAAACTAAATGGGCTTGAAAAATGCTTTGTCAAGTCATACGCAAATGTTGTAGCATAAAACCTAAGAAGTACATATCTAGCATCTCGTTAACAGCTCATTACTCATATAGGTCCCCACCGAGAGGCTCGAGCCTACCCTGATATTAGGGTGAATAGGCCTTAGTCGACCACGCTGGCCCATTGCGGGTTGGTTAACTTCACACACAACCTTTGAATTTCTTCACAGGTGTGTGCAGGTTTCCTCATGATGTTTTTCTTCACCGTAAGAGCATCGAATAAACGTACATATGAATTCGAAAATCGAAAACACATTGGTACGTTCCGAGGTTTGAACCCGCGAACTTCTGAATGAAAGTCAACGGGCTTAGCCACTTGGCCATTGACGCTCTTCATCTAGTATCTATGTGTTTATTAATGTTCGCGAAGAGTCGATGACATGTGGAGTTTCTTCGGCGGGTTCTTCTTCACAGCAGCGCACACATTGCGCGAACTTGCCAGTTCTGTTCAAACTGATATGGCATCGCCTCTTTAAATTTTAGATGTCCATTCTTCATTAGTGTGAGACAAGAGTCAGCCTTGGTATGAGCAAAATTTTGTAACTTTATTAAAATTTGGACGTCGAAAAGCGATTTCAGCGATTTGTGTAATCTTATTTCTAATAATAATTAATAATTAGATTAATTATATAAAATAATAATTTGATTTGATTTGATTTTATTATTTAATTTGATTTTTCAAATGACATACATTATGTTTGCTGCCCCAAATTTAGCCACCTCAATAGCACCGCTCATGCTCATACTCGTCGCAACTAAAAAAAAGGAGGTGTATATAAAAACCGTTGCAATTAAACAAAAATAATGTCATCATTACCTATACAAATTCAACTGCAAGTCCGCTGAATACAATTTTCGATAAATAATCAATACGCTTAACCCCTTAGCTGCTGCGGTGTTAGCACCACAGGAACGGTGCCCCATACGTACATAAGACACGTTCTTTTCCATAACGGGGTGAGCAGAGCGGTGCCCCGCCGCGACAAAATTACCGCGCTGTGGGAGGCTCTCACATTAATGGATACAGACGTGTGTAATTCAAAAATTATACGTTTGCGGGCTCGGGGAAAGAAAGGTGTTAAAAAGATCTCGAATAAGTGATTTTAAAATTGAGGGATTTCAAGTTAAAATGACTGGATAAGTAAACAAAGAAAAATATTTAATACTCTCACTTTTCCATTCGGAAAAGTTGGCTAGTGTGAATGAACAAAATATATTAAGTTAAGTCTTGCCTTTGATCGAAATAATTAAAAAAACAATTCTTTGTTTTCTAACAGTTGAATTGTGCTATTTTTTATCATATGTGATGAATATTAATGGAATGTGTTTAATAGACTTTATTTAGTGGTTTAATAGCAGTAAGTAATCTATCTTCATATCGTGTATCCATTATATTACTAATCCACAGACCACGATTCACCAAAAATATGTATGCAAAAGTTTTAGGTAGAGGGTAGGTAAGAGGTGCAGAAAATATTAAGTCCATCCCTCAGTACATTTTTTCCTCCACATAATGCTCGCATATACAGCGCCAAAAGTACAAGTCACTGCTGTGGCGACAACCCTACAATCTACACAGAACTTTTCTGCATACGCAATTGCCGATATATCTACGGCCTACCTATCCATTGCCGTTTTAGATTCGCTAGTTGTATTTGAACGAAAATAAGCGCGGCAATGGTACTCGAGCTATGCGTTAATAAAGTAAAATTGTTACCCCAATCCTCTCAGGGATGGTCTTTCATTGTGCCCTGGACGGGATCATTAATCAGTCTGTGGGGAAACCATCAATAAAGAATGTGAAATATTTCGAATCCAATGAAATAGATGTGTGGTGTAAGGCCTATTTCCATAGAAAGGCCAGTGGATTAGAGTGGAACAGGGGAAAATTAGCAACCTTCATATGCAGATTTTTTTAACATTTATTTATTTTATTCAGGTTCATATAGGCCCGTAAAGGTTGACATTAATGAAAACCGATGTATAAATATCATCAACAAAACAACAATAAGCTAGCTATTCCTTCAAATAATAAGAAAATCTCGGGTATATAGTATAATAAAGCTGAGAAGTGAGAGTGATAGACAAGTTCTATAATCCTGAAGAAGTTAAATTCGGTTGGTCATAATTTTGTTTAAAACATCAAAATCGGTTTATCCGTTTCAGTAAATAATGCTTTTGATTGAAGTGGCAGAAGACTTTCATTTTAGATCCCACAGCACAGGATGTAGATCAATAAATTTTATAACAAAACCTATGGTTAGTTCAATATTAATCCGGACAAAAGGTCATTGACGCCTGCATACAATGAGCACATTTTTTTCAAAAGATACGAATTTATCGCGAAATACGTAATTTGGCATACCGTAGTAGAAGGCGGGGTAAGCGTATGACCTTTCCAGACATTTTGGCATTACATTATTTCTTTCAAGAAAACAAAGAGGTCAATGAAATGTTGTCGGGATTTATATGAAACGTACCATAGATAATAACACAACCATATTTTATTTTATCGTAGGCTATTTTGTATACGTCCAAGGATTAGAATAGAAAAAAATCTTATATCGGTTATTCGATTACACAAACACGCATTGTGAGGCGGCAGTCCTATCCGTTCAGAAATGTGCGTCATCGTCTTCGTATGATAGATAAGATACGATATGATAGCTAACGATAACGATATGGGCTTTCAAAAATCTAAGCAAATACTGACAAGACATACTTAGTCAATTATTTTGAGCAACTTTTGCAAAGAAAATTTTTTTGGACGTGATAAAACATTTTGACTATCCCACAAACTGACCGATTAAAATTACTATTTAGTATGAGAGAGCTAAATTAATTTTTCGTTTCCGAGTAAAATTTTTAAGGAACTTGGTCAGAAGAACAATTGAATGAGCATGTGTTTTCAGTATTTGCTGAGATGCTACTTACACCAGGTATACATTATTCGTTTTATGTACCTCATTTCAAGTCCGGTGAAGCTTGATCCGTCGTACCTTTTCAAATCAAGCATAGGTCAATTCAAAAAAAAAAATAAAAAAAAAATTATGTACCTCTTTTATTTTTTGTAATTGCCAGTTTAAATAACCTCTCGTGTTTGGGATCATATAAAACTAGTAAAATATTTCAAAAATTAAAAGAGGCTTAATTGAAAAGCGCTTGGCAATTTCAGGGTAGGTTCGAGCCCCACGGTCGGGAATATATGAACAGTTGACGATTGACGACGTCTGGCAACATTATTTTTAAATAACAAGTAGATAATCCTTGTTCATCATCATCATCATCATCTCAACCGAGATAATCCTTGTCAGATTATATTATTAGAACCAAGGGAGTTTTTTGAGAGACCTATTCCATCAAAAGTAAAATTATAAATATAATACAATATACTTTATTGACAAAAGACACAGCATACAGAAAACAATACAGAACAAACCAGAAGAGTCAAAAGGCGGACAATATCTACCAAGCAAGCTTTAGATATGGAAAAAGTGTCGATAAAAGTGATGCAGGTAGATGTAGGTTAGATGTTCTAAATATCTTTCCCTACTTAATCCGTTCTATAATATTCATGTTATATCATAATACCTTGGGATGTAAGTGGAATATACGTACCGTATCATCCTTGTGTGGATTATAACTGTATCAACATCGACGGAGCCTTTGAGCGTTCGCTAGTAAAATATTAAGTTTCATATTTCGTTCCCATGTTCCCAATATTCCTGTATCATAGAGGATTCCTTGTGTTTGGGTAAACCAGCAATTACTTAGTTTGTAAATTGTTGTAAGAATATCCGTTTACATCTAACAGTCATATTTTATTGCATACTACAAATGAATGTTATAAAAGTATTTGACGTAAGTATGGTAAAAATAACCATTCTATTGTACAAAACATATAATATTATTTTAGTATTCTCTCGTATTTACCAGAGATAAGAGCTTTAATTCTTACTACCAATAGCTGCTGAAGCTAAATACACGCAAAAAATTATAATGAGGTTATTATTGTATGTTAGTTTTTATTTTATTTTTATCACGGCAAAGTGACGTTCGTCAATTAACAACAATACAATACAATACAAAATATTCTTTATTGACAACAACCGGAAGTTGCTATTGGTCGAAAGAAAGCTGATCATTTATTAGTATGTACATTGCAGTTTTTTCAAGTTTGACATCAATTTCTGTAACCATTTAACATTAATATTCACAAGGACAGTTTTAACAGATTATTAGTTGTCACGAGTCAAATCTTAACATTGATTAGTAAACAACTTAAACGTTAACAAGTACCATTTCTTTAATTTTTATACTCGTAGTTTGAAATCCGCTTAAATCCTCAAATAGTAGTGCATAATAATATGAACCCTAAGTTACTCGTAAAAGAACTTTATAAATGTAAGCAAGCGTAGGTGAGGCGACTTCACATCGGCGGTGAAGTCGGTTGTAATTTCCCATAGGACAGGCTTCATCGCGGATGAACGATGACGCCGGACGCTGGTTCCCGTACTTCTGCAGCTCTCGGTGGTATAAAGACTAGAAAAAGACTTGCTAAACAGGTGTAGTTAAAGGTAAGCTTTTCTGAAGCATGAATGCAGTTTTTGCCGTTAATAAAATTGATGTCGTGGTTCCTAAGAACAGATCTATATGTCTTATATTTTCTGACTATCCCATACTGACCGCTCTTAATATTACACTATTTATTTATTAAGTGTTACAAAGTTGACCTTACAAACTAAAACAAAATCCCACAAAATACACACTGTATATAGATATGTATTATTGTACAAGTAGTAGAATAATGGAGATTATAGATGTTTTGTCATCTTGACATAATGGCAAATTAATTAATAATAATATAATATGTTTTATTGTATCTAATCTTATACAATGAAAAATAATTCCACAATTGTTTCAAAAATTTTCCTTAGGAATATTATCGAGTGTAAATCCTGTTAAATAAGTTATAATCCAAAGCATGAAAACCTCAAAGAAACAAGTGTTTTTGTCACTATCGATCATTCCTTTTTATAACGAAAATCACACAATTCATCAACATACATCATAAAATGTATAGTTTTTAAGCCATGGATTATCCGACCGTATGTGCAGCTTTTCTGTAACCGTTATGGTAAGAATTTCTGTTTCTAACAGTTGCACAAAATCAACAGTTGACCCGTTATGCAACGCAGGTGTTGGCAGAATACGGCTCATCCCGTTAGCCTCCCCGATACCTAATGCGATCCCAACTCTTTCCCACACGGCCACAAAGGGTTAAAAGGCCCGTCTCCATTGTAAGAGGATATCTAATTTCCTTGAAAGCAAAATTGGCGTAACATTGCCAAGGAGGTAGTTTTTTTATTTATTTTTTGTACGTAACCCTTTTGCGTCGGTGCTTTTGTAGTTTTTTCTTAAGCGCGCAAAGAAAAGGCGGTTAGTTTATATCCGGCGTTTTTTGACGTTTGAAGGGTCAGTGAATGAGTATTAATTATTTGAAGTGGGATTCGGTTTGGAGTGGCTGTCGTGGAAGGTAGGAAGGATTAATTCAAAGTAATAATGAAGTTCGTGAGTTGGAGGGTCTACCGGTAACGGCATTTCAAGAAATATAATCTGTGAGTACTTCTCAAGGCCCGAACAAGCACCTCAATCTATAGTAATCTAAGCCCCTCAGTGGGGCACATAATGGAAAGACGTTTGTAAAAAAATATTGTGTTATAAATTAAAGTACTTATAAATGAAGTTCTTGATAATTTACCATAACAAGCGATGAAACGTGCTCATATTTGTAGCAACTATCTATAATAAAATCACATATTTGAAAATCAGAAACAGGTTTTTGTCTACTATCGAACATAGCATAGCTTTGCTTGACGCAGGTCTTGATTAAAAAGAAAAAACTTTCTAAAAACCTATTAATTTTCACACTTCACCACTCCACGTGTGATCTCCTAGACACGATTTCTAAAAAAATATTCTCATTTCACGCGAATCAGGAAGCATCTGCCGTCACCTGCTCCAACCCTTAAGGGTTAATCAATTAGGGTATTTGAGACCCGAGGGTACCCATTGTTTGCACTCGACAGTTATATTACGGTCTTAGACCAGGTGACGCTATCATCTTCGTTCTCACGAGATGGTGCCGGATTTCGCGTTCTTTTTTCAAAAAAGGGTTAAGTTGACGCAACTGTATTTGCCACAGGTATTTGCTATTGCAGTTCAAGGGTTAATGTCGTAGGGTAAATCGGTTAGAAATTATCGGGTCTTTTAATTTTCTTAGTCATCTATTATGTGTCAAGTAAAACAGTAGAACCTAGTGTTAAAATGAATAAATGCATTACTAACAATAAAATGTTTAGTTACATGTTATTTGGATCATATAGGCTTGGAAATATTCTTAGATTTGTTCACATCATAGGTAACTTAACTACTCGTAGAGAAAGTGCCACTCTACTGAAATAAATTTTGATTCAGTGTTAATTTAATTAAGATTTACTTTTTGGCAGGATTTGCTTGTCAATCGTTTTTTTCACGAGACGATTTTTTGTTCGAAGAGTTCGGCAAGAAAAGGGTATACCAACTAACAATACTTATATTCAGTTCAAAATTCTAACTCTATGCACTAAAATACCTGATGACGCGCCTCAACTTTTTAGCGTGACCGATGTATCGCAACCACAGTCGCAACTAACTCCTTATCAAAACTGATTCGCAATAAAGAATAGCACACACATGAATATTGGCATCATAAAACGGATAGTTTGAAATTCGAATGCGAATCATATGGTTCGAAATTCAAAAGACGGGGAGTCGCGATCTCGGTCATGTATGTGCTTTTATTCCGGTAGACGGAGCGAGGTAACGCGACGCGCGTGATTGACTGTCTGGACGGAGTGGCGTCGGTATTCTTTGATAAATGGCCGTGTCCGTGCCTATGTGTCGCCTCGTCTTTTACAGCAGTGTGTTCTTCGTTGTTCTTTTTTTAAAATGCTGGTAGATGATGTGCCGTGCTTTAGTATTGGTCTCGTTGAAACGCGAGCGAGTCGCGGGCCGCTTTTTTTACTGACTGTGGTTTTCCGGATTCTATTATTATAAAACAATTTTCTTTGTTATCTTTGTTGATTCTAGAAAGATGTACTCGTCGTTCCTTATTTGTTTCAGAATTATAATAGGTACAGTTTTCTTTTGAAGCATAAAAGTTCTTAAAACGCATGTAGTTTTTTCGTGACTAGCGAATCCTCACTTCTTTATTTACGAACAAAAAGTAGAATATAGCCTATGTTACCCGGGAATAGTGTAGTTTCCCAACAGTAAAAGAACTTTTCAAATCGGTTCCGTATTTCGGAGCCTGTTCAATGCAAACAAACAAACTATCATATCTTTCCTCTTTATTTTATTATTATAGATAAAAACATTTATTAGTACTACTTTAAAATTGAAAGAAATATATTGGGAGGGAAACGTAGAGCTATTAAATTGATGATATGTAATAATATACCAAAAATATATATTTATAAAAGTAAATTAAGTTGTCCTGTCTGTTCGTTGCGTATTCTATAGACTACGCGAGGGTGAGCAAACATCGGCATATTTTTTCTTTTGGGACGTTATAACAAGTTATGATAACTTATTTGTGAAGCTTCAGCAAACTGGGTTGTGTAAATAAAATTGATACTCCAATTTGTTTTTATTCATATATTATTATTGATATTCATACCATATTTTTTACTTTTTACTTGCTACTTATTTCTGGGATTGTATAAAAGTACTTAGTAATAATTGTTTTATAATTATTTTTGTACCTGAAATAACTAACACAAGTACGACCCAAACATACACACACAGCGATGTAGATGAAATCAACTTTAACTCAAATTAGACTAATGTTATTGCTACCTATAATAGATAATATTAAAAAAAACGAGTAGCTCAGCATATAGGAAAGTAGTAAAAAGTCAGAATATCAACATAGCAAGTTTTTCAAACTAAGTAAATATAATTTGAATACTTTTAAATAGAATAGAATATTAGGTAGTGATTAGGTATTCTACAATTCAAGGCCCTCTATGAGGGCATACAATAATAAAATAAAAAAAGAGTTTAAATTTTGTCTAAATGAACATTCTTTTAATAATATTGTCTTATGTAAACTCATACATTAATATAATATTAGGTGGTACGTATATGAGTTTTCCGCCCATTTTCCAGTAACGCGACACTAGCATCAGCGGAAAGTTTGCGTTCGGCAAATGCTGTTTGCCGAATCCGTCGGCCACTGGTGGTGTCAGGTTCCGACGACAAATACAGCCAAATGTATTTGAGGTTTACGCAACTACATTTATCTGTCGCCAACAACAAATACTACCTAATAGATAGGTACCTCAAAATATGTCTTCGTTGTGAACATAGGCGGAAAAAGAGAATTTTTAATGTTTTTAATAGTCTGCTATGGTCTGTTTTATGTAAATCCGGACAAAAGTTTATTGACTTATTTCTTGAAAGTTATTAAAAGTGTTGTAACGCCAAAATATCTAGCAAGGTCACATGCTCACCCCGCCTTCTACTACGTCAAATTACGTATTTTGCGATTTCCTATAGTCAGAAAAAAAAAGTGCGCATTGTATGCAGGCCTCAATGACCTTTTGTCCGGATTAATATGAAACAAACTATAGTCGGCATTACTCTAAGGCACCCTAAACTAAGTTTTGTTTTTGATTATTAACTAATACAATGTACGGGACAGTTCACTTTGAAGAAGTAACTCGCCGAAGGTAATTCTATGGAGAATCAATAAATTAAATTTATAGTCCCCATGCATGATTTTATGCGATAAATTCTGAGTAGATACCTATATAAAAATGTTTTAAAACTATGGTAAGTATAACCAAAAATCTTCTACAGTCAATAAGTAACAGATCTAAAGAAAATACGGTAATCCAATGACGTTCAGCGCTCTGTACTTGCACACAAATACCATGGATTCTGACAAAAAACTAGAAGAATTTTCTTTTTCACGGGAAGTAGGTACGCGAAGATGGCAACCCATAAACGCAAAATGAACCACAACCGTAAAAAAGCCAATAGGAGCGTAAATCGAAAAACTACAAAACTCCGAATATGTACAAATAGGAAGCCATATTTTCCGTCGAATCTCCTCCTGTTCCGCGGGTCCGAAAAAATAGTAGATAATCTAACTTTTTCCTAACGCCCTTTGGCCTTACGAAACTTCCATTTTAGCATGACTCTTATGCTTAAACATTTGGTATGAAATGTGGGGTCTTGGTAAAGTGGAGTTTTGTGGGGGCGTTGTAAAAGGGAGAGTCGGCAGCAAATCATTACTGACAGTTGACCAAACGGGGTGAGCGCCCCTAAAATATGTATGAGGCAAGGAAAGGCCTGTTATGGTGTCCGAATGTTGATAAGCCAAGTATTGGGGGAGTTTCGATGCCAATACGAGGGGAATGATTACGATTTGTCGCCGAAGTTCTTTTACGAACTGACTTGGAATGTTTGATTTTGAACTTTTAAAGTAACACTATGTTTTCTTTGAATTTCTTCTTAATGCACTATTGATATGAACTGAGGTTATATACCTAGGTTTTGAAAGATAATAACGCCGGCTATTTATACAAAATATATATGTACATGTCATAGGAATGTTACAGATGTTTTAAAAATACTTTATAGATAGAAATATTAATTGGTAACATACGTTAGTTCAATAGATCGTGGGAAAGCCAAAACTCCTAAACGCCACTAAATCAAAACAAATATCAATCTCCACAAACGTCATTGTAATAACAACAAAGTGTCTAAATCCTTTTAAATCCGAGAAATAGGATTTAGAGAAAAAAAGCAAAAAGGAGAAAAAAAAACGCTGCTCTCGTTGACTCTTGCAAAAGATACAATAGATGGGGTGTTAAAAAAAGTAAAAAAAATTGAACCAACACTCCGGTAGCGATGTAAGCTACCAAAATACTTAATACAATTGATTGTAAACTTTTTGTGTCAAATACTTTGTGAAAGGATTATTGAACAGTAGCTAGATCGCGTTTAAAAAAAAATCAGCAGTGCTTTCTAGCTAGCTAGCTAACCTAACCTCAGCTAAACATAGGATTGTTAACCCATGATACTAGATGTCTGCCCCTTAGAGTATAAATAGAAAAAATTCTAGGTCTGCCCATTGTATTTGGGTACCTATTTTTCGTATATTACCTATATTAGACCGAAAAATTAATGTTGTTTACTGGACATAGAAGTTGAAGTAAATTAATATAATTTTTGCTAATATTGAACTATAAAAGCAACGATGGTGAGTCTGTATAGTTTGTTACGCTAGTAGGTCAGAAATCAGAATTAACCAGCTACTACCCATACCACAATATTATAATTCACGTGTGGCCCTAGACTAGAGGGACGATAGAATAGATACCTAGTAATAATTTCTTGTCTATTATAAAGAACGCTTTCAATTCGACCTAAATCGGTTAAAACTTCCCATAACCTATGACACTGCAATAAATTCACCATCATTAACGGTGAACTAAATAAAATACGATAAATTCAATAAAAAGGCAAAACACCAAACCCTATCAGTTACTAAAATAGCAAAAAGTAACAAATGACTCGCAGAGATCTATACAAATATAATTAGTTTTGTTTGCGACAATAACCCTTATGATATATCTTTTTACCCCAAAACACGGGTTTTAACCCCGATTCCGGGATTGAGCTTTTTTGCGGCAATTGGCAGAATGATTTGTTTTTTTTTTTTCTATTTTTATAGTGTCAAGAGGATAGCAGTGTGAAATTTTGGGTAAACGGTTAGAGTGTTCTCATGACATGACCCTAAACGACCTAAAGTGATGGGTAGTTGTCAACTTTACAGCGATTTGTTTTCCTAGATATTATTATTTTGTGTCAGTATTGCTTAGTTTTGTCTTTTGGTTGGTTATACCTTTACGCATACCTTATTCTGACAGTAGCGAACATGTTTGCTTTCAAATGGAGCCTTTATTCTAAAATGGTGATCCTAGATATATACTTTGAATATAAATATATAAACACAGAAAACATCAAAAATAGAGATCACAGAACAAAAAATGTAATTAGGTAAAGTATATTGTATTGTAATTTCGAAAAACACAATTAAATAATTTTTTACTTAAAAGTAATAAATAGGAAATATAAAATGTATAGACTAATTTGGTTCCAAATGATTCTAAATTGTATTACATAGAGCTGATGTTACTTGCGGTACTTACATAGCCCTTTATATGTCTAACAATAACAGCTAAGCCCTTTCTCTGGCGGACTAGTTTTATTATTTTATTAATTTGAATGTTGCCATTTTTGCGTACCTGATCTACGACAATAGAGCCCTGCGCAAATCCTCGTTCTCTTTTCTATTGAATTTTGCATAGAGGGGTCTATTTTGTGTTTAGTTAGAATATTATTAAACCGCTGCTCTGTGGCAGATGCGCTACCAACGTTGCGTGCCTGTTGTAAAGATTTCTATTTTACTTTAAATATCGTACAACCGTATTTGAGGCCTTTGCTCCCACCATTCTATAATCTTCCTATTTTTAATAAGAAATGTTAATTTATATAATGTATATTTTGGTTTCGAAAATTAAAAAGACACATTTTTCGTGTCTTTTTTTAGATTCAATTGGACTCGTGTATCAAAAAGCAAAAAAGGTGCAGAAAAGTAGAGGAGGCTAATAAAATATTAGCTACAGCTACAAGTCTCAAACAAACCGTTCTTAGCATCGCAATGAACTATAATTTTTCTTAAATTCTTATGAACTAAAATGGTCATTTATATAACTTTCCTTTGCCCTCTTCGCTATGGCAACAGTCATGTCACACAAAAAACACGTATTTAGGGCAGTTAACTGTCTTTCGCGGAGCACGCAGTACAATAATTTGTCAAGAGCACTTCACATGCAGATGCTAGATAACACTGAATGGCTAATGATTTCGACTTGACGTGTGCTCCCTAGTACACTCAAATTATGCGCCTAATTTACCAGTATTGTGCTCTGATTGTAGATTGTGAGATTATTCAAGAGGCATGCGGTTGTTTGGCGGTATGAAGGTAAATATAACTGGGATATTGTTTTTGGTCCTTTTTAAATGACAATAGGAAGTAAAGTGTTGAAGAAATAAATATAGCAAATTTTATATTTTGTAAATAAGGGAATTAAATATTATTAAGTATTTACTTTTAAATAGAAAGGCAGAGCCATAAATAGCTTATGTAAAAAATCAAAATAATATTTTAAGTTCCAAAAAGAAGGGTTGAAAATAAAATGGAACTTCGTCTGAAGCTACAAAATCTCTCGTGAAAAAGTTGAATTCTAAAATACAATTTAAAAATTACGATTCGAGAATCAATCCATTACGCTTCAGTTCAAATACCGAACGTAGTGCAATGGTTTGTTATTTCTCAACTGATTTATGGCCAGAGACAAAGTTTGAAAGGCGAACGTTTTTTTTCTTAAATATTTGTGTTTGGAACGGGTGTTTTGTTTGGGTCGCGAAATTTCGCAAGGGTCGAAACGTGGTGCAGTAAAGGGTTATTATTACTAGAAAGTATAGCTTTTGTTCAATAATGAATTATTGGGTCGCAATTTCAGGTACATTAGGTAGCATGTGAAGGGTTAGATACTGTGAAAGATGACAGTCGGAGTTCACACGCGAAAGGGAAGTCAGGTAGTCGTGATCTTTTTATAACGGTTCTAACTTTGATTAAACTAAAAAGCTCTTATTTACAGAAAAAATAATATCTTCACTATTTATTTTATAAACAAGCGAAAAAAAAAACATTGAGCTCGGGCAGGGACTAACGGACTGTAACTGTGGAAAAAAAAACAACTAATGCTTTATTATATTTAATAATTAATATGCAAATAAAATCAAACTAATCAAATTGGAGAGATAGATTGACAAATCACAGTTAACTTAAAAAATTGTTAAAATAAAACTGAATAAATATACTTACCTTTATATTTGTATTACCTTTCAGCAATACACAATAAATCAATTTTTAGATAAAACTGGCAGCTTAAACTTAATTGAAAGACAAAAATAAATCATTCAAATTACCGAAGAAAAAGTTGTTCACACTAAAGTTAACAAACCACGCGTGCAACCTCACTCACCCTAATGTCTCAGAAATAAAAACCCGCGTCTCGAGGCTTAACCCTTTAATAATAATTACACCTTTTTGTCGATAACCCCTTTGCGTCTTGCCCTACCTGACCCCACCTCACTTCCTGATCCATTCCTTTTTCAAACCGTCTCGCGGGCGTGCGTCTGCGCAACTAGCACGTTCGATATTCGAATTTAAAAATCGATTTAGAAGAGATAATGTTGCGTTTTACTAAAGGACGAAGAAAATGTGTTGTTTTTCTTGTGCAGTGGGTTTTGTTTTGTGATGTGCTTGATAAATTAAAATACGGTGAGTTATATTTTCATAAATATTTCGCAAATTAATTTTATTTATTTAAATAAGTATCATTTGATCATGTTTTTTGTAGTTGTTATGTATTTGACTGCGTATTCAACACGAAAACGGCTTGACGGATTTTCACGAAATTTTTCTTTATATTGTAAGACCAGGCGCAGAAAAATATATGCCGAGTAATATTTTCAGACGGTCAGACACTTAATATACGGTAATAATTTGTGCAATTTTCGTCCTGGTTGGTTCATGAGATTTCGTTCTATAAATTTAAATCTGTGTCAGTACGCGTATGTCTACATCGTCACGGCTACAAAATACTTGTAATACTTGGCTTAAAAGGAAATGACAGTAATATACGAAACACGCTGGCGCGAATAATCGTCGCCGGGAAAAATTGGTGCGTTTTCCTTATAAGCCCCACGACTGTGATAAAGCTTCGTAATTTTATTCATACGGAGAGAACACAAGCCGTTACATGTCAGCACTTTCCCGAAGAGACAATAAAGCTGGACTCGTCAAAACAGGAATGCCCCGGCCCCGGTATCCATGATACTCTGTTATTTCCAACATATTCCAATATATTATTTTTTATTGCCTCCCATAGGGGGACGGGGGGAAAGCATTGAACTACTAGTAGACTAGCGTACATGGAAAGGACCCTCGCGAAAAGCACTGGATGTTGACTGGCAAGTCAAAAGAGCTTCTTTTTATGAATTGTCAAAAACAATGTTTTAAACTTTTTCTATTTATACTCTAAGGTTTTAAAGAAAAATTAAAGGGAATACTAGCGTAATGACGTGACAAGCTTGTATTGTCGTTTTTGTACAATTTTTATATAGATTTACAATAATAACACATAAAATTGGCAAATATCGCCCGCATTAAGTTATACTAGGATAATTTCAGATGTTTTATTTCCTACATAGTGTAAGATATTTTATTTTGAATACAGCCAACATCCGTTTTGGTAGTCGCTTCCTTCAACTGCTACGGCGTTTGTCCTTTGTTTTTTCTTCTCGCCGTGCATTCCGCCCGCCATAGCTTCCGCCGTGTTAGCGCATAGAATGCATTCGAGATGTCTTCTCTAGTATTTTTACTTAATTCGTCAATGGGGGAAAGTCGCGTCATGCGTGATATTTGATATAAAGTCGGAACTCAACTTCGTTATGCGATATTCTTTTTTCAAAGGACAATGGTTTCGCTCGGCGACATATTTCGAGGAGATGTTTTCTAGGTATTTTTCTCGAGTTATCCGGCCGGGCCAATTATTCTTCGACAAGGCATTTTGTAATGTTAGCTAGTTTGTTAGTAACTTGTGTGTTGTATCGAAGTTGTACGGTTATTATGATGTTGTTAGTTTAACAAGTATATAATTTCGTTTTTACTCCGCGCTTTTTTTCATTCGTTATTTTACTTCAAAGAACGAAGCTTCGCTTTGTCATGTTGAGAAATTATTTATTGCTAAAACAATTACAATTTTAAATAATAGCATGAATAAATAATTAAAATATTGTGTAGTTTAATAAATTTAAACTTTATAATTATTATTTTTGGACCATGTTTTGTGAATTTAACACAAATTCTTTTTTTTTAACGTAATTCTTATTATTGCCCTCGGTAAACATTTGTTGTTTTGGTTTAAAGAAAAAAACAAACATTTAAAACAATTTGATCTTTTACAATATAACCATTTATTGATACCTATCATAAGTAACATTTTTATTTTATATGAATATTGTACAATATATGAGTTATTTAATCTAAGTCTGTATACTTGATTTGCTTACGCGTTGACTTCAATATGAAAAAAAAAATGTTTTTTGAATAATGTTTAATACGTAAAGTGTGTTCAAATACTGAAACAAAAAATTATCTTACGTTAGTGAAAATTGTCTCTTTTTTTACTGACCTATACTTGTATCGAAAGGTACGACCAATCAAGCTTCACTGGACTTGCGGGGGAGCGGACATCAAATCAATACATTCTATAAAAAATGCAACTAAATTAATAACTTACCCGAAAAAAAAAATGGAGTGGAGTACTTGAGAGCTAACAACACCAATCACGTGCAAATATCGCGCGGTAAATAGGGTGGTCAGTTTCCCCACCCCCTCCCGCCATGGTCAGTTGCCTCCCTACCCCTGACCGCCCCGCCCACAGGGGTGTCAAAAGGGGAGCGGATATCGGAGCGATTTGGTTTCTGCTAACTGTGCCATTTCTATTGTCCATTGATTTCAAGTTATTTGATAGAAAATTTTAGACATTTTTGGTGTTTTGAATTTGATAAAAATTTGGTGATAGTAAAAAAATAAATAAAAAAAAATTAAAAATAACAAATCATAAATAAATTGTAGTGATTAAAATGTTCACTAATTCAAAGAACAAAAATGTATTTTAGAAGTTGTAAGTTTTTCAATGAGTTTTCTACAATTACTAGTTGTCGCGCAGAATACGTTATTTCCCGTAGAATAAACTAGCCTATTAGTTTCTAAGCTAGTACTCAATTTGTCTATCCACTGAAGACACTTTATTCAAATCCGTTCTGTCATTTAAGAGTAAAAGTGAAACAAAACAATTTAAATTAATTTTTCTCCCACACGATGAGAGATATAATTTTATGATTTTGCAAATCCATAGTCATAAATAACACGTTGAAACAACCATACTTATTTTTGAGATTAGCCATTATAAAAATGGCGTCAATTTATCAGCGCACCCCTAAATTAGTCCCACACATACACCCACATACATACACACATATAGGTAGCTGAGGCTCGTAGCTAGTAAAGATAGAGGGTGGACGGGGAACAAATGTCGCGGTCAGTTCCCTTCCCCCTGCGCTACGAAACTGCTACGTCGTAGAGCCCGGCTACGGGGGAAGGATGGACGCTACGAGAATAATGTTGAATTTCCTAATTTTGTATTTTGTTTGTTTAAAACTGTTGTTTTTTTGTTTGATTGTTAAGGTTTAGTTTCTACGTAATAAATAAGATATCGAGTTATATTTATTTTCTTCTTCTTTTCGTATCGATGGCAAGTCAGATTTATTTATTTTTTCAATAGCATGTAATCAGATTAATAAAAACTCATAGATATGTTAGTAGATACATTTGTGTGTGTTTTGTTTTGTATTTGTATTATGCAGTTTATGTTTCATGTGTTGCAATGTGTGGTAAATAAATAATGTAAATAAAAGTATTCCTCTAAAAGTTTTCGTGATTTTTTTCTAATCCTATAAAATAATAGACTGTGGTGATAAACTGAAGAATTTACACGAAATGATACGGAGATACAAAGTAAAACACCAAATTAGCCGCACCTTACGACCAATAAATCTGATTCTCAATTTATTCGAATATGGGGGTAGAATCAATTAGAACGGACGCAGATTTCAAATTTCGAACTGTCCGAATGGCCAATAAACGCAAATGGCAACTGAGTGAAAGCGGCCAGTATATATTGACCCCTGTCTAAGTACCCTTTTTTACCCCGATTCTCTGATTTGTGAAGACCAAAACCGAGGGGGGTAGATTAGGGTGCGATGGTGGATTTCCTCTTGCTTTATGAGGCCATTAGCATGTTTGCTATCCTCTTAGGCGTTTTTGATATGTTTGAAAGTGATAAGTGTTGAAAAGCTTTTGATATTATTTTCGGTAACATATCCTCTGTACGAGTATACTACTCCAAGTCCGGAGAAGCTTGATCCGTCGTACTTTTTCGACTCAAGCATAGGACAATTTAAAAAAAAAAAGAAAAAAAAAAGAGTACACTACTCGAGAGTGTAGGTACTTAAAAACTACCAGTATTTAGATTTTGGTGCAGACTGCAAAAATTTGCTTTTTGTGGTACGAAACCCTAAGAATATTTTTAAAGTGGGAAGAATGTGTACATGTTACGCTCAAAGATCGAAAACGCTCAGTGAGCGGAAAAATTGCTCACAACGCGTTGTGGTCACAGTAAAACATCCACATCGCGAAATTCGTGTTATGGCTCTAATGAAAACGCACACGACGCGTTGTGGCAATCACAGAAAGACCAAATAGCGAAATTCGTGTCGTGACTGACATGCTATTCGATCTCAACGCGTTGTGGAAGTGAAGAAAAGCCATGACGCGTTCTGAGCATTCATTGTTTACCATATCACGACGGATAGGTTGTAAGTAACTTGTCGTTGTCGGCTCTTTTAAAGAATTTTAAATTCTCTAACAAAATTTAAAATCCCTAATTATTTTAAGTGAATTATAAGTAATTTACAAATGATTAATATTTTGTGTTCAGTAATTTATTATTTAATACGTTGATTTTTTAAATATACCTAAAGTAATTTCAATAATAACAAATATCGCTTTATATTATTTTAATTTATATAATTATATTTAATAATGACAAACATGTTATACAGTGATTTTATAAAATAAAAAATATTTCCTAAGAAAATCTACCAAAACGTTTCCAGCCTAGGCCTAGACGGATCCATATCGGAAAGTAGTGTGCGTCGTAATCAAATAATATTATATTCCATACGCGTCATGGCTTTTCTTCATTGCCACAACGCGTTGAGATCGAATAGCATGTCAGTCACGACACGAATTTCGCTATTTGGTCTTTCTGTGATTGCCACAACGCGTCGTGCGCGTTTTCATTAGAGCCACAACACGAATTTCGCGATGTGGATCTTTTACTGTGACCACAACGCGTTGTGAGCTATTTTACCGCTCATTGAGCGTTTTCGATCTTTGAGCGTAACATACATACTCTATCTAATATGCATAGTTGACTCATAAGAACTTGTAATATAACGTACTCCCATAAAGGCAGTCGCTACAAAGCGCGACCGACAGAGTTCCACGAAGCAATGGCGCGTCAAACGAATACCTAGTTGTATCCCCAGCCAATAATGTTCATTGCGCACGGGTTATTCTAGCTGACTTCTTGGTATGAAACTACTGAATTTCACATTAAAATTTCCTTTAATATGAGAGTAGTCTCTCTCAGATATTGCATGACCGAAGAATTTTTATATTACTTTAAGTATTCTTCAGTGCTATTTTTAGTAAATTAAAAGAAATTAGTCTTATCGCAATACTTTTAAATGTCTCAGATTTTGTACTGAAATATTTACTAAAAAAGGACCCTTTATTTGACCCTTGATGAGCGTGAAAATATACTTATATAATTATTAGGTATTTAGCTTGCCAAGCCTCCAATAAAGGCTTTTATTTTAGTAAATATTAGTAATCTAGACAACCTCTGACCGACCCCAATTTTGTTTAATCATAATCATTCATTCCGTGGTTCGTAGCAATTACTATATTTTCGATTTACAGATGATTAAAATCAATTAATGCATCACTAAATTTTGTTGAACAAAGTTAGTCAAAAAATAAGCATAGTAACTACTTTTCTTGATATTTATTTGAAGAGTGACTTTTTGAGGGTTCGTTTATTACTCAGCTGATTTTAATCAGTCACCGGTCGTTGACCCTGGCTCGAGTGGTAGAGATCAGATAGCCGTAGAACTTATCGATTAAATAATAAACTTTAGAAAAAAAACTTAGGTCTTCTTTTGATCAGTAACATATAATCTTGAATTTCAGGTTTATACGTGAGTTGAAAGCTCTACGGATTATATTAAGTTCTAATTATTATTAGCATAAATACAAACTTTTTATAACAATGTTTCTATTGACCAAATATCATAACCACTGCTGGACAAGTACCTTCCCCAAAGATCTCCACAACGTTAGTTACCTACCAATTATTAACTACATTTTTATGTGTATAAGCAATAAAGTATTACTTACTTACTTACTTATTAATAATAATAAAGCCTTTTATTTCTCTTAAAATAATAACATTAACGGTAACATATAAACTAATAATTATTTTTAATGGAGAGTCCACTTAAGGACAAAGGCCTCCTCCAGTTCCATCCATTTCTCCCTGTCGGCAACCATTAATATTTTATGGTATTTAAAATTTGTAAATATAGATTAAAATGTTACCTAAAACAGATACTATGCACATACATTAAATAATGAAAATACCCATACAAGCTTTAAATATTATGTCAAAAATAAAGTTATCTATCACTTTGTCTGAAATATATTTCATAGAAGTTATATGGCTGCTTACTTGTGCACTTTTTGGTATTCTAAGAGCATCTTTTATCATTTAAAATTGCAACAGAAATAACCCTCCTACTAGTCAGTAGTAAAATACAGAAAATTGTGTATTCGAAATATTTTTTATGTAACAGCTTAACTGAAAATATAATAATAATAATTATGTTGAAAATGCTGTTGTTACAATTTAAAAACAATATTATTCAAACATTTCTCTTATCCTTCATAAGGTAGTAATAATATAATTATTTACTTCAAAATCGTCAAAAAAAGAATACCTCTACAAACAATAAACCCCTTAGACGTGTATTACACAAAATATGTAATAGAATATCATATCAACATGATTTCACAAAGAAATAAGCATGTCTTCTTAAACGAGCGGTCACCATCGCAACGATAACTAGGCAACGGAGTATTAAGCTATATCCTCATAAATATAAGACATGATTTCCCCTGACAAAAGTACAGGGGATACAAATAGCCCCAAAACCAAGATCTAGGTGTCTCAGGAAGAGTTATGTTTAGTTTTGAACGAAAGTATGACGATTTGGTTAGAAATTGGAACTATTGTTTTTAATCCCTTTTTACGTTTAATAAAGCTAAAAACAATAACTAAGATTTAAAATACGAATTTACTGAAAAAGATGTACTAATATTCCATAACTGAAAAGTACTTTTGTCTTCGTAATAAATACGGTTTATTTATTCTACCACCAGTTTGACTTTAGTTAACGATATTGCAAAGCGATTGGTGGGAAAAAGATAGCAGAAAAGCTTCTTCACGCAATAAAAATATTTTCTTGTTTTTATTGAATTAATTAAATTATGCTCAATTTAATAACTTCAGGAAACTTTCGGTCTAAAGCTTTTATTAAAAAAAAAAAAAATATTTGATCAATACAAAGAATTCACATAAGGAAAAATCAAGCCGCTGCGCTCCCTTGAAAAACCTAGCAAGGTTTATGACCACGATGTCTTACGATGTCTCTTCCAGTTTTCGACATCCGCAACACCAAAGGTAGTGGGACAGTTAATATATTTGAAGTAGAAAAAGGGTTTCTTCTACCTTTGTGTGGGGATGCCCTTTAGTGGGATCTAATAAAACCTTGTTACGGCCAAAGGGATACCGGGCCCAATATTGAAAGTGTTCTTTTACATGATACGGAATTTAAGGACTTCTTCCTGATATTAAATCTGGGGAATCTCGTTAGTATAATGCTGCCGAGTTACGTTGTAAAGTCGAGGTTTCTATTTTGTTACAATATTATGGAAATATGATATTGATGTGTAAAGGGTTTAGTCATACATATTACGAAAAAAATACTGCACTTTTGGAAGAAAGCAAGCCGCTTTGCACAGTGATAGTAGAGACCAAAATATGCGATTTGACTCGAGGAAATCCTCGATTCATCCCTTTGGAACAGAGATGGCGCCACTTGTTCAAAACATTGTTTAAAAAATTCTAAAACCTGAACGGATCGTTCGATTTTGATAATTAAGGTGTCAATCGAAAGGTAATGAATTATAATACTATAAAAAAAATAACTAAGCAGCTAAATATGATAATAAATACCAATAACATCTTCATTTTTGAAAAAGTATGACTGTATTTTCTCGTTTTTGTGTAATTTTATAAAAAAAATATATGAAAGTGGTACATTTTTATTTATTTAATATATTACGCAATTCATTGAGCGGTTATTACAAAAAATCTCATATCAATATCTTTTATAGTTAGAGAGATATTTAATATTAAATATGCGCTGCTGTGTCGGGGTCATTAGCCTCGCGGCCAAACGCGAACCCTGTATCGTTAGATTTTGATGATTAAGGTGTCAATCGAAAGGAAATACATTATTTTAATATAAAAAAACAATTATTTGCAAAAATTATGATGAATTAAAAAAAGCCATCAATAATAAAAAATAATTGAATTGTATTTACTTATGTAATCTTATGAAAAAAATTTATGAGCGTGGTATATTTTTATTCGTTTATTATTTTACACTATTAATTGTAAGTTTAATTAAAAAAATATATATTAATATATTTTAAAGTTCCAAAGTTATTGGTCGGTGCAGTGCTGCTGCCACACGTGCAATTCTCATTATTTTATTTATACTTCCGCCCCATCGCAGGTTTTGCTGGAAGTAAAATCGCTTTGAAATTATGATCTGTATTTTACTTTCGTTTTATATTCGCATTGGCCTTTGCAGATTTTGCACTGTAACGTGCAAGGTAGGCCAACGCGTCGGCAGCCACAACGCATTGTGTCACAGCCTGACTTGCATCCATAATGGTAAGGAAGCTTAAATTGTGGCCAAATTGAAGTAACTTTGGACCACTGTGGAGTCCATTTGCCATCAACATCCGTCCATCCCCAAAGAGATGGGCTTAGGATTAATGGATTTTATACATTTTCCCATTTATGTCCCGCTTGAAACGCTGCACAAAGAGCATGTTGTTGAAGAGCAGCTGAAGTAGGCAGAAGGCTTGTCACCGGCCTGTTTTTTATCGAAAACAAATATAACCGAACCTCATTCACAGAAATATGGTCTTTTTGAGCATCGTACAGCTTGCAAGTGAATCTGAAAGTAAGTTTTACCATTATGAGAACAAGTATCTCGTACACATGTACAATACTCTCGTACACATGTATTATAAATATTTGGTATCATACACCTAATAATGGGTAAAAACCGTTCCAAATGAGCCATTACTTCTTCAGAGAGGATTTCTATGGGATTTTAGATATGTATTATATGTAAAAGCAGTGGTAGCTTCACGGTGTGACATTCATGTTTTAGAACAGGTTCTTTTGCCTTTTGTTGCAGCCGGGAACGCATCGACGAAAGTCTCGAAGCGCAGTTGACATCATTCATGACCTAAAGCGCTTCAAGGCTTTCATGCATTCACCAACTGCGACACAACGTCTAATTTCAATACAAAAGGCAAAATAACTTATTTCAAAACATGGATGTCACACCGTGAAGTTACCACTGCTTTTACATTTATCTCAATTCCCATAGAAATGATCTCTGAAAAGTAATGGCTGATTTGGAACAGTTTTTACCCATTATTAGTTGTATGATACCAAATATTTATAATACATGTGTACGAGAGTATTGTACATGTGTACGAGATACTTGTTCTCATAATGGTAAAACTTACTTCCAGATTCACTTGCAAGCTGTACGATGCTCAAAAAGACCATATTTCTGTGAATGAGGTTCGGTTATATTTGTTTTTGACAAAAAACAGGCCGGTGACAAGCCTTCTGCCTACTTCAGCTGCTCTTCAACAACATGCTCTTTGTGCAGCGTTTCAAGCGGGACATAAATGGGAAAATGTATAAATCCATTAATCCTAAGCCCATCTCTTTGGGGATGGACGGACGTTGATGGCAAATGGACTCCACAGTGGTCCAAAGTTACTTCAATTTGGCCACAATTTAAGCTTCCTTACCATTATGGATGCAAGTCAGGCTGTGACACAATGCGTTGTGGCTGCCGACGCGTTGGCCTACCTTGCACGTTACAGTGCAAAATCTGCAAAGTCCAATGCGAATATAAAACGAAAGTAAAATACAGATTTATAAATGCTAATAATCATAATTTCAAAGCGATTTTACTTTCAGCAAAACCTGCGATGGGGCGGAAGTATAAATAAAATAATGGGAATTGCACGTGTGGCAGCAGCACTGCACCGGCCAATAACTTTGGAACTTTAAAATATATTAATATTGTTTTTTTTTTAATTAAACTTACAATTAATAGTGTAAAATAATAAACGAATAAAAATATACCACGCTCATACATTTTTTCATAAGATTACATAAGTAAATACAATTCAATTATTTTTTTATTTTTTGATGGCTTTTTTTTAATTCATCATAATTTTTTGCAAATAATTGTTTTTTTTATAATAAAATAATGTATTTCCTTTCGATTGACACCTTAATCATCAAAATCTAACGATACAGGGTTCGCGTTTGCCCGCGAGGCCATTGACCCCGACACAGCAGCGCATATTTAATATTAAATATCTCTCTAACTATAAAAGATATTGATATCAGATTTTTTGTAATAACCGCTCAATGAATTGCGTAATATAATAAATAAATAAAAATGTACCACTTTCATATATTTTTTTAATAAAATTATACAAAAACGAGAAAATACAGTCATACTTTTTCAAAAATGAAGTTGTTATTGGTATTTATTATCATATTTAGCTGCTTAGTTATTTTTTTTATAGTAGTATAATTCATTACCTTTCGATTGACACCTTAGTTATCAAAATCGAACGATCCGTTTAGGTTTTAGAATTTTTTAAACAATTTTTTGAACAAGTGGCGCCATCTCTGTTCCAAAGGGATGAATCGAGGATTTCCTCGAGTCAAATCGCATATTTTGGTCTCTACTATCACTGTGCAAAGCGGCTTGCTTTCTTCCAAAAGTGCAGTATTTTCACCAAAAGTGACCGTAATAACTATGACTAGTTGGGTGAGAAGTTTATTGTTTTAATTTAGGACCGCAGTTTTAAAAGTACAGTTTTGAAAAGATGGCCCTGTAGACTAGTCGGTAGTAAGCGTGTCTTTGAAACACACGGTCGCGGGTTCGAACCCCGTCAGGGCAAATAATTTTGTAAGGAGCACTTATGTTTGCCTTATATCTGGCTGTTTTATATTAATACATACCTACCTATGTATTTATCTTTATACTTATGGAATCAACGATAACTGTGATACCCAGATAATCATTATCATTTTCTGCCTTCAATCTGCCATGCAGAAAATTAAATTTTGTAACTTTGTCTGTTTTCGAAAATAAACTTTTTTATTATTATTTTTTTAGTCAAAACGTCCACTGCTGGTCAAAGGCTTATGGCAGTATGGATGTATGTTTGTTACTTTTTCATGATAAAACTACTGAATGGATTTTAATGAAAGTTAATATTATTGTACAGTTTCATTAAAATCCATTCAGTAGTTTTAGCGTGAAAGAATAACAAGCATACATCCATACTTACAAACTTTCGCCTTCACAATATAAGTATAATTATTTTATACGACTTTCAAAATATTTTCGTTTTTTAATAAATTATCATTTTTATACTATACAATGGAATTGTGATCGTCTAGTCGTGAATTAGAAGTGTCGTGTATGAAATAAGCATCTATATGTACGAGTATACATGTCTGCAGATACGTTGTAAAGTGGTCGTCTCAATGACCACCCGCTGCCCCCACGTGTGTCCCACTCCCACGCATGCGCTCGGCCGAGACTACCTGACCGCGGCCGGACACTGATCAATATTAAAGTCCAAGGGAGGATGCCGGGGGATGTCTGTTTGTCTGTCGTATTTACATAGAGCTGGTTGATACCCCTGTAAATATTTTTTGGTGTGATTTATATATATCTATTTAACGCAATTAACAAAAAAGTATTTAACTAAAATATGAGTTAATATGCCTACTTTTTTCTAAACAACTATCTTGTAGCTAACAATAAAAAGATAAAAACTATGTGTAGATCTGAAAATATAACCAATAACCACTACTAAATGCAACTTTTGGCAAGATTTTGCTAGTAATAACTAGTTTTAGTTTTACTAATTTTAAAGCCTTCGAGGCATTTATTTATTTGTATTTGGAAGATTTACAGGCATGCTCACATTAAATAGAATAAGAGAATAGAAGTGTAAAATGCTAATAACAAATCTCCACCGATAGAACCCGCTGCCATGCATTATAACATGCATGGCGGCGATATTTAAGACAGTGGGACAAAAACATTTTGCAGATTGACAATGTATATTTTCATATTATTGTTTTGTAGAGTAACCACTTAAATAAGGTGTATGCTTTAGGGTGGGACGTTGCTTGTTCGTGCGTTCTTATTTGCCTCCAAAACGGTTTAACCGAATTAGTTGTGGTTTTCTTACAGAAATTCCTATCCATGGTCTAAGAAAACAAGGTCTTCTACTCCGACCACGTGACTTGACACAAGCCTACGTAATCATGTTGTTCATCATTGTCGAACGCGTGTTATTCCTATCTAAAGAAGTGTGTTATAAAGCTGCAGTCGTTAATTTTGTTTATCAATATAAATATTGTTATAACCGCTCTATAAATATCCGTCTTAACTCACCTTTCTGCGGACACTACGGGGGAGGGTCCAAGAGAAATGACGACCCTTAACTAAAACACACACATACACACTTTAGACGGTCTCACGCAAACACTTGCAAAGCTCTCGACTTACGAGACTTTTCTTTCCGTGTGTGCGTCCGCTTCAGTAAGATAAAGGATTTCTGCGTTTGTGTGCGTGTCCAGTTTCCGGGCGCCTGAGTTTTGCTAATTTAATTAGAGGCACAAAAAGATTAAGGCTCTGAGGACGTGAGCATTAGCCGACCGCTTTTGTTGACGCTACCCGTAATGGGTGACTGTATATATAGCTATGGGTATGGACAAATTTTGGGGATGTCGCCTTTTGTGAATCGATTAGTCTTGTTGCGTAAACTCCATTGAGTGCACAAAGTTTTCGGCCTTCCAAGTGCTGTACTTTTTTCTATAATATGTATACACCGTGCTTTTTTAACCGTCTTACAAACGAAGCCCAATGTATATGCCCGTGATATAGAATATCTTGGCAATGTTTTTTTTTTTTTTAAAGAAAAAAAATCTAGGATTTTTTCAATAAAATAATCGATCGAGAGATCGAAAAATGTGTTTATCTCATATTTTTCTTTTGTTTTCCCATTATTTACGATTCTCACGCATGCGCAAATTGTTACTAAATTGTAAATATTATGTACAGGTTGATTCAAAAATATTTTGCATTATTTTATTTTACTTCACGGTTTTATTATTTTATTGATAAAAAAAAAATAACATTGCCAATATATTCTATATCACGGGCATATACATTGGGCTTCGTTTGTAAGACGGTTAAAAAAGCACGGTGTATAGGATGGTTTTTTGGAAAATTGCTTTGCTTTTATTCATACTTTTAAAGATCACGTTCCGATCATAAACAAAAAATATCGATGATAAAATTGATAGCGGTAGAGATTTCAGAAAAATATTTCTTTTACGTTGCCTAGCTAGGCGACGCATGTTTGCCCTCAAAACAGTGGCCCATTCCGGTACCGCGATTCCGTTGAATATAAAAAGTAAGTCGATAGCTTACCGTCTGAATTTATACTTTTGGATATTCGAAATATGTTCTCATGACTAGCATAACCTGACCCTCCCCGCCGCGTTCGTTCTTCAATTTACCGGGTAGTGAAGGGGGTGTTATCAACACGTATGAGGTATCAAATTAAATTGGCGTAGTGAATACTGAATATATCGTATAAATTCAGCCCACGGGTGAATATAACCGTGGTGGTATCTGGGTTGTTTTCACATAATAGAGCCATTTTCTTTTGTTTTTGTAGCGTTGCTCGCCTCGTTATAGGTACGCAGACAATGAAAACAAAAGGCGGTGTCTTATTTCGACCGTTCACTTTCGCTTTTAGATAGAGCTTTTTTATGACATCCTCGCTGTTATTGGTATGTATTTTTAAAGGATTATCCTGCAGAAGTTTTGCGGCAATATTACTTAATGTATAAAACTGTTTTACGTTATTAAATTTATTTCCTTTTCGTTTTACTTCTCAATATAGATAAATGGTTACAAGGCCAATAAACTATGGTTAGGTTCGATTTAGTGAGTTTTTCAAAGAAAATATTCTTAAAATGAAAATAACATAAAACGTAAGACATTTCGCAAGAAATAAGCTGTGCCTGTTGTGTCCTTTTATTTGTCCATTTCTTGTAAATAAATTTGTGTGCAACAAATGATAAATAAAAACAATAAAATTATTTTCAAATTCAATTGAATTGAAAACGTTGTAGACTTGCCCACAAACAAACCAACGGCGAACTCGTAACAAGAACTATTAGTATGACTGCAGTGGTACGGTCGGCACCAGAATTAGTAAGGGAATTCCAGCGAGTCCAGTCGTCGGCGACTGTACTCCTACCTCTGAAACGTTTGGAATTTAGTTCCATTCAGTTACCGTTTCCTCTCTGGCCTTTGGCAGCTGCTTTTGTTAGGGTGACTATGATTTTGATATTACATTAATAAGGTTTTTTTACGCAATGCGTCTTATTTTTTTATTTGATTGTGTAAATATTGCTATGTATAATGATGAAAATTCAATATGTGAATCTGTTCATTTATTTTCACTGTGCTGTTTTTATTTATTTACTTAACCCTTTTATTTTTTAAAAGCTAATGCAATAATCAGAAGATTAAGTATCAGCTTTAATGTAATTTTAAAATTAAGTAAAATCGCATATCGAATATTATTACAATTAACACCTGTCTCTAAAATTATGGGTTTATTTTTTATTAATCTATTATTTTTCCTGCTACCGATTCAGCATCAGTTTTCATCCAGAGCAACATTGCTACTTTTCAAGTTTATAAAACCGGTTTTGCATTCGTTGTTTTGTCTGCACTGTTGATTCTTGGTTCCTCAAAATCGACTGAACGTGTGGCCACCCCAACGATCGGAAACTTGCTAAAACATAGCGCAACTTTACTTGTTACCGGTCGGTTTCGGCGCAGACTGCTACCGTTTTCAGTGATGCAGTTCTTGAGGAACTTCTGATGGACTGCTCTATGGAGCCACTTACATATCGTTATGTTACTCGGTACAAAGGCAGCTCTATAGATTTCCTTGTCGATAGAACCACTTTCATAGCTAGTTTAGTTTCTACATATCCATTACCTATCTAGTAACAGTTGAGTACCTATATATATATACAGGGCGTCCCACGGCTATGCCACATGGAGGGAAAGTACCTGAAATATTGTAGATAGAAAAAAAAATCATGGTCTTCCTTTTATTTCTGACACTATGTTATTTAGCAAAAAATAACCCTTATGATGAAGCCTTTCGATCGGTATGATAAAACAACAGGATATATTTTTTTAGCGGGTTCGATTCCCGGTTCAACCATATAATTATTAAAAAATATATGAATGCAGTTTTAATAGTTTTTAGAAATAAAATAAAGTCTTCTTTAAGTAAAATGTTCTATCTACAATATTTAAGGTACTTTCCCTTTCCCTCCATGTGGCATAGCCGTGGGACGCCCTGTATATAGACCATTCAAAGTAAAGTGATCATCTGAACCTCTACGATACAGGTGATGATTGTCGTAGACGCCAGTTAAAATATTTTCAAGCCATTTTAAATACTATTTTTATTAGTCAGACGAGTTCATATTCAACAAAGCTACAGACCAGCCAAAAACGTTAAAATTTTAATGTAGTGTTGATTTGGCAAAAGAGGACCAATTCTCCGCCATAAATAGTATTGACCTACGTTGCTTTTTAGTGTTTTTTAGTATGCAAGTTTGAAACAGGCTTGGTAAAAAATTGATTAGTTGTTAAAATAATGCATAAGAGTACTCTTTTTGTAGGTGCCTTCTTATTTTTGACCAAAATATTGTAGATAACTACGAAGAGTTTCAGAAGTGTTCCTGATTGACTTCTGCTATTCTACAAGAATGGTAAAACTAATATACGGACTTGCGGGAAAAGCTCATTTTAAATGGACATACATAGTATGTGAACATTTTTTAATTTTCTTTGTAAATTCTCATTTTGTGACAGATTCTATTTCATTTCAAGAACTTGTCGAATGATGGACAAGTTTTACAGATGTGAACAGTGACAATTTTGAAATGATACGTGAATCCACCACCTACGTCAGGCTGTTTGTCCTATCTCGGCCTCGTCACGTGATGAGGGTCAGTCAGGGAAAAACCGGTCCACAAATAAGTTTCACTCTCCTAAATGCAATATTTGCATGATTTTGTTAATCTCGCTATTTATTATTACAGAAGAATGAGTTAGATAGATAGATAGCTTAAGAAGGATTTTTTTCGAAAAGGTTTTAGTCAAATAATTTACATTCACATTCGAAAGTTAAAATTGAGTATTAATGGAAAGATTAGAGGCTTATTGCTTATAAAGTCGGAACTAGAATAACTTTGGATAGGTAGTACAACATTAAAGTAAGATATAAAAAATTACACAACTCACACACATTTTATTTTGTGGTTAGATTATTATATTTATGTTTTCCTTATGTTAAAAGTTGCATAATCTAGTTAAGGTTTTGTTTGACAAAGGTCAGACAAGAGCCTGCGGATATGAAAAGTGATATTTTGAAATGCCACTGGAACCCACGACCTGCGTCTTGGCCCTATCGCGGCCGTGTCGCGTGATGAGGGTCAAAGGAAAGAAACCTGTGGCGTATTTGAGCACATTCGAGACATTTTGTAGATTAACTTCAAATGCTTCAGACTGAATAAATTCCCCATACTAATGTAATTCAGATATGTTCTGAATGTTAATCCTATATTTAGTGCCCAAATTGATAGCACATATAGGGGCTCATATCAATATAGAAATAAGCGATGTTTCATAGTGCCTCGGATGAATAATAGAAAATGTATCGCTTTGGCCTGAATTACCGAAAGACGCGTCAAGTTCGAATTATGTTTGAGATCGACATAAATTTTCTATATTACTTCTAAGTAATTTTACAGCCATATTTACTATTGGTGTCAATAAACAATATTGTAATTTAAAAACATCATTTCTTTTTCTCAAAAGACATATTTTTAATGCAGGTCGTTTAAGTCCAGTATTTACAACTGAGTTATAAAGAATGCAACATCCATTTAATACTAAGTGGGATAATTTATGTACCTGCCTTCCCCAAAAATCACATAAACATCATAAAATCCTGCACGCGTTCGCACAAAAAATGCAACACCGAAAAAAAAATAACAAAAAGGGTGTGGGGTGGTGCCACCCGCACCTCCCCATATCTCTGCACTCGCCGCTAATCTCCACACTTTATGAACGTAATTTGTACATGCCCCCTTCAAATGAAAACCGGCTCTATTGCGTACAAATAAAATATAATTTAATATGACATAACGCGGGGATGTGTAAGCAAAGGTCTTCTCAAAGCAGACAGAGGGAGTGAGGTCTAAAAACACTGATGAATGTCCTCCATTAGATGTTATTTATTTAGAATGTGGCCGAGAAAGGGACTAACGTTTAAGTTTACCTAGAGTTTACTTAGGACGGAGTGTATTGGGTTAAGTAGGCGACGTTCTTGGAGGTATACAAATGGTCTGCAGTTATAAGGGTCCAGTTTTTCGGGTTCCGCCATGATGGTGTTTTGTCAAGGCTGACTTCCCGCCATCATTTACGAGAGGTGGAGATAGTGTGTTTTATGGAGCGATGCTTTTTCTTACAGTGTTTTGTTTGAAATCTATTTATTTTGAGGGAAATTGATGATTCGTTTAGAGATCTACTTTGGGATGTGTAGTTTTTTGAAATATCTGGTTGAATAGTTTTTTTTTGTGAAGAGGGTTTATCTAGTCATCAGTTATTGTTTAAAAGAGGCAGAGTTTTGCGGATTATGTTATTAATTTTGAGATTTAAAACTTATGTTCCGTAGGTAAAGTTGTTCAGTTTCTTAGTACTACCACAATGTTGCGGTTAAATAACCAGTTAAATTTAGCGGTGTATAACATTAGAACAGATGTGTAAAGTATAATAAATAAGATAAAACAAAAAGATAAAAATATCTAGAATTCATTTTCTATCTGGGTCTGAATTCCACTAACTCCAAACCACATTAATCTTGCTACGCTGCTGCCTCTACCAAAGTTTTTTAAAAGGAATCATAGAGAAGTAATTTATATGAAATTCAAGATAATTTGTCAAAATATTCAAAGGCTTACTTTTTACATGGTTATCGTATCAATGTATGAATAATCTAACCATTATTTGTTCATATCTGCTGCTGAATCCTGTAGCAGTTCTCTACTTTGGGTTTTTATTACTTACTAGTATTGAATGTAGTTGCCATAATCTTAAAATTTGATAACTTTGTTTTTATTAGCATTATTGGATTTGCTAGAATAATGATGAAGTTTTAAGAGATTTCGTATTTTCAGATGTGCTCAGAAATGAAAATGAAAAAAAAATTGACACTCGGACAATATAACATTTAGTCTTAGAGTTTGTATGGAAAAAGTTTGTGTTTTTTTTTGTTTTCTGTGGGTTTCTTCGGGAAAGTGTATCAGATGCATTAACTGAACGTGTCCTTTCTATTTTTCTAAACCATCACTAACGCCTTGTATACGCTTGCCTAAGCTTACCCTGAATTGAAAGAGGACAAATCACGAGTTATTATTTAAAGATATTTTTGATTTATTCTTGTGTCGAAGAAGTACGACCAATCAAGCTTCACCGGACTTGCGGGGGAGCGGAAGGCTCTACTCCAGAGTAGTCATGTACCAACGCGTCTAGGGGCGGCTCGAGGGAGCCTTAAACCTAGGCCTAGCGCGTTGATACGGAAAAACATCGTGAAGAGGGGTTCCGTCTCTGATTTAGTTTTAATTTTGATTTTGCCCGCGCCCCCGCCGGCGGGTACGGGTATTGTTACCTGAAGGGATTTAAAGAGAAGTAGGCAATAGGCTTATGTCTGACAGTGAACTGTCGTGAGTTAAATATAATTTACGAACAAAATTAATAAGGAGTTTTCAGAAACGAATTTAATTCGTTTTTGTAATTGTCTTTTGTAATTTGTAATGATTACAAAAGAGAGTTACAAATTCCATAGATGGTGCTGACGAGACATGATTCCTATTGATAAAGAAAAAGGTTTTAAACTCGAACGTTTCTCGTATATTCCCAATACAATTGAACATTGTACAAGAGTAGGGGAAGTGAAGGACAACGGCGCACTGTCTGTCTGTATGTCAATAGCTAACTAATGGAGGCTATGACGGAGTACGAGTGATTCGCGAAAAATTGCTTCGATACCAGTATCGGAATATATAGGTACTTTAGATTTAGGATTTAGGACATCTGATAAAAGAAAATGGTAAAAAATATTTAATGGTCAATAAATGTCGGCCGTTCAATATAAAAAGTGAAATTTAAATGGTTGCCGAATAAATACTCCATCAACTCAGTGAATTGTATGAATTAATGGAAATGAAAAGAAAAACTGAAAAAAAAGAACAGTTACAGAGTGTTTGTTTTGGCTAAAATAAATCTGGATGAATGAAGATAAAATCTCACGGTATCTCACGGAAACTTGACACAGGAAATCACAAAGTGCTTATTTTTCGTTTCACAAAGAAACGTAATCTTGTTTACAATTTCATATCATATAAAATAAAATGTAGAGAGCAGTAAAGTTGCAAGTAATCCCTTACCGATACACCCGGCGCAAGCGTGGCACTAAGGTTGCTCTGTGCCACATTATTCGTTCGCATCGCGTCTAATATATACTATTTTTTAATACATCTACCTATCAACTCGCATTATGGACGAGTGAACACGTACGGTCGGCAAAGAAAGCTCTTTACTAGAAAGAAATTTTCAAAATTTTCAATATGATTTAATTATTATTTTTCCCGTAGGAATGGAATGTATTTCTGCTGCTAGGAGTTCATAAAACCTAAATAACATTTATATTACATAATTTTTTTTTACGCTTAGGTACCTGTTGAAAAAAGCGATAAATAAAAATGTGCATTCATGAATTATGGATAAACTAGCGACCCGCCCCGGCTCCGCACGGGAAAATGGTTATTGTGGGTCATTCTTAAGTATGTTATATGTTATATCTATAAACCTTTCTCTTGAATTACTCTAGCTATTAAAAAAAACGCATCAAAATCCATTGTGTAGTTTAAAAGATTTAAGCATACATAGGGACATAGGGACAGAGAAAGCGACTTTGTTTTATACTATGTAGTGATATTTTTATAAGGGAATTAGGTTTATTAAAAACACTTCATTGCAGTTGAAACAGAAGCTGTTCATTTTTTGAAACTCTCATCTCAAAAGCAAAAAAGCGACTACATATTTGTTATACTATTTCATTTAATTTTGTCTTCTAATCTCCCTAGTTGATAGTAATATAGTACAAAATGGAACATAGTCTTTTTAATTTAATGTCCTCACATAAAGCTTCTTGTAGGAATATGAAAGTTCGGTTAAGTAAGAAAATATACTTTTTTCTGAAGAAACCAACATTCAAATTTTAACTTTTACCACAGAATACCAAATAGTAGTCCCTACTGTTACGTTCTTACGTTGTATTGTAATCCAGTCAATACACGCCATTAAAATACGAAAAAAAAGTAGTATTTCCCTTTCTATTTTAGCATTATTTAATTTAAAAACAAACAATTTCTCTGCTGACGTTACCCGGCCCACCCGTCCCTAGCAAATGTTGTGGTGAATTTCATATTTTTGTAAGTATCTACTTCGTCTGTTTATATTCTACATGTGTTTTGGTTCACATGGAATTTTTTTGATTTTTTATGCTTTCATAGGCTTATGTGAGCAGTTCAGGAGCTCTTTAACATTTACATATGAAATGTTATATCAAACCACTTGCTTCCTACTTATTTACTTATTCTCTTTTATGTTTAGCAAAATTTTTAAAAGTATTTATAGGATTATTTTCAATATCTGTAATTCTTATAGGGTAATAACCAATTCTATATTATATTATAATGACGACTATGGAAGGTCACAGGTTTGAGCTCCGCTAATTACCATTCCTAATAAACGAATACATTTAAAATATGTATGTAATTTAAAAATACCCTGTCCTGCTGCTATCCTTGCCTCTCCTTTGCTATGGGTTATCTGGTAGAAATTACTGCCTTAGCAATAGGGCCTCCTGTTATAGCCTGTTTGTTCACTTTATTTTTTGTTGTTATTATTATTTTTTGTTGTGAACTGTATTTTTGGTTATTCCTAATAATGTTTATTCTATTTTAAGTTATTCATTATGTTATGTTATTTATTACTTTGACTATTTTGTAATTTGTACTATAATTATATGTACTAATATTATTAATTTGTGTCTGTGTGTATGTTTGTAATGAATAAACTCAAAAACGACTGAACCTATTCCAAAAATTCTTTCACCTTTATAGAAAGTTACATTCACCCTGATATAGGCTACCCTTTACCGCGGGAAAATGCCTTATTCCCACGGGAAAACCATTTAACGCATGCGGTGCCGCGGCGGAAAGCTAGTATACTATAAATTTGATTTTCAAATGGTCGATTGTGCCCTCTTAATATTCCTAATCCAGCTGAACTTGCAAATCTTTAATGGGGGTGTCCCTTTGTCCAATTACTTATTTTGAAAAATGACCTCTCTTACGGGGGCTTAGCTTCGATCCCAATGTCATTTCACCCCTTCTTAAAAAAACCTGGATCTGAAACGAACGGATTGCCTCGTACATTGCATTGTCTAAACAATTCTTAAGTGATCATGACATCGACCGTAATAAAATGTCTTAAGATACACCTTAAATTGTATTGAAATTAAACTTTGTGATAACTGCCACAAAAACCTATATGGCAGTGAACTCTGAATTCACTAGTTTTAAAATTCCATATTTTGCATTGCAAAATGATTTAAAAGAACATTTTTATGGCACACTATAATAGTGACACTGTGTGGTTTACACAAGGTTTACTATGGTTTGGTTAGGTACACTTTAAAACGTCCGATGAAGCAGTTTTTGCTAGTTAACAGAAAAAGTCGTAAGTGTTATAAAACAGTTTACCAATTTTGAGTTCTAGATTGTTGTACTTAGAATTGGAATTGCTAAAGCATCATCTCTAAAATCCAGGCCATTTATATAGTGCCTGTTCGGTTGTCGGTCCATAACAAAACACATAAATTAAGTGCTCAATAATAAATGGAAATGTCCCTTGCAGAGGACAGGGCTTTAGGGCGGGATTATGAGGACTGGGCCCTCTGCAGCCCTGGTCCGATCGAAACTAGCACTTCGACATCCTTTGTTTAACAATACACTTTATTATTCAGAAAGGACAGTATCCGAGCGAAGCGCGTGCTCTTGAAAATTGTCTTGTTTAAACTCTCCTGCTGTGCAAGACTTTCTCTTTAGATTTTGTCAAAACTTTTTCTGAACAATTACGAGTACTACAGAAAAATCAAATTGTTTTTACTAAATTGACAAAAGTCAGGTGATCCTTTACCGTAGTGAGCAGAGCCTTAAACTAAAACCGTGAATAGGCGTAATGAGCTAAGAACTTTATTTGGCAAAATCTTTCACCCATTTGCACTAAACTTGTTTTAGGCATAAATTTATGCGATTCTTAAGTTTAGTGCAAATGGGTATTTATGTTTTTTATTTACATAGACAGATTTTAAAACGCAAATAATCCTCATTACGTATTCAACAGGTTTATAAACGGTTTAGTATCGCCCCGACCAACACCATCAATAAATCTCAACAAGTATCTTTTTCATCCCATTATTCATAAACCACATTTTTTTATAATCGTTTGCTTTCATTCCTAAACAGGTCTAACACGCGTCAAAACTCCAACAAAATAAACGCGTTTAGGGAGAAGAATCTTTACAAAGTATCATTAAACGCCCTGTCAAGTCCCGGCCACTTTGCGGTCAAATATACGAGCTGTGTCTAACTTTCCTTTGTGTGGACTACCTGTCTCAAATCGACAAAAGGTAAATGTTTATCTGGGTAGTGTAAAGTTAAACCAACATCCGAGGTCCATCGTCAATTTATACGCTATAAAAGAGCTACAAAGACCATCGATCGAACGCGTGGCTTGGAAGGGGAGAGACCGGATAAACTGGTCATAGCACGAGTCAGTGGGGACCTCAAACCGGCTGCCCATTGGTCAATGAGGGGACGCTGACGTAACAGGCTTTCACACACTCTCATTGGTTAAAATTTCGCCAGGTGCCAATTCAACGAACACCCAATTTCCAAAGTAGTTCGAAAATCGATGCAAATGTAATTGGCGAGGGTGAGTAGATTCGATGCGCGTCAATCGCGAGTAAATCCGTTTGAAATTTAATATGTTGCAGTGTGAATACGTTCAAGTATGCATGCATGCACGCGGGTACGCTCGGCCGCGCGCGCTCCGAGATACTTACTGATCGATGTTACACGTGCAAATATGGCAGGCATTTTGAATAAACTTACAAAAAATGACTACGCCAAATATTAAGCGTTTCAATATGCTTGCTTTTTCAGGTTATGAAGTATTGGTATTGAAAATTCGTATAAGATTATGTTTGTTGAAATTGGCAGGATAATTTTGTTTCACAACTATTAGGATTTCAAACGGGATATTTAATAGTTGTTGGTTGACGACGGTTGTTTTCTTAATAGTTATGAAAACAACCGTGAAAGTTAAACAAAAATATTTTTATTTGTTTCACTTTAGAAAATTCATAGTTCAAACTCATTTATTCAAGTTTAAAATAACAACACAAATTATGACTTCACTTTTCAGCAGCGACCTCACATTTTGATTTTCCTGATCAGTTTCACCACTGTAAACTAAAACAGAAATTGCATGTAGACTCCAAATTTATAAAGTCTGGCAATAAAATATAACAAATTTCGAAAACCCATTACTTTAATAGAAACCCACAACAAACATCTCATCGTAGGTGCTACTAAATTACAATTCGAAGGGCCGTTTTGGGAGAACAAAAAACATTTATATCAATGGCGAGACGGTTCTAAATTTACTAGTCATTGACAGGCCGTAAAGAGGCGGGCAGGCCTCGGGAGGCTCGTTCGACTATAGGAGAGTAAGTAGATAAGAAAACTGTATAGATACTGCCCTGCGATGCTGAGCTCCTGGTATAAACGTGGAATATCATAGAGGAGTTTGTAACTTCCTCTTACTAGCTCTCACCTTATTTAGACAGAGTTTCTGGAAGTTTCTGGACTTAGACGAAGTTCATAATAATTCTTGGAAATTCCTTTTCGTCTTCGTGCCTTATTTCAATATTATAAACATCTTTACCAGTTTCAAAGCTAATCTACTAAAATATCTATCTCATAAATGACTTGGATAAATAAAAAAAACAACTGTAAGCACTGTAAGTTCAGTAGCCAGCACATGCGACTGGACACTTTGACATTGAGTGAGAGCGCTGTAGGCGAATTTCGTAGTGCGAGTGTCTAGCCGCATATGCTAGCTACCGTACTGAATTTGTAACGACAAAGATCTTTTATTAGTATCAAAATGATAGTCTGTATTTTTTTGAAAGTAAATATAATATAACAGTTTCAGATGAGCAGCTCTGTATGAATATCCTTTCTTAAGGGTCAAAGGCGAAGTTTTCGGACGGCGGTCGCCCAAGGGACGGCCCGGGTTCGAACCCCGGATAAAACTCCGGGTAATTCTCACGTACTACCCGCATTTGTCAGCGGTATGTGCATAACGGAAGATATGTTTGTTTTCGTTTATCATAGGTACATATAAAATAGTACTTTTACGTGCTATTCAAATTTTTAAAGAAGCTCAAATTAAAATGAGGGCCTTAGCTGTTTCATATTGTTAACATAAAAAAAAAGTATACGCTTGTGAACCCTCTCCTACTTTTGATTATTTCTGACTCAATCAAAGTAATAAATATGAAATTTAAGTAATTATTTTTATAAGAATTTGTACTTTAGTACTAAAGCACAGTTTTGGCTCAGGTAGCAATAACGGCAGCATTTTTTTTTCGGACTCGGTGTATATCTGATAATTAATGCTCCATAGTAAGAAAGCTAAAGGTATTTATATGACTAAATACTTGCGACACAGATAGCCTGGACCATCTTGACCATCATGGTAACAATAGTAATAAAAAACAAACATAAACTTGAATAATACAAAAAAAGGAACATAAATATAAATAAACATATACAAGGGAAATATAGATCATAAACATACATTTCAATGACACAAAATACAAATAAAAAAATAATGAGATCTAGAAGTCAATTTAGCCTTGAGGTTGGCAAAGCTACCTGCAGTTCGTCAAATATTCACTCTAGCGTAGGTTAGCCTGAGCTCTACCACCGTCCATCATACCCATGGCCTCGTGGGACCTACCAGGTATTAACACATGGAGCGAGAAGAGATCTAGACACCATTTTGGAAAATTGAACGTTCTCAATTTAAATCATGCTGCCGCCAGCTTATAGGACTGGCCAGTTATTATAAGGCACGGAGTGGATAGAGACCACAGAAAATAGAGACGGCCATTTTGGAAAACTTTAAGTTCTTAATTTGAAGCGGTCTTTAAACAAAATATTCATGCTACTCTCGTAGAAGTAGCTGGTCTGTTGTTGGATAGACCGAATAATAGAGATCTTGAAAAACTTATTTATCGTTCTATAAATTTGTAATTTTAATAAAATTGTATTGAACTCTAATTAGACAACCACAGCATAGTGGAACCGTTGCATTACCGAATAATGAAATTGGTTATCTTGAAAAGCACAAATGTCTTTTATGATATTGAACCCAAAGCAGAATACAGACCCAGAGGTTATGTTCGTGTTGCTAGCTTTACGAACTGGCCAGTTTTCACCAGACATGGAGCAGCCATTTTGGAAAACTTAACGTTCTGAATTTAAAAGCGGCTATTTGAACAAATATTCATGCTGACGTAGGTTACGCCGTACGCCATCCATCTGACCCTCATTCTCATGGGAACTGGAGTCTAGAGATGGAAAATATAGAAGCGACTATACAATAACATTAAATAAAAAAAATACAACCCCCGCCTCAAAACCGTTACTAGATCCTTTTAAGAACTAGAAAAGAGCTGATAATCTACAAATGCCTGAAGATATTTTCTTAAATCAGAGCTAAGAACACTCTCGATTGCGACAGCTTACAAACAAAAAAAAAACTAGATCAAAATCGGCGCATTCGTTTAGGAACTACGATGCCACAGACATACAGACACATACCTACGTCAAACTTATAACACCCCTCTTTTTCCTCGGGGGTTAAAAAGAAAATGTCCATCAAATATCGCGAAATATTCGGTGAAATATAGTGGCTGTTTTCTTTCTTTCAACCCGCATATATATTTTTTTATCTAGGTACGCAATTTCCATAGGTACCCAAAGGTTTGTTTTGTACTGTTTTTTACAATTGTGTACGTATTAATTTGTATATAAAGCACCTTAATATATCCTGCGCATGAGACCGCTTCTGTCTAATGGAACAGTCATCTTGAAACACTCTCACGCATATTTTGAAATTATTTGTTACAGATAGAAAAAAATACACAGAAACAAAAGCCCTGCATGGCGCTGAATATGGAAGAATTTGAAATAAAAGGCGTTATAAGATACCAAAATTGGTAAGTGTACATTACGCTTTATTTTAACTTGAAATTTCATATCTTACTGACAATTTAGAATTTATAAAAATATTTTAGTGGTGATTATCAATAAGAAAGAACAGTTTTGATTACGTTACATAATTAAAAAGCAAGTGCTTGCTTGCTTTACATCACAAACCCTGTTGTCGGAATTGTTGAGATACTTTACAACTTTCATTTAAGTTGAAAAATTTAAATGTTTTTCTTGTCTCAACTTTCCAAGTCTATGTAGTCCAAGGGTCATCCCAAGATCCCGCAATAAAATATGCGCAGCGGACGGTAGGATGTAAAATGTTGTTTTTAGGACACCCTCAGTAATGTACCCTAAAGGGTACGTTAAGTGCCCCCGGTGCTTACCTGTGTCTGCCTAAAAAATTTGTTTGAGTACCTGAGCTTAGGATACAGTGCTTGTTCACCTATTTATTTCTGCTTATGATTTCGGGAATGTTTGTTTTTTATTTATTTTATTTATTTAACCATTTATTGTACACAAAAACATACAAAGGACAAATACATAATAGAGATACGACACAACAGGTCTGCTTATTTCTGTAGAAATATCTTACAGCAAACCCACTATTCTGGGCGACGTATATATATACATATTATTTAAATTTTTGGTTATGTTTATGATTGTGAAGATAGTCAGTTTTGACTTTGTAGGTTTAATAATAAATATATTTACATTCTAATTATATTATATTTTAATGTCTTTTTTGCTTAGAAGTATTTGTAATTATAAATAGTAAGAAAAATTAAAATGATTTTAGAATAATTTGTTTCGTGTAACTAAATACTCTTTTAGTTATATTCAAAAAGGATTATAGATATAAGTAAAAATAGAATAAAAAAAGTAGTTAAAAATTGATTCTTAAAAATAGTACCTACCTGTCGCATAAAATCATTTATCAAAATAGCACGACGATTCCCACGATCAATCCAAAAATTGAATATTCGAGCCCATTTCACCCCTTGGGCTTTGAATTTTGCAAAAAGCCGCGCGTACGGCGTCCGCGAAGTTAGTTGTGTAATCGATACGGCCTTAGGGCTTTGGGTATAAATTAGAAGTTCGATCGATCACGCGCCCTTTGCCCACCGGCTCGTACTTTATCGATAGTGGCTTGGGCCCCGATAGTTCTTAGTTGCCAACTGATATGTTATTCTTGCCAACTTGGGTACCATCGTTTATTTTCTCTGTGAAGAAAATATAATTGTTGTAAGTGAATGGGATGATGTCAATGCGTTGGTGGCCAAGTGGCTAGGGGCGTTGACTTCCATTCGGAAGCTCGCGGGTTTGAACCTCGGCACGTACCAATGTGTTTTCGATTTTCAAATTCATATGGACATCACGTCACGTCACGTTCATAAGTCCAGTCATATCACGTGCGCCTATACTTAAAATTAACTTATTTTCCAAAAGAATTCAAAATATATCATTTGTTGTAAAATATTAAGTCCCTTACACTGTATACGTAACACACAAAAATAAGAATAACAAGCCTTTAGGAAAAAAGTTATTTAAAAGTATAAAAACACGTCATATGACTGGACTTATGAACTTGACTGTACGTTTATACGACGCTCTTACGGTGAAGGAAAACATCGTGAGGATACCTGCACATACATGCGAAGTAATTCAAGGGTTGTGTGTGAAGTTGACCAACCCGCACTGGGCCAGCGTGGTCGACTAAGGCCTATTTATGCTGATTTCAGGGTAGGCTCGAGCCTCTCGGTGGGGACTCATATGAGCTGTTAATTAAGTCAATGGAAAGATTTTATAATCAGTTATTCTGTTACTTTTCATAAAACCTTAAAATAATGTTGTTGTAAAGTTGGTGCTGGATGCAGGGGACCGGCCACTTTGTATGACTTTTGAAGTTCTTAGGGAAAAATGTTCAATTTTATGAGTACTGTGGATCGATCAAGGATCAGAAACGACCAGCTCAAAGAAAAGTAATAAAATGCATAATTTCCATTTATAAGTCCTTCTCAATTATTATATTGAGTGCTTTGCAGTGCATCAAGAGTACGCGGGTGTTATTGTACTATCAGCAAAGTTCCCGCTAGCCCAGTTTAAAAATATTTCACTTGCACGCGACGATCTTCTCTAGCCCCGCCTTTTTGTTTGATTTACCAATTACCGATGATTTTTGAAGTACCTATATTTCTGAAGAAATGAAGACTCAAAAAAGAATGTTTATAGTTGAGTATGTCAATATAACGTTTATGACGAAAAAAAAAACAGCAAGGCGGGGCCTAACATACTTTATCTCGAGCCACTGCACACAATATTATCCCTTATGGTGGGCTAGCGGCAACTTTGTTGCTGATAGTACCTTCTACCACTGTGTTGCGGATAAACAACCAGTTAAATTTCACGGTGTTTAGGAACTATCTAATAAATTTCTCTAAAATCTAAAAAGCATACTAAGCATAAAATCTTGAATATTACTACTAGGTTGTACGTACGGAAAAGGATATGTCACCGATGTTGCGCTCCTATCTTAAACACTGCATAATATATAACACTAAATTTAAAAAAAAAATTACCCCCGGCACTAAACCGTTACTTGATCCTTTCAACAACTAGAAAAGAGCTGATAATCTTCAAATTGCTGAAGATATTTTCTTGGATCATAGTGATCATAGCTAAGAACACCCTTGATTGTGACACTTTGCAAACAAAAAAAAAACTAGATCAAAATCAGCGCATCCGTTTAAGAACTACGATGCCACAGACAAACAGACAGACAGACGTCAAACTTATAACATCCCTCTTAAAAACAAGACTTAATTAACAAATCCAATAGACATCAGGGTCTGTTTGTCTAGCAACGAATGTAGTTAGTAACAAGATCAGCACTGCACATACAACTTTGAAAGCAAAGTAGATAGATGGCTGGAGTAAACAAGGTCGAAAGTGAATTAGCGTGGGTCATCCTACGGGGGCAGCCGAACTGAGATCCGAGATTAATTAGAAGCACGAAAACGAGCACTAGTCTACGAAGACGGGTACACTCGCTGATAAAAGCGTTGCTTATCGCTTGCTAATCGAGTGGGTTTCACAAACCCTGGTGTCGGAATTTGTGAGCCACCTTAGGCTGCTTTTCCTTTAGTGCTGTGCAAGGCAGCTAAGCAGTGTGCGAGGAAAAAATCCACCAATAGAATCACTTTATTTTCCTAGCCTCGCTAAGCTCAGCTCTGGTGGGGTTTAGCGAAGCGAGGCCATTCTACATACAAAACAAGCGAGAAATGTGTGCGAAGGATGTGTTGCGAGAAATGTTCTGTCAGACGCGAGGCGGCAGGTAGGCTACTACACCGCATACCCCCCCCCCCCCCCCGCTCACACATTTCACAGATTCGCAACGCATCCTCGCACCGCACATTAATGCGCATTTTCACAGCTCCACTACACATCCTCGTACGAAACATTTACCTCGTACAGCTCTGGTGGAAACCCCTACACATTTCTACAGCACAGCTACACATCCTCGTACGACACATTTTACTCGCACAGCTCTAGTGGAAAAGCAGCCTTAGGCTTCCTACATGGCTCGTATAACTATTACATCCGTAGATAGTAGCCGGGACCAACGGCTTTACGTGCCTTCCGAAGCACGGAATCATCTTTTATTTTCGGACAATAAGGTGATTCAGGTCCCAACCAACCAAACTGAGAAAAGTCTCACAAAATGGTTCACAAGTTGTTTTTACAATGCCATAGGTTCTTCATATATACGACTTCTACGTCTATGATCATATTATTATACTAGCTGTCTGCCCGCGGCTACGCCCGCGTTGTTTTCTGACTTTTCAATTGTAATTTTTAACTATCCCACGAGAACTCTTTATTTATCCGCGATTTAAAGTATTTAAGATCTTGACCAGGGACGTAAAGGACCACCATGCAAAATTTCATTCAAATCGGTCCAATAGTTTAGAAGATTAGCCCGTACAAACAGACAGAGAAACAAAAAAAGAAAATTTTCTAGATATGTTCTATTTCACTTCTTACATCCTCCTGACTCGGATTTCGTCTTTTTTTTCTATGTACAGACATTTGACCTCTACAGTTTTATTATATAGATAATTTCAATTAGTCTAACATATATGCCTCAGACACTTTTGCCTACACCGGTACAGTCGGGAAGGTATTTGTCCAGCGGTTCTCTAACTGAATTACCTATAATTTTGATTGAGCGTTTGAGAGCCTCCGGAGGCCGTGTTAGATCGAACCTCGATTCGCCCTCCAGGGCGGGGGTACTTTTACTAACTTACGAGGAACTTGCCACAGTTTGGGTAACTGAAACACCGGTTGTTTTACTTAGTTATTTGGACAAATTGCCAATTTCAGAAGGCGTTTTGCCTTGTAGTTTAAATCAATTTAAAATTAATTAAACCCGCATGATTTTATGTAATTAGTACGAGAAAGATTTTTTTGGTTATTTTATTTATCTTTGAGCACTTCTAGGTGTGGTGCGTTTAACTCAAACATTTTACAAAATGTGGATTTATTTTCTTCCTTCGTTGAAGATAACTGAGTGAAGTTTTCTCACTTTATTAGGGTCGAGAGTTCCGTTAACAGCTCATATATGTCCCCACCGAGGGGCTCGAGCCTACCCTGATACCAGGGTGAATAGGCCTTAGTCGACCACGCTGGTCCAGTGCGGGTTGGTCAACTTCACACACAACCTTTGAATTTCTTCGCAGGTGTGTACAGGTTTCCTCACGATGTTTTCTTTCACCGTAAGAGCGTCGAATAAACGTACATATGAATTCGAAAATCGAAAACACATTGGTACGTGCCGAGGTTTGAACCCGCGAACTTCGGAATGGAAGTCAACGGGCTTAGCCACTTGGCCACCGACGCTCTTCAGTCGGGGTCGAGAGTATATTGAGGTAAATATTATAAGAGAACAATTTAAAAATGTAGGTATATAAGAAAAGGTATATAAAAGGTATATAATCAAATCTTGAATAATGATTTTGTCTGTTCGTTACTACCTATTGCTAAAACCGAGCATGTTTGAGCATTTTAATCCTCTTCCAACATCATCATCAAGTTTACAAAATATTTACAAGAAAAAGAAACTTCTAGAAAAGTTCTATAACACTAAAGAGTAAAAAATCTAAAAAACAAAAAGAAACCTACCTAAGATTTCAAACTTTTATTTGTAAAGAAAAAATTTACCTACTAACCGTCGTCGTATCCCAAATTCCTTTAGCGGGTAAGGGTCGGTTTACACAAACGTAATAAGCAGGGCATGTATACAAATGTATAGCAGAATACACGGGTTAGCTACAATACATGTCTTAAACAAATATAAGAAGGTGGTGGCCGGTGACCTTTGTCCCTTCTGCGCCTGTGTGCGTAAGGGACGGCAGTAACTACACTACACACTAACACAGTGACAACGGTTTGTATTTGCAAATGTGACCCTGCAGAGCTAGGGAAAATTTAGACTGGGCTATTTAATCATATAGGTGTAATTTCTTTTTTGACAAGTTTATTTTGGTTTATTTTTTTATTAAGTTAGTAACAACCTCTGTGGGCGAGTGAAAAAGTACAGTACTCATACGGCTCAGCACATTATACGGGCTTATCTCTGAAACTGTTAAACCGATTTGAATGAAATTTTGCATGGTAGTACCTTATATTCCCGGTCCACCTTTTAGATAGTTTTTACTGCGGAAAAATGTCGCATTTCTACGGGAAACTGCACGGAAAAGTCATATAAAAATATACCATGAAATTAGAATTACTTTCGAATTCCCTATACAGTTTGTAAAACGGTCGCTCGAGCAACTTACGAGTTTGAATGCATTTCCATTCAACTAAGTCCGTCTAAGTATCGAACGTCTTACAACAATGGCCGCTGTATCGAAAACGCTATATCGACTCACTATGTTTTTCAGTCATTTCTAGACATTCGAGTCTCTGTGGGTTGTAAGCCCGTTAAGGCCGGGCCACCTTCCGATACAATAACAGCAGCTATTCCGCCAACCCTTTCTTCTCTACCCGGTACCCGCTACACGCTATGGGTCCCGGGTACCCATTTATAAATTGCGGTGTCCATTGGGTACCCAGCCACTGAAACGTACGAGTTTGCTTACTATTTTGTACGTTATAAGTTTTATCTCTCTCTTAAAACTTCGAAAATGTATGCGTTATTGCCAAAGCTTTACCACCTCCTGAGGACAAAAAAAAAAGCGGTTTTTATACAGTATCCAGCACATGTGGCTGGACATATTGACCTTGTGAGCGCCCGTATTTCGAAGTGGTAGGGGTGATATTCGTAGTGCGAGTGTCCAGCCGCATGTGCTGGCATCTGTGCATAGCCGAAAATATTTTACGCAGTTATTCTAGTTGAATGAGCTACAGACACCTTAATTCAGGACTAATAATATTAAAGTATGAAAAAAAAATAGGATAAGCAAAAATAAAGTAAAACCATTTTAAAGAGAAACCTAACCGCACTGAGTAGAACTTCCTCATAAAATAAATGTTACAAGCGTGTTCGTTACAACATTGAAAATAGGTGTAGTGTAAAAAAAGGAAAACAATTTATTTGTAAGACAAATACCACATCAATATTTGGAATAGGTCTATATAGACGACATACAAAGTCGTCAGTTCTTAAAAAAAATTGAGAGCTATTGGCATTGGTCAACTACTTAGCATTCTGAAAATATAATAATATGAAAAACCTTCCTTACCTTTAAATTCTTCTGAAAGTCCGAAAGTCAATCTGACTTAAGCTATAACAATAATGACAATTTAAAAAGAATATTTGCCAGATTTAGGTGAAGCAACTACAGCCACAAGCAGACATCTACTTGTTTATAAATCCGGACGTTTATGAAAAAAACAATGTCACCAGTATTAGCTGGGCTACCGTTCGCGTCCGCAAGAACAAATATTGGTACATTACGCGACCCCTGCCCCTCAAAATGTAATAAAAAGTCAGGACGTCTTGTTCGGGCTACCTACACTTGTGTTATTTACTTTGAAATAGAGTTGGGTTTACTTATGAATACAATTTTATCCGATAAGAAAGAAAAGAAAAAAATAGAATGATATTTTTTTCAAGCCTCAAAAGAAAATACTAAACATTAATAGCAGTAATATAATGTATCTACTGAATGCCGACCAGTCAAATAGCAAATAGTAGCTTTGAACAAAATCTACCGGCTAGGTAAAAAATATATCTTGGCATTATGACTTATGATTTATGACGGTAAAAAGTGACCTTTTTACCCAACTACATTAAAGCTAAAAAAGAAGGGTTATGAATTTAGCAGTCTATGATTTTTCTAATTATTAGGTACCTAAAAATATTCTAGTTTAAAGGTAATTCGTAATGTATTTTGTTAGTGCTGTATTGTACTTTCGTCATTTAATTTAAGTATAAATTATATAAATTACAATAATTTTTAGTAATTTACCTGTCAACCCTGCGTTGGGTACAGTCAGCGACCGCTAGTAAAGAGTTTTTCATTTCCGCACAAAACATGTTGTTTTTATTAAAACGTTCGGGACGGACATCCCCTCCCAACTGAGGGAATAAAGGAGTTCCAGTTGCTTTTGTTTCCAGCCTGTAACTTTGTTTTTCAAATTAAAGTTACGATTTTGGGACTGGTTTGACTCTGGCTGAATTTATTGCTTATCCTTTAACTTTAGCTTTTAAATTGGGAATAAAAGTTGCATTGCAGTGTTTTTTTTATTACGTCCAGTATTTTTTGAGTTCGTATATTTAACTATACTGCCAGTACTTGTCAGAATAGTTTTTTTTTATCAATTCAGCTGAGTAACAATACGCAGTTTCTATTTATAATACTCCTTAAACCATATTTTATTGTTAGACATTCGAACAAATCTCAAGATATTGGAACGAAGCTTAAATAAAACGACCTAGGTATTAAAAAATTGAAAACATATTTTCGTGTAAAAATTTAATATACTGTTATTATTACTATAAAAATAACTATTTCTCATGAGACACAACTTTGATAACATCCACTTCAATATTCATGACCCGTTGAAATACAAAGTTACAGTTTCTTAGCTTATTTGTATGGTTTATATTCCGAAACTCTACTTGGGTCCCAAGTGGCGGAAATATTAGGATTTCCACAGAGTTGAAAATTAACCTTGATCCGTCGGAAATTCTAAATTGTGTTCCATTTTCCCCAAACGTCGGGTTGGTAACAACTACGCAAATAAGTTTGCTAATTTAATCCTACCAAAAAGCTTTGCGATATCTGTGCCTAATGTATGCACAGCGGATATACCCTTCGAGCTTCGTTTAGTCGGTCGAGTGTACTAGCATGCTTCTTGACCCAAACAAATAGTACTATTATTGTACATTTATTTCTCATTAGAATATCATCTGACTGAATAACCGTTCTTTATCTGGGGGCACGGGAGTGCCCCCGCCAAGTCGAGCGCGAAGCAACACTGCCGTACCATCCTTTACTGGAACCATTTCGCCGCATTTTCAGGCCCCTATTTGAGAACCTCTGGATAAGACCAGAACGCAGAAAATTTCGAGATCCACTAAGCTATGATCACATATTAAAAATCCAAAATTTCAAGTCTGTAGGTCATTTAGTTCCGAAGTTAAGCAAAAGCAAAGTTTCGCATTTTCGACACTCACTCATGATCATCAAAATAGAACTAGTACTTCCCATAAACTCAGCGACCTAAAATTTGGTACAGAGTTAGGGTTTAATGGCTACATAAAGGGAAAACTGATTAGAAAACACAAGAGCCCAACCAAACTATTAGAGATCGAGACATACCGCCTTTACAAAAAATATTCAACTTTTACCAAGCCTACAATTGACTGGTTATTGAATCAACGTTTTCCAAGTGGCAATTTTCCATCGTCAATGAGTAGCGGTTCTGGCGACAGATTGGTGCCATGGTGTCATGGAGCACGTTTATAAAACTCCTTGTGTACTTCAACGGCCAAGTCACACAACATTAACTATAATAATAAAGAAATCGCAATAATGAACCTTAGACTTGGTACGACTTCGTCTAGATTTCATTACTTTTTAGAGATAAACAAGCAGCTCCATCGAGAGTTGGCTAGTTTTTTACAGTATGTTTTTGGTGAGATTAACTTTATTTGATTTAGAAATGAAAAGGTGCAGCTTCTAATCGTACACTATTAAAGTCAGTTTATTGTAGAATAAAAATTGAACTTAAAAGTCAAGTATTATTTTACTTTAAGAGTCATGTAATTAATTACTCATAATTATCATATTCATCTATTGAATATAAAGAAACAGTTTTGAATGTTATTTCTCGATATGCTTACTCCCCGCGGAACAAACACTTAAATTTCCCATGAAAAATAAATGAGTTTATGCTACATAAAAACTTAGCTGGCTAGCTGTAAGATACAGGTAAAATGTAACTAACTTTTTTACAAATATACTCTTTGTTTAGTCGGCCCCGGTTAGCTGTTGTTTTTAGATTTCTCCCGCGGTAAATGTACTAATCCAGCGATCAAGCACCTACTTTTAGCATTAAAGTAACCTAACTCAAAAATCCTAATTTGTGGAAAATTGAAATTCGGTCTCCTTAGGACACAGGAAGCGGCGGCGCGGCGGGGTCAACAATAAAGAGAACAATATTACTGCTTCTCTCGCTCTGGCCAAACTAAGCTTTTTTAATAGTATTCGGATGAAAGAATGTCCTTTTTAAGATCTTACTATGATAATTCATTTTCCCTGTTTTAAAATTAAGTCAGTTTAATACTAAAGTGCGACAAATACTGTCATACAGTTTTCTAATGAAGAACTAACAAGAATCTAAACACGCAAACTTATACAATTGCAATACCTCTTTTAAATGTTCTGTGTGCAATACACTGATTGAGAAATAAACCTGTATTTTATTAAACCCGTTGTAGTGTAAACGAGGCTCGCCGGCCGACCCTTTGCGGACAGTCCTCCCTAACTGTGGGCAGTACACCCTCTAAACAACAGGCCTACTAAAAAACATTATATCCACCCAGTCTCCCAACCTATCTTCAACTTTATGACTATGAATTTATAGTTGAGTTTTGAATGGGGAGTGGTCTTGGGGCAGTATACAGGGGGATGGTCGAGGATCGACCCGTGGCTACTGTACGCCGATTGTGTAGTTTTGATTTGTTATACTTATTTATTTTGGGTCTACTTGCGTACGCTGTGTTTTTTCTTGTAACAGGGAAATTTTCGCTTGTGTATGATGATTTGTGTTTCGAGTAAGTAGATTTTTTTTTTGTTTGTTCCTTTTTATTTTAAGCTTAGCGTAAATAAAGTATTCTGTTGGTTATTTCGTTAATTTAAAGCCTGGTTGTAAAAAAGTCTAAATCTATCTTATTTATTTATTTGACTTCGAAGTTCGAAGTTCGAAGTTTAGTTTAGTTTATAATTTGGTATTTTGTGGTTTAGAGAGTAAGTTCGAAAAGCAAAAGAAAATAAAATAACATTCTAAACTATCAATTAATGCATGCATACATAAGACGAATTAGAAATCTTTAACACAGTAGCAGCAGTGTACCTACGTCTTTCGGGTGAAATGATGACAATTTATTAAATTGCTTTCTAATTCGAATCAAATTTAAATATTTATTAGACAATTTTTTGTGAGTTTTCAACAGAGTTTTACATTGGAACTTTTTTAAACGTTTGCTCATGTCCCTAAATTACAGTGACATGAAAACTGTGGAATGGTTTTTCACTTTACCCTTTTTTCCATGACACGTCTGTTTGCACACGTACGGCTGCGAGCCAGCCGAGAGAAACACCCATCATGTGTAGACGTTAGCTACATCGCGGTCCGGTGGGGGACGAGGGAAAAGAACGCAGCAGGTTTAAATCATCAATGTTTCTCTTATAAACTTGACACTGGCACAAAGCAAGCGATGCTAGTGCCACAAAAAAAAAAAAAATATTTTTTTTCTTGTAATATCTTATCTTATTTAGCCTAAACTGTTCCACTGTTGGGCAAAGGCCTCCCTCTTTTTCTTCCACTGCTCCCTGCCATGAGGCTACTTCTGGCCAGTCCTTTAAGTAGGTAGCTATCAAGCTCGTCCCGCCATCTCTTTTTAGTACGAGTACAATTAAAATTCCGTTTCCATCTTTTCCTTTTTAGATGCCAATTACTATATTGCTTTGTTCATTTGCTATTTTCAACAAAAAATGTATATTGACAAATACTTCTTATAGTTAAGGTTTCTATAACGACTGGTCTCTAAAATATAAAACAGTGCTCACATGTAAGTAAAGATTTTCAGAATACCTGTAATGTTAATAATGACCCAGGCTTACAATAAAAATAACATTTTGAAAGTTTTTGAAATAAAACATTAATGAAAATAAAAATCACTTTCTGATTATACTCTATTCTAGTAGGATTTTTGTTTAGTTTGTAATAAAAAGTTAAGTATAGGGTGGTATTAGGTACCTACCTAATAATTATTTTATCTTAACATACCATCATATTCTTTCTTGATTATTGAAACTTACTAACTTAGTCGAGTTTACACTAAATTCAAGGATATAGTCATATGTATATTAACTTTGTAATCTTCGACCTTCAGAAATTTATAAAAAGTAGCCCAGGGAGAGTACAGGGCGTAAAAAAAACGTGAATGATATTACAAAAAATAATTGGGAATGGTAATAATAATTAAATGTGATAGCGAAAAAATAGAGTGCAAAGTGAAAATTATATGCTAATAGTATCGCTATCACAACAACACTGATAATAATATTGTTTTTGCGTCTTATAACTTGCGCCACTGCGGGTCGGGCCTTCGGGGCGAGTGTGACAGCCTGACGCGGGTCCGGCTAGTCCGAAATAGATATATTTCGCCGACTGTCGCATTATTTGTGGCATTTCCCAACGAGTTACGAGACGCCAGCTTTGTACGGTTTGCTGACAAAAACTTGAAAGTAATTTTCGTTTTTGAAGATACCTTTCTGTCATATATATTACGTTTTGACGACTTTCATTGACCATCATTTTACGTAATTATACTTTTAATAAAAATACGCTCATAGAAAGTAGGTATTATCATATCACTACTAATAATCAAAATGTGACGTCGAAAAGTGATTTGTAAAATTTTACTTCGAATAAAAACTTTTTAAATTTAGACAAATTTTGAAATTAAGAAATAGGTAAAATTTACCTATTAAGCTAGCTAAAAAGTATCTAGACATTTCAGACTTAGTTCAGTATATTATCCTGGTATCAAAAAGTGCTAATTTGAAAGACTTAATCACATAGGAATATTTTTAAAGTTACATACTGATTCTATCTTATTAGAAGTATTCAATCAAGCCAACTCTTGCTCGTCAATGTTTCTTACAGGAAATATTTCACAGCGCCACCTTGTGTCGAGTAGCGTGCGCGGGATATTAGTTTATGGCGTAGAGAACGTTACCGAAATTCGACACAGAGGGAGCTACTTTACTTCTACGTGCTACGCGTGGTGTAGCAGATTGCTACGAGAAGGGAGCGATTCACGCGGGGGTCTATTGGGTTTTTAAATAATTTATTTTTTAACCTTTAGGATAAAATTATATCATAACTTTGTTAAGTCAGTTACATTTATTTACAATTAAAAATTATCGGTTTGATATTGAATTCTGTTACATTATGTTAGAGTAGTGATATTGCTGGGTAAATATGATATGAGAGAAAATTATTCGTTCTACCATTTTTTTTCTTAGAGTACAATAGTTTTTAATCCCCGACGAAAAAGAGGGATGTTATATATGTGTCTGTCTGTCTGTGGCATCGTAGCTTCTAAACGGATGCTCCGAGTTTGATCTAAGTAGTTTTTTTTTTGTTTGCAAGGTGTCACAATCGAGAGTGTTCTTAGCTATGAACCAAGGAAACATCTTCAGCCATTTGAATATTATCAGCTCATTTATAGTTGTTGAAAGGATCAAGTAACGGATTTGTGCCGGGGGTTTCTTAATTTTTAATTTAATGTTATAATTATCTCTGTTTGATGATGAAAGTAGCAGAGCAATTTGAATGTTTTTCTTTTTCTATTTAATTTGCAAGCCTCTTTTTTTCAAATACATATCTGCTAATTTGATGTCTAATTTCATGTTTTATTGAGCTCTTTTGTAACATTGTTTCAGGAAGTAACGTATACTATTGTTTACTTTACATTTATCCACTTTTCATCTATGTTTTTTCCAACATTTTCAGTAAGTCAATAGCACCAACTTAAACGTAACAGATTTAAACTTCTAAAGATAGACTTAAAAGAAAGAGTACTGCTTGCTGTACGCGAAGTTCGAAGTGAAAGTTTGAAGCGAGTGAAGTGAAAAATGCAACAGAAAGTGCAAGTGAAAGACTGCGGTGCATTCTGAGCTAGTGCACTGATTTAAGAGAACTAGTGTTACATGAGCTGTGTGCAGGCTAGAATTTATTCTTTGAAATTCAAGCTATCACATCACACTGATATAAACTGATATTATAAATGCGAAAATTTGTGAGTGTGTATGTTTGTTACTTCTTCACGTTGAAACGTAGAGAGAGTTAAATAAAATTTGGTATGGAGTTAGCTGACACCCTGTATTAACACATAGGCTATATTAGCCTATGTTACTCAAGGTGAATGTAATGATGATGTGATGTGTATGTTTGTAATGACTAAACTCAAAAACTACTGTTCCGATTTCAAAAATTATGTCACCATTAGAAAGCTGTATTCATCCTGAGTAACATAGGCTACCTTTTACCGCGGGAAAATACGGAGCGGCGGAGCGCGGGGAGGAAAGCTAGTAAGTAATAAAAACCTTAGATAAGTAAGAAAAACTAATATTATAAAAGTTTATTGAGAAATATATTTTTATAAATGTATTTGTTTGTATATTTGTCAAATCCCACAGACAGACACGGCGTCAATGAGATTATTTGTTTGTATGTATACTAGCGACCCGCCTCGGCTCCGCACGGGAAAATGGTTATTGTGGGTTATCCTTAAGTATATCATGCATGTATTATACATATAAACCTTTCTCTTGAATCACTCTATCTATTTAAAAAAACCGCATCAAAATCCGTTGCGTAGTTTTAAAGATTTAAGCATACATAGGGACATAGGGACAGAGAAAGCGACTTTGTTTTATACTATGTAGTGATATAACACTCCTTTATTACCTGAAGACACAGCGCAGTCTAACATCTACCTACAGACACCTAGCTTCAGACTCTGTGGCCGTAATGGCCAATCAGCAGTTGGTGGGGATTTGATCGGCGTTGATCAACCCTCAAACCAATCGGCCGGGCGGAAATGGCCGCGCCGCGCCGGAAATGACGACATCTGCAACCTGGCTAGACCGCCAGTTATTGACACACCTAGAAAGCTACATACGTATTATGTCCACCCGTTCTCGTGGGATTGAAATATTTTTCCGCAGTAAGAAGTAGCTTATGTTACTCTCTAGTCCACAATCTATGATCGTGCAAAAATGTGGTCTATCCGTTGTTTAGTTTTAAGGTGAAGACGAACTAGAGCGACGCTGCAGCATAGAGGCGCGTCGCGGCATCGGAGCGGCGCGTCAAGAAAAATGTTCTTGCCACTGTTTTTAACCCCCGACAAAAAAGAGGGGTGTTATAAGTTTGACGTGTGTGTGTCTGTCTGTGGCATCGTAGCTCCTAAACGGATGTGCCGATTTCGATCTAGTTTATTTTGTTTTCAAGGTGTCACGATCGAGAGTGTTCTTAGATGCAGGAAAATATCTTAAGCCAATTGAAGATTATCAGCTCTTTTCTAGTTGTTAAAAGGATCAAGTAACGGTTTTGTGGCAGGGGTTATTAAAATGTTTCATTTAATGTTATTATATCGAATCCTTATACGTCAATGTACGTCAAATAACGTACTTCATACATGTCACACAGAATACAAAAATACACAAAACTATTTAGTTGTTCTAATAAGATTTCTCGTAACCGGATTCCAGTCTGGTTGTTCGATCATTGCGCACGCCCATTTTAACGAGCCGATTTAAAAGGGGTCGGTCGACCAACTAGCTTAGCGACAGATTTCCGTCGAGCGGAATTTGTTTACATCGGAAAATTACCGGAGAAACACGAGTTGTGTGAAACTCTATTACTTGTATGTTTATTGAGTAAAATTTTAATGGTCACTGAATGGAATTTATATAGGTGTCTGAAAGGGAACCTGTGAGAAATTGCTATTTAGTAACGCCGCCGCCGCCGTCTATAACTAAATCTTTTTCTGCTTTTCAATGTTGTGTACCTGTTTTTTTTAACTTGTTAGTGTAATCCGTATTCGGTTTTATAATAATATCAGAAGATATTATAAAACCTGGGCCACGCCGCCGGTCAATAAATTGCTAATTTCGGTTGTATATTTTTCTAGCAGGTTTTTTTTACATATGATAAGAGTTTTATATTTTTGAAAAATGTCCTATAAGCAATTTGATTTACTGTCTTTTTTTTTTAATTGACCTATGCTTCATTCGAAAAAGTACGACAAATCAAGCTTCACCGGACTTGGATTTACTGGCGTGAAATTACCCACTAGATTTCCAATAATTATACTTTTTTATAAAAGTAATATTAAAAATTTCTTGTGTTCCACATACCTAAATGATAAAAAAACCAACTGCACTGAATAGATTATGTGACATTGAATATACTCGTATATATTATTAAAATACTATATTATACATTTTTGAAATAATGTGACACAAAAGCCAATTTTGAACGACCAACACTAGTCTTTGGTATTTACTTATTAACTTTGTCGTCGATATGGTTTTTAAACAATTTTATTGCGAACTTTTTGAATTTTAAGCAGTTTGTGATATGTATTAACTATATAGATGACACGGAATTACGACTTCGATATTAAGAATAAAAAAAAAGAGGGCGTAAACAAGAAGACACACTTTTAGTTGGAATATTTATTGTTCTTTTTCTTTGCGTTTGCAATATTTTAGTAGTGATAGAGGCGGGTACTATCATTACTAAATAAATGTACCTAATTGGGTTTTGTTAGCTTGTTATACTAATAAGCTGTGATCATTCATATACCTATCAAATTTTATTACTTAGGTATTATGTTTTTGGTAATTGGTCGAATTTGAATGACTATGAAACAGTTGTGAATGTCTAGTTTTTCTTATTTTCTGCACGTTTTTAAATTCCAAAGCGTGTTTTTACATTTCCCCACACCAATGATTGTCAGTAGTATTATCTGTGACTGTGAAACCTATTTTGTCCAAGTTTTAGCAAAAACACAATCCTCGTTGTGCTCGATTCGACCTAAAAGAACATCTTTGACAGCTCAACCATAAATATGTACATAAATTTCATACATACCTAGAAGCAAATTACGTCTGTGTCCTGCCATATTTTTTGCGTCGTCGCTGCCTGTACCAATAAATTTTCTTTGTAGCGAATAAGTAGTTGGTACCTCATTATTCCTGCCCTCTCGTGTGTAAGAGCTTGTTTCCCTTTCAAGTTATCCATCTTTCTCGGAAAATTGTCTTTTGAACCAATGTTTTGAGTTCTTTGGGATTAAGAATACGGTAGACTTCAAGGGACGATTGTAGCTTGAGGTCTAACTTAGCTTCTAATAAAGGTGATGTTTTAGGTAATACTTAGTACAATACTACGATATTGGAAACAAAGGTTACAAAGAAAAGAAAATCGTCGGCCTGTGGACAAAGGACATTGTTACAATAAATTAACTAAAGGTATACATAGAAGAAAAAGTTAGTATATTAAGTCATTAATCCGGTGTGGTGTGATGGCAACTGATTGTAATCCAATCCAGTATTTATGGTAAATTAAATGTTGTTTTTCCTCTTGGTTCAACAATTTTTTCACTAAATTTATTAAACTCCGCTAATTTACAATTTTACCATCGGTACCACAAACTATAAAATGAAAAAAATATTGCTTGTTTACTAAACAATTTTGTCTTGTTTATTTATTTGCTTTTAAAAAAAAGGAAAATACTTGTGTTACGTTTTTTTCCGCAAAGTAAAGAATTAACTATTCTTACGATAGGGGTGTAGGAGGAAAAGGACGAACAATGAGAGAGGGAGAGGGTAGATGGATGGACATTAGAATTAGAAATGGCGTCATTAGATGCCCGACGAAGTTGTTTAGGGTAGCGAGGGAGACCGGTGGGTCGTTTCGTTGTAATTTTAGCAAACCTGCCATTTCCAGAATCTGCCATTCACCAAAAAAAGGACAAAAGTACTCTCCATTACAAGACAGATGATCAGATTTCTGAAAAAATATTATAATATGAATAGTACTAAACTGGAATTAGTTCCTATTGAGTATTTTGCAAGTTCTAAATCTGATTATTTTATATTCTACTAGCGACCCGCCCCGGCTCCAACGGGAAAATGGTTATTGTGGGTTATTCTTAAGTATATTATGCATGCATTATACATATAAACCTTCCTCTTGAATCACTCTATCTATTAAAAAAACCGCATCAAAATCCGTTGCGTAGTTTTAAAGATTTAAGCATACATAGGGACATAGAGACATAGGGACAGAGAAAGCGACTTTGTTTATACTATGTAGTGATAATTTTACCACCGACATCTATTATTAAGAACGAATAAAACATATTTTCTACATTATCTGGTCGTTATTTTCTGTCCGTCTATGCCTACAGTCTATGACTAACCTTTTTTTTGGCAAAATTAATTCAGGTTGCATGTGACTTAGTAGAATAAAACTACAGAAGAAAAAAACCTTATAGGTACGTAAGGAACATCTGTTCAATAAATTCCTTCGTCAAAATGAGCCTTATTCATGAAAGGCCAGATTCTTATTGGAAGTTGGAACTAAGTTGTAACAATATTTGTTATTTCTACGCATATAATTATTTAGTTTTCGCTTTGATTGTCAAAATGACCCTTATTCAAGACAGGTTCCGAGTGGCTCGAGCCTACCCTTAAAACAGAGTGAACAGGCCTTAGTCGACCACACTGACCCAGTGCTATTTGGTCAACATCACACACAACTTTTGAATTACTTCGCAGGTGCGTGCAGGTTTCCTTACGATGTTTTCCTTTACCTTACCTAAGAGCGTCGAAAAAACCTAATTATAAATACGAAAATCAAAAACGTATCGGTACGTGCCGACTCTAGAATCCGCGAACTTCCGAAAGCCCTAGCCACTTGGCCACAGACCTCGTTCACGACGATGACACTCTATATACTTACGTACATATTTTTCGCCCTGATTACTTACAGTTCCAGATATAACCTACCAATGATGGGCGACTCACACACACGCCGAACGCGCGTATTAATCATGCGATACAGCCGGATTCCGTAGTCGTTAATCATTCTGCGACGCCCGCGCCGCCCGCCCGCCCGCAATCTCTGTAGGGCCGCTTTTTGTTAATTAATCTACACTCGCGCATGTGTGCGTTATGTTACTGTATGTATGTGTATGTGGGTTGATGATATAATTTGCAACAGTGACCGATGACGGGCTGTTTTGGTTGCGTCGCTGTTTGAGTGTGGTTAGTTGTGTAGCAGAATAATACATTACCTCTTGGTATAGAAGAAAATTAGTTAGTGCTAGGAATATTTCATTAAAACGATAAATTGTTTGCGTTTAATTACGGTTTATTTTATACTGATAACTAAGCATTATTTGAAAAACCATCTGCACAAGAAATAGAAGAGTTCCTTACTTTAAATCGAAAGCTATTGTAGCGAATTTCGCTAGGTCGAACTTATTTTCAGAATCACGGGAATGAATATGTTTAACTTTTTACAACAAAAAACTACCTCATTTTCACGGGAAAAATTTAACATAAACGGAGCCGCGGCTAGCAGCCTAGTAATAAAATATTTTGATATAGTTTATTTATCAATTTTATTGAACTATTAATTATACATTATAAAAAAGACGACGCAACTGGTCAGCTTATTTTCAACAATAAAACTACTGCTATATTCTCTCTGTATACTAGTCTTGTTTTCCATTTGCTTTTTAATATCATTTTCAGCAGGTTCTTAAAATACTTTTGAACTTACATAGGTACTTAGTTTTGAAATGCAGTGACGATTGCTTGTCAAACTCAGACATTTGGGGAACCCCCTGGGCTTAGGGGGTTAACCCCCGGCTGCCGAATTCCTGGTCTACATTCCGCCTGGTCATTCTTCGAGTCATAACTGCTTGGTACTTCACACCGTGTAGCGCGAGGAAAAGATTTTTGTGATAGTTTTTCATACAACAATGTCGTGAAATTACTAATAATGTATACTTAATACACAGGAAAATGTTATTTATAAGTATTTTTATTTAAATTGCTAGTACGAAAGAATATTTATTCGAGTTGGGTTGTTTTGTATGCTCTTAACAAAACACGTTTTATATTTAGTAGTTAAAAATACCTAAATATTTTGATAGGAGGTAGAGGTAGGTAGGTAATTATGCGTCTGTGTTTGCTTTGCAAAAGCATCTCCCCTTAAAAATTATTTAAATTTAAATTTAATTACTCTGTCACAAGTACCCGTATCCATTTTTGAAGTAAACAGATCTATTCAGACATTTGGATTTAATAATTATAGTTACGATATTTTCAATTTATAATGACTTTAACTAAAAATATAGCCTTGAAACCCACACATTACGCAAGCAAAGGATATTAAGAACAGGCCACAATTTTCAAATATACCAAAAGAACACTCGGCTGACCATAGAAATAATAGATACCTACCCCACTCCCAAGATGGCGGCGACACACCTAGCGGAAAACATTAAGACTACCCCCCCACTGTATGCTAATAGTATTACGCTGCCGGAATTTTGATGCTTACTATTCTGCATGGTCATTGCCATTTTCACAATTTCAGTCCGCACCCGGGCTTGATAGTATGGAGACGGATTCTTAAAGCATTAACAGACGTCCGGATTTGTACGCTCCGTACCGCCGGACCGTGCGGTGCGCTCGATACGCCACACGACCGCACCGCACCGAAACGTTTGAAGCGGAGCCGAGCGGACCGTCAATAATAATAATAATGTGCGGCGGACTGCCGTACACACGATCGAAAATTGGCCGGACGGCACCAAGGTCACGGTACGGAGCGTACAAATCCGGTCGTCTGTTAGTGCTTTTATTAAAAATTGTCTGAGTCCTATTTTTTACTTGAATGAAAGACATTTTTTGAGATTACATTATTTCACTGTTTAAAAACATAACAATGTTGCATATATTATCTAAAATAAAATCTATGTTATACAAATCCTAAAACATATTTAAGTACGAGTAAGTCAGCCATCAGCTAACCTCCTTATTTAACTCTAGCTAGAGCATTGGACATATTTCTTGTGATAGCTGTGATAAAAAAATATGGCGAATGTATTGGATTTTTTTTTCCTAGTAATTTGGGTTTTGTTTTATTTTTAAGTGAGCGGTATATAGTGCCTAGTAATATCTTTTTTTCTTTTGTTTAATTTTGGGTGTCAAATCTCACCAGAAAAAATATACCTACTCTGGGGCCGCCATATTATATTTTTTAGTGTTTCTGCCAATAATCGCTGTTATAAAAATTGTTCCATGAAATTTCCGCAAGGTGTTTTATTTCTCTGGTCTGAATTTCAAATGTTTTTTCTGTGGTAAAATTGTTGAGTCAGTCTCCATACTAGCAAATGCAGATATGCGGGGAATGTGGGTCTACTGTTGATATTTTACGCGACTCGTTTTAAGAGGCGGCGGAACATTAAACGAATAATTGTCGAGCGCAATCACATAAGTTTGCAGGACTATAACGCATAGTAGCGCGTTTAATTCATTTGCACGGTATGCAACGCAGAAAGGTATTTGAATAGTTTTGTTCGTGAAAATTATAAAATGTGAAGTTTAGAATGTAACTTGAAAAAATTTTGGTTTAGAATTTTTGATCAAACTTCATCGAAAGTGAGGAAGTTTACTTTTTTCTGCTTAATAATATCTTACTCAATTAAATAAGCATTATAATGCGTATTGCGTAGTATTAAAGGCAAAAAAGCTTCCTGTGAGCTTTGGTTTTTTTTGTTTGCGATCTTCATTTCTTTTTTACATTACAGCTGTGACTCTGTTTTCAAAATATAGCCGTTAGTCAAAGTCTTAAATTCTCCATCCCTCCGTCTATTTGATATATATTTTTATGGTGGTTGAGTTGGTATCTCGCATTCAAACATTTACTGCATTTATCATACATCCGACGACCATAATTTTTGACAAACGCCGCTACTAACCAAAATGGCGGACAGAGGCAGACTAATTTCGCAGAAATCTCTCTCACCGTACTAAATCACCGTACCTATTATGTACCGCGGAGGCCTCATCCGCATCGCATCGGCCACGCAAACCCACTCCAGCCAGACTAATGTATAAATATTCTAAATATACGGAAATTTCGTACCCTTATTTCACTGCAAACTACTGTACTAACCACTAATAACTTCCACTCTAAAACCGACCGTACTTTATTTGAATCTAAAGCAGCAATTCGCTTGTCTTCGTTAGGTGTATAGGATGTTTTGTAGTAATGTTGGACAGTCCTTACAATCCTTTCTGTTAAACTATTCTCTTTGAATAATTGCCGCCTGGACCTGAAGGGTTGAGCGCATATTCATGCTCTGTCCTATCCATTGTGGTTAGCACTAGAAGGGGTGCATCGTACCATACGAGTATTATTATTGTGTATGTGTGTGTGTCTGTGCTGGACAATATAACGACAAGTATTCCATTATTATTGTCCTATTTACTGCAATTTAATTATTTACTGCAGTTTATGTTTTGTCATCAAATTAAACTCTATCAATCAATACAAAAAAGATTTTTAACATGTCTTTTTTCAAACGTAACACCACGTTTAAGTATATAATTAACGTAAATAATTTTAGTAAGACCTTTCTTTTTTAATGTGATAGTTTTTATTTAGGTAAAGAAGACATTAGTTGTCATATGTTTTACATGTCTTGTGATTTTTTTTTGTAAATAAAACCTATAGATTTAATTCAAAAACTTGCAGAAATATAACTCTAAACTTCATTGTCTTATATGTAAATGAAGAGCAATGTTTGTTCAAAAAACAAAATGAACCAATTAAAAGATTTGAAAAAGCAAACGGATTGACACAAATAATGATAAAATAATAGCTTAAAAATATTTTTAAGAGTAATATAACTGCACTTACCATATAGAGCAAATATCACGTCCAAGAAACTAAATTGTGCGCAACTTTGAGTTGGAACCGAGAACCCAGGGCCATAATTGTAACAAATGGTCACAAGTTTGTTTTGCCCGCTTAGCCCCAGGCCCTTTAGTTCGCGACTGTCTCAGATACAAGGAGATTAATATATGGCTCTAGTATTAGTTATTGTCGATTTTGTACATAAGGTCTGATTGTGGATTGCGGCTTTTGTGTTTGGTGAAAGCAAATACATCTTCTAAATACCTTCTACATTATTTACCACAATAAGAAAACTTTTTTTGCATTTTCACTTTTTACATTGATATGAATTCATTTTTAGAGTCGCGCACTCAAAATGAAAAAAAAAACACTGAACCCTTGTAATCCTACAAGGGTTCTGTTTTTTTACATTTGTTCTGTTTTTTTTACTCGTGTGTCTATCCGTCTGTCCATCCGTGTCGTCTGTCAGCGCAAATTTCCTCCGATTTTTTTTCTATTGTTACAAATCACAATGAAGCAAGCAACATTTTGATTAGATCTCATAAGATTTCTATGCATTTGTAAAAGTATTTTAATACTAATTCTAACTAATAAAATCGAAATATTGGAAGGTAAATAGCAATATCAATCTGTTAAAATAACAAAACTGATCTTCAAGATTACTGCTGACATCTTTTTTCCGGTCTATCTATTGACAAAGTAATAATTTGAAACCGGTCTAGTTGGTCAGACCAAATCCGAGATGGTTAACAATCACAGCAGGTCACAACGTCACAAGTCAGGTCAAAGATGAGAGGGGATGCTGTATTCATCTCAAAACGAGATGGAACTACCTAGTTTGACATCATCTGGTCAATGTGCTATACAGGTGAAGGGTTAACTAAGGGATGCTGCATTCGGTCATTGTTAAACAAAATGGGTTGTTGAGATGGGTCATTGAGGTTATAGTTCTTTGAGGGGTAACAATATACCTATATTTTGATATCATTATGTAACTCGTAAAATGAAATGTTATATATTATTAGATTCATAGTGCAGGAAAATAAAAAAGTTACCTAATAAAAGAAATAGCCAAAGGCAAGGATGTTATAAGGTACGGTAGTACTTCCTAAGTTATTAGAAAAAAGAAAACCATAAACAATTATATTTACTTATGTCGACCTTGTGATATAAATTTTTGTTTGCAAGTTGTGATACCTACTAAAATTGGTTAACATTTTCTATCCTCGACTATACAAGTACGTACCGTAATATCCCATGTTACAGTCACAGTCAATAAATGTCTAAGAAACTTCCTAATTGCACATGCGTCGCCTTAATTCGGCTCTGGCGGGCTAGACTGAAACTTTTCGTGGTCGCTGTGCTATCTATATGAGCAACTAAATATGAACTTTAGTAGCTTCTAAAGTAGGTACAATTTTAGTATAGCAAGAAACAGTGGACGCTGCAAGTGACTTTAAATTAAATACGATTATAAACTTAATAAACAAGATTATCAAATGTTGAATGTACAATAGATGTCTAGATTTTTTCTATGCCGACCTGCGGTGCAGAGGGATTCTTTATATGACCAAAGTTTCAAGGATGCATATGCATTACATTACTATTATTTAAACACTTTTTTATTTTTATACCACAACAACACTTGCACAATACTAACTTCATTTTAACGATTTCAGTTGGAAATATTCAACAATAATATTTTATTTGTGTTTATATACATGGTATCTATCTCTTTAATATGGATTATGGTTACCTACAAAGCTCTTAAAACTGCCTAGTAAAAAAATATGTTAAAGATAACCGTCCCATCTGACATATCTTTGAAATAGGTGCCTTGTTACTACTTTATTTGCGCAAGAGTATTTATCAACTCGTTAATAATTTCTCCAATTAAACCTCCATTACAAACTCAGCCTCAAAACAACGGCCCGAGACCCCAAAACACTAACGAGTCGAACTCGCACCGAACTGAACACAACTTTCTTAACTCCAACAATTCATTCTAAGTTCGGCCCTGCGCGTTGGCCGTCCCTTCCCCCTCTCCCAACCCGTTCCCCTTTCAACCCCTACTTTCCGAATTAATTGCAATCAGAAGGACACGAGTGTAGTCCACCCTAACTTTGTGAGCCATGTTGAAAATTTGCGCCAACTGCGTCTGTGTGTGTGTGTTGTTTGTTTGTGTCTATGTGTGTTAGTTGCGTTCGTCCATTTTGCATTTGGCGAGAGTTGGCGGGAAAATGAAGGGGTGCACCTAGGGGGTGGTCAATGGCTATTCGGACGACAAATTTTAATTAAACTTCGCTATTATGTAGCGTTATAAAGATTTTCGATCAATATATGCAAAAAGTTCAGTCAAGTTGGCAGTAAAATACTTTAAAGAATAAGTATACAATTGTCAAATTTATGCAAAAATGAACCATTGTGCAATAAATAGAAAGTGCAAAATTTTGAAGTAATCGTCACTGCTCGCTGCTTGCTTATCATGTGGGTTTCGAAGTCAACCTACTTATAAAGCAAATGTATATTTGCTCTAAGTCATGGTCTAATAAAACAAGGTCTCCCATTCAGACCACGTGAATGACACAAGACAAGTCTACGTCATCTTGCGCTGTTCATCCTTGTCGAATGCGTGTTAATGGACAAGGAAGAACAGCGCAAAATGACGTAGCTTGTGTCAGTCACGTGGTCCGAATGGAAGACCTTGTTTTCTTAGACCATGCTCTAAATAAAATAATTTATAGTTTGGTATGTATATTTCACGCAGAAAATTTATCTACAACCTGTTAATTTGGATTTCTCAACCACCGAGAATACAAGCTCCAGGAATAACTCGATCCAACTCCCCATTCTAATATCAAAACCATTTGCAAATATCCAGAAAGCATATACGGGTCTCATATACGATTCTCTGGAACTACATTAATATTTCAACGGCGGCGCAAGTTGGCGTCCTTTCTAAACAGCCCTTGGTCTTCCAAAGTTATTCCAACTTTGCTCCCAGTTCGGGTCTGTGTTGCCACCTCAGTGAAGCCGAAAAGCCCTAAAAGGCCCTTGAAAAAGAGCTAGATCTGCTAGATTTATGAGGAATTATGTTAAATTAGATTTTTTTTTCAAATTAAAAGTGAAATTTACAACTTAGTTCAAATATTCAGGGATGACAACTTACTTTTAATATAATGTCCTTGGTAAAACAAAGTGGGGTAAATCAATAAAATATCTATAGAATCGAGAGTCGATTTCTTTTTTAATAAGAAATTTAACTTTTATTTATTTTATATACAAACATGACGGAAATTATTGACTGCAGTCGGAAAATTTATAAAATGTTAGGAAAGAATTACAAAGTAAAGCCCGACCTAAGAAATAAGAACCCTCGCCATATTGCGGAATTTCAATGAAACTAATTTTATAAGGGAAATTGTTGCCATATTCGTAAAAATATACACGTGGCGCCCCCAGAGCAGGTTTCTTATTTCTTGGTCAGGCTTTAAAGTAAAAATAGTTTTGCTACAGTAGTTTCAGGATTGTTACCACAACATGAATTTTAACCGATATCTAGACTATTTGTCAATCATGAAAAACCGCTATGTTTTTCCATTGGCGCTAGGACTTTTATGTTTCGGCGCAAAGTGCCCCAAAAAAGTGCCTGCTGTGATTTTTACGTCACTTTGTCGCGTTTGATAGCTTCTCGAGCTTGTCACGCCTTACGTAGTAATCCTGCAGATTTAAGTGCAAAAGTGGTAAGATAGCAACACTGGTTCAGGCGGGCAAAGATTACTTTGCTCACTAGCGCCTTATCTTTGTCTTACTGGGCCCTTCATTAATATACACTTAAGTGGTCTTATTCGCTTTAGTAGTATCGATCTTACCCATTCCCTGTTGATTTTGGAAAAGTTTTCTTTATGTTCTTGGCCTTTAAGTTGTCTTTTGGTTTTCGTTAATTATTTCAAAACATGAATATCAATTCGAGATTCGAGTCGGGTTGAGAGTTTTTTTTATTGTAAGCTTGCCTATTTTTTATGACATTATTATCTACTTATGTGTATAAACGAAATAATTAATGAAAATAAAATGAATTTGATAACCGATATACTATTGTATAAAATAATCATTAATATTTTTGTAAATTTTTGAAAAGATGCAACGCCGGTGTATATACATTTTATATTATTGTTTTATGCTCCCACTGTTACTCCACTATTCAGACGAATCTAATAACATCGATCAATCAAGCCTGGTTGGAGAGCGAGCTAAAATATGAAAATACATACATAAATACAAACATATACATACATATAATTCAAAAATATAGCCCTCCTTCTGCAGTCAGGTAAAAATATTATTTTTCTTTTTAAATACTTTTTATCTCGCCTTTCCCGTGACTTTCCTTGCGTTATAATCTTTTCCAGTATGAATTATAATATTAATCGTCTCTTAAAAAAGTAGCATCATATCCTTTAGCGTAATGTCTATTAATAGATATAAAAAACTATGTGTCTATCAAACATTTAGCTTGCCTATCATAGCACAATCACCACCATCATACCTAGCGTCCTATTTAAGAACAGAAAGCCTGAGATATGATATTTTTTCACAGTAGTAATCTTATTATAATATTGTATAAGTATTATTATAAACAGAAGTAGGTATGGAGAGGTATCTAATAAATAACAGAGGGTGATTATTATCACCTTAATATCCTAACAATCAACTCTAACCCTAACAAGAAGTACACTCCACGTCAATACTAATAATTCCAAGTACAGTCAGCTACAAACAACACTTCAATGTAATTCGTGTGAGCATATTGTTAGTTACAGAACCGATACTATCTTTCTACCCGTTGAGTAGAACCGTTGATTCTACTCTTGAGCCAATGGCTTTGGAGTTAGGGTGACCATGAAGCACGGGATTAGAGAGATAATTGACTGTTGACAAACTACACGATTTGGAGAAATACGCATATTTATTTACTTACTTCGTTGGCTCAGCGACCTGAAGTGTATCTTGGCACATTTATTTACCCTATATATTTTTAGTCCTTACCCAGTGCAGCGGCAAGGGCACGATATCGACTTACCCCATTATGCGGCAAGGGTACGAAATCGGGACTACGCGACTCGCATCGTTCGCCGTCATTTCTTGGTCGGATTATGATTCCTATCCCATTCTAACGTATAAGATGTTGCATAAGATGAACAAGGCTACCTATAACACTTTTTATTGATACGAAAATATAGACAGTACTTAATTGTATTAATAATTACTTCTATTTATCTTTCCAGATGGTGCACGGAAATCGGGACAAGGTTGTGTGACTGTCATACGGCTATGCCAAGAAAGAAAAGTGCATCGTATCATGTTTATTAACAAGTGAGCAAAATTCATAAATCTGTATATTAAGTATACAAATAATTTATTAAAAGTAACAACTGTGTAAAATGTGTTGAAAAATAAAATGTGAACACCAAAAAAATCAATGCTGGGAATAAAATGTCTACTAAGTATATTTTGCAATTTTTTAAACTTTGTGTTATGGAAATGTTGGATGCTGGCAAGGCAAGCCAGGGTTGTCGTACTTTTGTCTGAAATAACGATGACAATTGGAAAGAAAACTACATGAAATCACACCAAAATATTCGTAAGGTAGATGTATGGGGCAGATGCAAAATGGTCACCCTACCACTTAGTATACGTGGCAAAGTCGGGAGAAGCTGAGATTTTGACCAATTTACAGCGTGCCAAGTGGAAAGATAAGCTAATGTGGATTAGCAAGGGTTCCACTATCCGCAACACCGAGGCTTGCACTTCTCCATCGGAAAACTAATTTTGCATACCACCCCTTGCATCTACGCGTGATAATGCGTCAGGTAGCTATGTTATTACTGACACGTTCATGAATTGTTTAGATATTTAAATGCGGGATAGATATGTGTAGTAAGTAATATTAATACTAGTCAGTCATTGATGCTACTATGAACTAGGTAAGTATTAGGTTTATTTTAAAGAGTTAAGCTGAAATATTGGAGTCACGTAAAATGTTAAATATAAAAAAAATATACTTACTGTATTATTCGCGGCAGATAGGTATAAAAATATTAATCGGAACTCTGTTTTAATATATTTTTTTAATCTTCTACAGGCTGTTTTTTCTCTTTGCAATTAATTCCGACGATTAATCGATTTATCGTTTTTCATCAAAATATGTGTGTGTACAGGTGTATTTATTTAAACAAGACAAGAATAGAATACAATATACTTTATTTTACATCAAAAATACAGTCTCCAACGGTAAAACTGTATAAATAGTCGCCCTTATTGCTAAGGTTGGATTTTTTAAAATTGTATGTAAAGCTCAGCCTTTTGGTGCTTGGAAAAAAGTACACAGGTAACCAAAAAAATTGCGTGCAGAGTTTACCTAAAAATTAACTCTCCTGCAAGCATAGGGATTTGGGATTCTAGCAACACCATCTTTCAAAAATGATTCGCCCTGTCATACTGCTACAGTAGTGAGAACATGAATTTTAGGCGCTTTTCAATTTCTAAGTCATATACATGCATACATATTAATAGAACGGATCACCATATACATTTTCATTAGCGCCCATCAAAGATCACTGCCACTGACGAAATTAAAGCGAAGGAACCTTTTAACATACCTTAGTTTATATAGCGCATACTAATGACTAGGAGGCACGCTTGGTCCACGAGGGGTGACCAAGGGACGAAAATTTCCTAAAGGGTTACCCTAAAACTGGGGCCGAAAGCGATAATTAATGCTGGCAAACGACTGTCTAAACCGCCCTTTCCGTTCCAAACTCAACCCTATCACGGTTTCAACTGAGGTGACTTTTAAATGCGAGTTTGGGTTACATTTGGTCGAATTTTATAGTCGAGGGTAGCAAATAATGCGAGGTTTTAGGTACATACAAAGTTGGTGGAGTTCTGTTGATGAATGACACTCCACGGGCCCATTGCCCTTCGGTTGTTTTAAGTGGGTTGGATAAGAAATGTCGGATATCCAGTGAAATATATTCTGGCTGTTTGTTTGGGCCCTAATTAATATGTAAAGTTGGCGATATTGCCTCTCATATGGGCGGCTAGAAAGGTGATTGTTTTTGAGTTATGTTATGTGCGTAGATTACTGTTAATCTTGCATATTTCACTTTCATTACACACATGAGAACATTCATTTGTAGTTTAAGATGGTTTAAGTTTGGTGTGTGAATTATTTTACTTATTAATATCATGCCATTAGGGAATATCTGACACTACGAGTATTAGTAATTTATTTGCCTTATCACTGCCTTAGTAAATTTCATATTGAAAAACGTTTTTTTTGTTTTTACCTCTAAATAAAATTTGACGTTAATTTTCAGTACCATCGTCATATTATGTTACAATCACGTTTATTTTTTGAAATATGAGAAGTAAATATTACGAATATATAAATTATATCAACAATTTACAAATGCGAAAGTATGAACAGGGTACCTGTTATATTATCGCCGTCAGGCTGAAATAACTAAATGAGTTTCAGTACATAAATAGATTCAGTAATTTGCAAAATTGACTTCTTTTAACTTTTCTACCACTATTTCTAAGAATATGAATGTTTGTCTATAGTTATAGATAACACTAGTATAGATGCGAAGTTCAAATTAGGAAAACATGTTATTTCACGAGAAAAATAGAAAAACAAAGAAATATTCCCAAAATAAAAACCCATCCAATCTTAGAAAGAGGGTACTCATGAACTACAATGGATCATATTACGTACAATTAAATTACAAGACTGTAGAGAGAGTGACAATTTCATCACCACGTAGACCCCCATCCCATAGATGACTTGCAACCTTGAGCCACGCACCGCGCCATATGTCAGGGTGGGGGATTAGACACGCTAATTATCTTAGTTTCCTCGGCCTATGACGCAAGTTTTACTAATAGCCTGTTAGTTTTTATTGGAAATGTGAAACTTTATATATTAGAAGGGTGAAGACAATAATAATTATTTTCCTGGTACTGATTGCGGTTTTTTGTTTTCGGTCATCAGTTTAATCTTCTGGTTAAGAAATAATATTTTTACTAGGTATCTATACCTAGGTATTATAAAGAGGAAAGGTTTGATTTTTGTTTGTTTGCTTAAATTAAATAGGCTCCAAAACTACTGGACGGATTTAAAAAATTCTTTCACCGTTGGATAGCTACATTTACTTTGAGTAACATAAGCTATCTTTTATTGCGGGAAAATGCCTCATTCCCACGGGAAAAACTGTTAATGCGGGCAGAGCCGCAGTTATGTATAAGTTAATTTTTACTAGATGCGGGTTCAAGTCACTGCCCAAGTTCAAAGTTTTTCGCTTCAATTTAAAAATGAAAATTTTTATTTATTCTTGTTTGATATTAATAATTATAAGCACTGCTAGCTTTGGGATTAGACTGCTTTGTTTAAATTATAATGTCTGTCTGTTTATTTGCAAAAATAAGTATGAAATATATTTCATCTATAAACCTATTTCTATTAGATAAATACAATACAAATATTTTTTATTGCACAAAATACATTAACAGAGTTACAATTATACAGTGGAAAAAGGATGCAATTGGCGTATAAAATAAAATAGATATAAAGATTCAGATTCAATACATTTTACTGCAACATTATATTATACAGGAAAGTGGCGTATTACTAGACGTTAGATTCTTCCAGACATCCAATCAAAGAAAATATTTACTCCATAATGTTCACATATTATAGCTATCAAAACGACTCGGAAATCACAGTCTTCGTTTCTCAAAACGTGTGATTTGCATAACATCTCGATTCGCGGCGACGACTAAACAGTATCGATATCAAAGCATCTTAGCACCCCGTCGCTCGTTTACCAAATATTTACATGGTAATCAAATTTATTATTTAGGACTAGCTGTCTGCCGATTTATTTGACTTTTCCGTGCACAGTTTCCTGTAGGAATAAGATATTTTCCCGTGGGAAAAAGTATCAAAGACGTTGAACAGGGATATAAGGTAGCACCGTGCAAAATATTATTTTAATCGGTTTAGCAGTTTCGGAGATTAGCCTGTACAAACAGACAGAGAACCAAAAAAAAACTGGATTTGTTCTATTTCACTTCTTACTTCCGCCTGAATCGGTTTTTAGCTAATTTTAAGAATTTTTAATTTTTATAAGATTTTTATTTTAACGCACTCTAACGTAATGGTCTAGCAATGATATAATTTAGCAGCTATTTGCGCTAAAACAAATATAAAATAGTTATAATTTGAAATATTTTTAGTTGTGTCTTCTATCAAAGTTATATAGAAGTATTTTAGTTAAAGAGTGTATTTTTTTTAGAATAGCGTAAGTCAAGGCTTTAACGATTATTTGTGTGAAAAAAAAATCTATGTTGTATTATGCAGGGTCGACGGAACTTGACGGAAAATAAAGGTCGACGTGGCTAGACGTGATAATGGCCGGTGGACCAAAGTAGTTACAGTACAGAGTCACCACTCTTGACCACCGCCAAGGGGAGCTAGAAGGCCAGTAGGCAGACCACCAGTCCGATAGTCCGACCATAGACAATATACTCGAGAGGACTGTCAATGATTTTCGCCCGAGAAAGTGTATTTACTAAGCAGTACCTACCGGAAAAACCGCGTTAATCTAAGTAGAAATCCTAATGTATTTATTGACACATTATTTTACTATTAGGTGTAGTAGATTTCCAAAAATGTTCTTATATCTATTTCGTTAAATAGACCACTCTTCCTTCTATATGTATCCTTGAAAAAAAATTCAAGGATAATAATTTTATATATATTCAGTCGAATCGAATGTAACATGAAGGCAAAAATATAAATGTGGTGCGTATTAGGTATAGAATTTGTTCCCATTATCACCGCCATATTATTATATTGTCAAAACTGCACATTCATCACATCTTCCTCCCATCGTTAAACGCACAAAGGCTTGAGGCGCTGAATCGGGCTTTATGAAACTATGAAAACGTAATGACCATACGTCACTTCGCAAAATACCTACAGAAACAATGGGAGCCTGGGACAGGAATTAATATATCATTATGTCAGACCCATGTACCAACCCTCACACTCTTTATACCACCGTCCTTGTCTCGCATACAGGGTGATTAATAACGCGTCTCTCTCGTGGGCGGCAAACTTTGCTATGAATACGCGAATCTCTCCCGTGATTGGGATTTGTTAATCTGAATAGCTGGAACATAAAATCCTAATGTTTGAATTTAGAATGTTTTGAGACGCATATGCCATTTGTTCATTAAATAATACTGTAGTTTTAATATACTTTTTCAACTATACTTACTTAGTCTATAAGTTAGTGAATATTTTAAAATATTGAAAAAGATTGCGAAACAGAGACTCAATAGGTATCATATGATTTTTTTCTAAGTGTGTATTTTTTTACTAATTCTGGTGATTCGTGGATAATGTTAATAATACCAAGTGTTTCTGCTTATAATAGTAATAAATAAGGAAATTAAAAATCTTATAACAAACACACAAAAAAAGAACCTCCTCCTATTTTGAAGTCGGTTTAAAAGTAAATTCAAGAAACCATAACGTAAAACAGCGATTTCTTAAGAAGTGCCTAATTTTAAATTTAAGTCGAATTCAGCAACAATTCGAATCGTATCAAGTTAAAAGCTCTCTTAGACAAAATATCGCATAGCTTATTATAATAATACTTATAATACTTACATATTATGTGCTTTAAGGCAAAAAAATCTAAGCATACGACGACAATGAAGCGCTTACGAAACGTACAAGTCTACCTAATTTGCTAATGCCCGTACAAAACCACGTACGTAAAGGGTGTTCTGATTCTGCGTCCCGTCGGCCTTTGAAGCGCTCTCTACGCCACAGGCTAATTTACAGCGGCGTGCCACAAAGAAAAAATACGCTAATTAAAAAGTGAGTCGTCAAAGTGACACAGCGAACGGAAAGCCGCCGCGTTGACGAGCGGGAAGAGCCTGTATAACGTAGAATGTGGGTATGTGTATGTGGGTATGTGTATATGTGTTTGTGTGACTATTTGTTCTTTTAAAGATTAACTCGGCAAAAGTTTTGAACTGATGTTAAGATTAATTTCATTTTTTATGATTGCATGTTCTGTTACGAAATTATGTGTATAAGAAAACAAATACAATTTGTTTAGTCAATGTAACTTTCTCAAATATATTTTTTCGGAAAATTTATTTTCCATACATACTGTCTGATAAAAATTACTGATCCATGGGAGTGTGGATTTTTTTTATGTTGCCGAGAAAAGTTTTTTTAGAAGAGTTTTGACTGTTCGGGTCCTTTCAGTACCTATCTGCTAAGACCCCATTTAATGACAAATCATACAAAATAAGTTGATATACAGTATATTTTTTTCTCAAAAAATACAAATCATATAACTAGTATATTACTTTTTGTATCGATATTTGCTTTTTGTATAAACGGTTTTCACTGGTACCAGGTGAATCCAGGTTTACTTATCATTAAAAAAAACTGATTCAAATTAATAACAATAATTTATTTAATCTCTGTTATGGCTTTTACCTTAATATTTATGGAGCTTTTTTGTTCTTTTATTATTCGCTCACATTGTTAGAAAAAGACACAACAAATACAATATGATAATATATAGCAACATGCAGTTCTTTTCGTCAAAAGGAAACGTCTAGGAAGTCAGTAATGAGCTGATTTCAAGCGCTGTATACATTGAGGAATTGCGCAAAAGTACTAGAGAAGATACATCTAATACATTCTATGCGCCAACATGGCGGCAGCGGGAGGCGGGCGGAGTGCGGGGGGAGAAGAAAAACAAAACACAAACGCCATAGAACTTAAAGCTCGCGATCTCTAAACTATACTAATATTATAAAGAGTTGAATAGGCTCCGAAACTACTGTACCGATTTTAAAAAATATTTCTCTGTTGTGAAGCATGATCTCTGAGTAACATAGCTATATTTTTTTTTTATTAGGAATCCTTGTTTAAACTTCATTTTCATATTTCATATTTTTACACCTTGGGTTATATTATACACCGTGCTTTTTTAACCGTCTTACAAACGAAGCCCAATGTATATGCCCGTGATATAGAATATCTTGGCAATGTTATTTTTTTTTTTAAGAAAAAAAATCTAGGATTTGTTTAATAAAATAATCGATCGAGAGATCGAAAAATGTATTTATCTCATATTTTTCTTTTGTTTTCCCATTATTTACGATTCTCACGCATGAGCAAATTGTTACTAAATTGTAAATATTATGTACAGGTTGATTCAAAATTATTTTGCATTATTTTATTTTACTTCACGGTTTTATTATTTTATTGATAAAAAAAAAATAACATTGCCAATATATTCTATATCACGGGCATATACATTGGGCTTCGTTTGTAAGACGGTTAAAAAAGCACGGTGTATAACCCAAGGTGTAAAAATATACTTAACATAATTACTCCTAATAGTTGAATTGAACCGATTTTGGTGAAACTTGGCATAAACATAGAATAGACATTGGGAAAGAACATAGGCACCGATTTACAGCGGTAAAATTTCTCATTCCCTCGGGTTAAATTGATAAAGCGGGCGGAGCTGACTCAAAGATAGAATATACTTGCGGAAGAAAATGGAAAAATTCCTCATTCCCACGGGAGCAACTATTAACGCGGGCAGAGCCGCGATGGGAAGTTAGTTCATATCACTTTCAGTGCGATTCACGGTGTCATTTCTATCGTACGCTAGTACAATAGTTTAGTTCAATGGCTGAATATGAGCGCCAACAAAGAACATAGGGTTCCTAGAAATCCAGCGCATGTTCAGTTTTGAGAAAACACTAGAGGAAACCATGTCTGATGTAAATGTACGGCTATTGTGTTAAGGAAATACAAAAGAGATTTCTGCTGTATTTATTTCAAAGAATACCTACGCGTCCTGCTAATAGTAATATTAGAAATTATAAACAAATAATAAAAAAATTATAAATGAATAGAAAATCTTGTTTTTTTTTCTATGTAACGTAAAATATGATAATATGTTTAAGTTTCGTACTCGTACCATTCAAATAACTTTAATAATATGTAAAAGTATTTATTTTCCTTACTTGGGGTAGAGTCTTCCGCTCCCCCGCAAGTCCGGTGAAGCTTGATTGGTCGTACCTCTTCGACATCAGCATATGTCAATTAAAAAAAAATCATTACTTTCATTTATTGCAGTAATCCTTTCAAAAAGGGGTACTTGACACAGGTAAAAAATATAATGAAAAGTTAAAAATATGGATTTTATAATAAGAAAATAAGTAAACTATGTACCTATTTTTATTTTATATTCAAAACATAACATTAAAACCAATTTAAAAATGTCAAGTACCTACCCTATTCCAGCTTGTGTTCGATATTTAATAAAAGTAAAATGTATTTCTTTTACAAAAATAAGTAATTATTTTAAGAAAAAAAAACTTACGTAATAGCAACTTTATCAGGATTTTACGAGCAAAATTTTAAAGTAAACAGTTTCCGTATGTTTGTTTCAGATCCATACATCGAAGGCGGAAGCATCAAGAATTAAAAGCTTTTTAATGACAGCCCCCGCCGCCCGCTGCCTGCGGCTCGGGACCGCTCCATGCGGGACGTACACAAGCTTTTATTTAATCTATGTTACTATAAGATGACTAGCTGTTAGCCCCGCTCTCAAGGGTACAAAAAATAGATATAGCGACCTATTTTCAGACTTACTAAGTATACATATAAAATTCAATAAAAACTTGTCAAGCCGTTTCTAGTATTGTAATTAACACTGTGACACGAAACTTTTATATATTTTAGATGTTATGTTTATAATTTAATTTATAAGTATATGATATGTATCATCATCATTATCATCATCTCAGCCGAAAGATGGACAAAGTCCTCTCCCAAGGATCGCCACAACGCACAACGCGGATGATATGTATAACGCAAATAAAGTGCAAACACACGCAAATATTTATGTAAAAGGAAATCATGTTATTTGTCTCGAGATTTTAAAAGTTATTTATATCTCATTTGTTGGTACCAATATATGTAGTAATGTTACGTGTACTTGTCAAATAAAATGTATTTATCAATATCTTGACAAAGCATCATATTCTGTAGATCAATGCATAACACAGGCAATAATAAAATGTATAGGTACTTTTGTTCATAACACTTTGGTTAACTTCTATAAAGCTCACTGTATTTCGTCGATAGATATCATTGTATAAAGTCATAGATATTTAAATATATGACTGCTCAAATCCGTCTCATTAGTAGAAGCAGAAAGCTATTGATTTTTGTAAGTGTTTTATTGGCTGGTATTTTTCTGCATACCGCCATCCCGCCTAAGTGCTGTTCGCTTCTTAAAACCACGTATGGTTTTATCGGGCTGCACAAAACGCTCGCCGATCGATGTTCTGATGATTGCTCCGTTCAAATATTCAGGGGCTTCAGCAGGTAGCGAGGCACTGAAGTGTATTTCATTCTAGTAGATTTTAGTACACTTGCATTGATGGAGGAAAATGGCAATGTGAGAAGCGTATTACAAGGTAAGTATAAATGGATAGCTTATAACATTTTTTATATACATTTTATGTAATGTATTCGGTAACACTTTAATTAATAAAATTTATTTAGGAACTTAATCTTAGGCAAAGATTAAATTCAGTCAGAGCCAGCGGAGTAAATAGAGAACTTAAAAGACGTTCATGTGAGTGTGGACTAGTACTGTGTAATAATAATATTAGAACAGAACTATATAATTGGTATTAGCATGTATTAGTAACGGTTTCAACTACCGAAATGTTGTTGAAAATCGAATTTTCTTTAAAACCCATTTTTGAAACAATCGAAATGGAATAGTTGACCATTGAAAAAAATCTTTAGTTATTCCTGTAGGCAATTCTGTAAAAGCTCCATCTTTTTTACTGAAAAAGTATAATAAAAAAAGAAAAATGTATAGGAAACGAGTTTTTAATTAGTGGCCAGTGCTATTCGAAGCACACGGGTGGTTAGCTCGGCCGACGGCGAGGCATGCAGCAGTCGATTTTAATCTGTGCTGCACTTTTCATAGAAAAAAAAGTACAGTTCTTTTTGAAGTATATAATTTTGTGCAATGCTGGCTTGAAATACTTTTTTATTTATTTGTGCAGTGCCAAATAAACATTATATGGTATTATTTGATTTACGAAAGGATATCTATATTACCTTTAATTAGGTATATTTTCTACTGCGTTTTTACATAAGTTCTAAGAAAGCTTTTTTATCGAACAAAGCCGGTCTTGGTTTGAGCAAAGCTTATTTACTTCAGAAATGACGTCAATAAGTGTTCTAAGGGAGCCTATAATAAAAAAAGACTGAATTCTGAAATTTGAATTTTTGAAAGTAAAATGCCGAAATACAAGCAAGTGAAGTACCTTCGAAATATTTTCTTGGAAAATACTGGTCGATAGATTTTTTAAATAAAAAATATAAATCACCTCTTTTGCCTACTGCAATACCTGCAATCTGAAAAACCTTGAACACTTGAAAAGGCGACACACAATAGTGACTTTTAATTGGCAACATTGAGAGACAGTTGTAGTGTTGCCACGTGGCAAATTAAAAACGCGTCAAGTGGCAACACTAACAATCGTCAATAAGTGGCAATTCGATGTCGCTAGCAGCGCGCTAATTAAGGCTTTTTTATTTCTCACTTGTAGTTTGTGTTAAGTATTTATAAGGTTCTGTTAGTCAGTGAAAAAGTTTTCGATGAAAAACTTGAAACAAATATATAATAAAATAATTCATTACTAAATAAATAAATAATAATGATTATATTATGTACATTGCCTGTGATCATCAGTGAGCGTCTTTTGGCTGAAGAAAGAGAAGTAGATTAATAAGTACTGTTGTAAGTAATATTGTACATATTTACAATTTTAAGGATTCCGTACAAAATTAAAAAACTGAACTGTTATAGGTACCGCGGGAAAATATACACCAGAAAAATATAACATGGAGCTGTATGACACAAAATATACGTTAAATCTGTTGTTATGCGTGAAATTACTATGAAACCATATTTTTTCTTATCTTGTTAAGATGAATTGCTCACTGTCTTAAATAACACTTGCAAGTACAAATTTACAACAAAATCACTTTGTAATTTAGTATTTTTCAATGTAATATACCTATTGGCTGACCTATTATTTTAATTATGATTTTTCTAATGTACACTAAGCAGCATATGCGGCTAGACACTTACACTACAAAACTCGCTTCTAATGCTACGGAATACGGGCGCTCTCAAGGTCAACATGTCCAGCTGCATGTGCTAGCGATTGTAATAAATTAATATTTTTTAATTTAATTTATAAATTGATCTGTGGTTAAATTCTGTCTTACTTATGAAAGTAATAGCAAGTGAGTGGTAATCACAGTTGAGACGTCCAATAAAGGAGGTTGCATTCTCCTTCTCTCTCTAACCCTTTGTGACATTAGCAGGGTCGGACGCACTCCAGTGGCTCCAGCTGTGGCCGTCTACCAACGTCCTACAGGATTAACTACGGTACAAATTGTATTGCTACTATTATAGAGATAGGTAGATTTAGGGGTAGGTTACTTAATACGATATTCTTTTTTGATACCACAAAACACATATTATGGAAAAATAATACAAGACAAAAGGCGGCTTTATTACTGAGGTAAGCAGGGTAAGGTGGTTTATAAGTTTTATACGAGATTGTATAGTACTTGTATTGTACTTGCTATTATTTTCATAGTATATCTATGGGTTTTGTAGCCTGAATATAAATTAATTAATTAAAATAAATAAAGGTAGCCAGGTGACCTGGCTATGAGTAGTAGTTATAGATAAGTATTTAAACTATATAAATGAAACAGAAAATTATTTTAGATGAAAAAGGTATTACAGTAATATTTTCTTTACTCTATTCTATTTGAATTATTTTTTATTTTAATTGATATTATTATTATTTGAACTTATTTACTTAATAGTTACTAGAAAGATATATTAACATTCCGTATTGAGTTATGGTGGAAAAAATTTAGTTAATTATCCTTTTTGGAGATTCCTTATTTTAAAAATAAAGATAGAGGATCCATCCGTTCGTCTACACACCTATCACAGCCAATTTGTAAAGTATTTTCGATTTAGATAATATTTTTTGCGCATCTAGAGTGAGATTTTGTATGAGAGTTAAATTGATCATCGTGAATGATCATCACTAAATAAATTTGCTTTATATGTCAATAGCTGTCATCATAACAACATCCTGTGGTAGCTTTATATACACCAATGTAAAGTATTTAAATGACAATCACTGTCCTGTTAGCTGAAGGCAGTAACGAGTTCTTTGTGACATTAGCTGGTCTGGCGCACACCAGCGAACACAGCTGGGGCCGGACCGAGCTGCATGTTACTATCTATTATGAACCTGTCTCAAGTGAATTTGCAAACGATTACAAAATTTGCGCTTGTTGTACTCCTATTTACACGCTTTATATTAGGTCCACTTATATGTAACTAAGTATGTAATGGAATCTAAGGTAACTAATTTAACCATCTTCCAAGGGTCGCCGTAGCGTAGTAAAATTTGGAATGTATACGTAATTCCGATGACAACACAACAATTTGACATAAAACATGCAGATCTGATGCTGGAGCCGGAAGGTGGATAGGGGGAACTCTTCAACGGCCGAGCCGTTTTACTAGTAGTAACCCCCCGAATTTGGGCTCATTTGATTTGTCTAAATAAGACCTTTATATTGGCGAGGTGAGGTGACCACTTAACAATCCCAAAGTTAGATAGTGAAACTGTTCAAGTAAGCATATTATGCGTGTTATTCTAGAGTTTTTTAAACTATTAATTATATAATACCTACATTGTAGTCATAGAGCGGCAGCAAAAACAAGTCTGCAATACTTTATAGATTGTCTAATTTGCTTTCGCACTATTTGGAATGGGTCCGCCCATGGCTGTAAATAAACCTGGTAATTGCTTACACTCATACTTGAAACAGTGATTATGATGAATCATTCCGTAGCCGAGTGGTAAAACGCTCACATTAAAGAGATTGCGGGTTCGAATCCCGGTGGGATACTTTATTATTATTATTATTATTATTATTATTATTATTATTATTATTATTATTATTATTATTTTAACTGCTCATATATAAGGGGCTACACCGACAGAAAGTAACAAATTAAATAACAGTAGGTAACAAGCAACAAAACACTGAAAAATACTGAAAATAGTTATGTATCTGTGCAATAGGAGTAGGATTAAATTAGTTATAGGACAGACTGATACTGCTTGGTAAAAAAAATGTATTCACGAATGTATTAACATTTTACCAATATTAGAAAACTAAATAACTACAGGGAAATAGCCCACACTCACTGATAAATTCACTCACAAAAAGTGCTTCGTCAATTTCAATGTCAAAATTCAAACTAAACACAGCAAAATGATAGATGGTCACCAAAAACCGAACCATCAACACTTGCATTATTTTTTATTGGTAATAATTTGTCAAGTAACCCTACGGTCACCGCGCCTTCTGTTGACAAAACTTTATTACCGAAAATTGTTCAATATTGTCCAATTCCAGCAATATTCCGTTTTGTACCCCACCGCCAGTTGGCCGAGAATTCAAAGGAATGGTCTAGTTTCATGACCCTACGCCAGGACAATGGGAACTAGATATTCTGGTTCCAGGGAATCACGGTCCACAATGTCAAAATAATTTTTGAACAGTTCTTTTGATGTTTATTATACGAGTATGTACTCGTCTGTCGCTGTTAGAAGTAGTAGGTACATCAATTAACAGTAATATTTTTGTATAATAAATAAATGTGTATGTACTAAATCCATTGCTTTTCGAGTTCTAACTTACCGGCGTAAGTACAAAACTAAAACAGCAATGTAATTTAAATTAGGCTTTGCGATTTTGCAGCGAAATGTAATTTAGCACTTTAGCGTACTATCTTTCTTGAAGAAGTGAGAAAGAAAAATATAACTACACTATATGGTTTTGGAACATTTTGGCACTTAGCAGAGATTAGATATTGAGATGAACACAACTAATTCAGAATTCTACAATTTCTTAGCATATTTATGTGATAGTCTGCAGTGCTACGTAGGTACTTATCGAATTGTAGGTATTGGGTAATAAGAGTTTGAAGGAGTATTTTTTTTTGACACTTACAGAATGTGGAACCCACAATCTGTATTACAGTTTAGTGTATTATTTCGTGTAAGTTTTTACGAATTGATTGTATGCATTATTTATAAATCTACTTAAGTATGTTTTTTACGTTTCACTAAAAGCACAACTAAAAGTCAGGGATGTCTGTTTTTACATGGAACTACATCGAAGGTCTCTACATTTTTGCGAGCTTTTCTATAGCCGGTATCCAGTTTCAAAATGTCAACTTCATAAAACATTCTGAACAAAAGTGGAACAAAACTGCAGAAATTAGAAAAAGCTAAAACAATACGACATTGGACTCGCACAGCGAAAGCGAACAATGTGACCATTGTTAGCGTCCATTTTAAATGAACAAAATGGCGTCGTTCCAAATTTAAACAGCCCGCGCTCTCTGAGACAATGCCTCTAATCCTTGAAGGGTTAAATGTATGCTATTGGTCAACCCAACCCCCGGACAACTTTTGTTCCGAGTTGGTGCTAGTGTGCGGGATTTTGGCGGGTTATTCGTACATTTGTGTGCGTATTTAGTCGAGAGTTTTGAACAAAGATAGGTGTGAGTCGGTGAGAGGTAATGGAGTGAAAAATGGAGCTGGCACGTTTGGTATGCTCGTAATTTTGTGAAAGCTTGAGTCTAGCATAGGTAAGTAAAGTACCTAAAGTACCTACCTACTAAGTATTTTTCTGTAACATATGCAAAAAACTTTTATGTTTTTTTTAGCAGTTTTTAAATGAAATGACATACTTACTAAAAGACATACTGCCATTACTGCCAAATTAGACACCGTTTATTCTAGAATATTACTTAGAGCAGTACGGAAAGTCCGCGTTGCTCTAAGTTACTTAATTTGTACAGAAACGTCTAATGTTGCGATATAGAAATATAAAAAAAAAATTGATATGAAAAAATAAAAATAAAAATACTTCTAAATAGTTTATTGCACAAAACAAGAAAAAGTACAGATGTGGTGGTAGGGTCAAAAAGGAGAAGGCAAGTGGTGGACACTCTAGCAATTACTTCCAGGCAAGCATTGGGCGATAGTAGGAGGCGTTTAGGAAAAAAATAGCAGGTGTGTAAACTTTTGATGAATTTTAAAATTCGTATATATCAGTCATTCCATTTTTATCTCCGGCTGGCTTGCCTGTGTCAGGGATTTATCCTAGCATGACGATTGAAATAAAATAAAATACGTGCCCACACCATGAAGGAAAAAAAAAATTATGCGACAAAATTTATGGGTGCGGATTTTTTTTTCCATCATGTTGGGCACGTATTTTATTTTATTTCAATCGTCATGTTTAGTCTTTAAGTATGTTTACTTTGTAAAAAAATCTTTTGAAATAAATTATTACTAAATATTGTTAATTTTTCTTATCTCCTCACTTCTCAAACACTTTTCTTCAGCGTTTCACCCACCTACCAAAGCAGCCTTGGTCGGCCTACCCCACAAAGGCAGTGTGACAGCCCAAGTTGGGTACCTACCTACTCAGTTGGGTACCTACCTACACACGTCGTCCTCTGGAGGACAATTCATCGGGCCGTCAGCCGAGACAGTCGAATCGCAATCAAAACTTCCTTACCCTGGCAACACCGACACCGCCTACTCGTCCCTTCGACAGAAAGGGGAAGTGATAGAAGGGACCTTCAGGTTACAATTACCCTTGAGGTAACAGTGCCCGTTCCCGCCGGCGGGGGCGCGGCCAGAACCAAAATCAAAATTGAAAATCAGAGACGGAGCCCTTCAGGCGTCGTCGTCTCCTTCACGATGTTTTTCAGTATCGACGCGCTAGGCCGTGGTCCGGGGCTCCCTCGATCCGCCCCTAGACGCGTTGGTACATGACTTTTTTTTGGGGTAGAGTCTTCCGCTCTCCCGCAAGTCCGGTAAAGCTTGATTGGTGACCAATCAAGCTTTACCAATCATTGGTCGTACCTTTTCGACACAAGCATATGTCAACAAAAAAAAATAGAAAGAATATGAAAATATAAAGTCACAAAGAACATCCAGACAAGCAACTTATACTTTGTGTGTAAGGAAATAGGAAGGAATACCTTCTAAGTTTTCATTCTAATTAGACATTATTTTATGGAACTTGCAAAGGTACAAAATCATACCTACACTAAATTACGTTTAATACTTATATGCTATTCTAAGAAAATTATTTTCCTATCTATACTTCAAAACTTTCATGCGCAAGCAATTAAGTGTTTTTTATTGTCTGTTTGTTATTTATTCAAGCTTAAGTTCAAGCTTTACCCTCTGAATTGCGATTAGCAATGTTACAGGATTTTTTATCAATATCATAAAAATAAATATACATTATTGCATACAAGAAAAAAGCCGTTCAGTGAAATTCACAAAAAAGGATAGAAAGTGTACATGCAGGCGGCCTTATTGCTAACAGGTAACAGCAATTTATAACAAGTATCAATTAAAAATAGTGCCACTTCTACTCGGTTCCAAATGTTAGTTCTGTGCAGCCCACTTTTCTCCAAAGACTATTATTTGAATGTCTTTCGGGCTGAGAAGGGTCGGTGGCTGGGTTGGGGAGTGTGCGTCCCTGATAATGTAATTAAAACAACACCTTTATTCGGAGCAGTCACATTTCGCGGCCGAATTCTAGTCTCGGGTATAATGGATAGATATGTGTATGTCGTACGTGCGTATATAACGAACTGTTATGTAAAGTGGTATTATATTATGAGTCCTTAATTTACAGAATTCTCTTTCAGATTTTTTCTCTACTTATTAATCACCCCACAATACGTGATAGTACTAGCGTACACCGGTGGTAGAGATACACTGTTACTTATACAATTTTATAAAGAGGATTGTAGTATTACTATAGGTACTACCGCTTGACTTAACTAAAACCTATCTCTTTTAATGGAGTGTTGCTATAAATCCCTATTCTTTGGAGATGCGTTGAGCATCGCAGCTGTTGCTGTCCATAAACTTTATTTTCTGAATTGCCGCATAATCAACATATCAAGCTTGTCCATACTTGTACTATGGTTGGTATAATTTTAATTAATAACCGAACGACATTCCACAGCATATGGAAGTTAACAATATAAAATACAAAAATTATTATTTTATTATTTTTCCACTTTGTCATATAATAGGTACACTCCGTTTGCCTAAACGTGGGCTTCAATGCAGAACTCGTTTCATCGAACTTGCGTAAAATTGATTGCCACTCAACGCTTCATCAATTGATTTGTCTATTTTTTATTGTGTTGTGAATTGCCAGAACAGAATTACTGCTAAACAAAGTTTCTTAGACTTAAGAAAAATATGATTTTCTGCTTAGCAATAACTTATACTTTACTAGGTACTAGTATTATACATAATACTGCACATAGTATATAATATAATGCTTATACTATACCTATATATATAAGTATTCTATCACTATATACGTGTTATAAAATGTTCAATGCGCGAAGTTTATACTTGTTCAATTTCCTCTATCAAACAGAAACTTTAAAAGCATACCCAACTTCATAAACAAACACAAACACAACACAGTCATTATAACTACCCGGTAATCTCTATAAAATAAAGGAGGACGCACATTAAAGTACGCTGAATTTGAAAGTGAAGCCGCTGGGATTTTCGCCGAAATTTTCGGGGTAACATTATACCCTTACATTAGGGCTAAGTGATAGCGTCACATTTGTTGGATTAATTCATCATCTGAATTGCCGTGGCCAGACTGATGGCCCGGATCGCCCGCCCCCCTACTTTGGGGTGGGGGGAAGCTACTGCTACTTTTCGCGCTGTCGGCGGAACGTAACGTGTGGAGTGATTTGGGTTCGTAATTATTTTGAACCATAATGAAAAATATATTTTTTAGTCTGTGCCGATGTTTAGGTATGAGAATATTTTTTATCAATAAAGAATTTCAGTACCAAAATTGTAATTAATTTACAGTTCCTTATTCATCTTTTAGAAAATACTTTCAATGATACTTTTTATAAAAATTACATTCCCAGTTTTCAGATTACGAAACTTTATTTAAACTAGCAAAGCACATGAATACATATAAAAATAAGATAACCGCAACGTAGGCACAGCTGTCATCTAGCTTTCGAATAAATATATCGAATAACCTACTATAGGTACCTAAATATATTCCGATAATACCTAGGCATGTTTGTTTTTTATCACGACAACGGCAAAGCGAAAAGGAGAGTAATAAGTATGTTTCTTACTAATATTTTCACACATAAATAAATAATACCTAATACCAGTAAATATTCCAAGAACAATGAAAATATAACAATTAAAACTCAAACCCGACTGCCTCTAAGCGCTGTAACGCTGAGCCGCGTTGCGCCCATTGCCCTTTGCCCCCCGAATTAGCGCCCCCAGGGGGGGAGAGGGGCAAACCCCCCACAGGACACTGCGAGTGTAAGGATAAATGGGAGGGCTGGCTCTTCTGGTTAAGTGTAGATTTTCCGAATGCGGTGTTGATGATGGTTGTGGAGTGCTTGCGAACGTTGCTATCGATACTTTCATGTGCTTGCATTTTTTTATGTCAAAATGGAGTAAACATGTCTGTACGTATTTATCTATTGCAAAGAAAAGCTTGTGAGGAAAATAAAAAACAGAACATTCCAACTAAATCTAGAGAGGATAACCACTGTATACGTGAAGTATTTTCTATAGTATGATAAATGCAAAATCATTTTGAGATACCAAAATTCCTCACGAGGAGGTAAGAAAATTAAAATTTAGATTATTATTTTGTCATTTTTAAATATAAACAAACGGACTTATTTACATCGTAAAATTCTACAATATTCTTCTAAATATAAGCATGTCTAATAATAATAACTATTTGCCTTGAAAAAATACAAAATAATACGTCAAAAGTACCTAGTTTTGTAGTTGCCAGAAGAATAGCTTTTTGGTATAAAAGTAGTCTTTTTTGAAATAAAGCAAATATTATTCTAAAAATGATGTATTGTTTCAGAAAAATATATAAATATGGAACCTAAGAATATACTTTACGTACTGAAACCTACAAAGCGCACCTACGTCTTAGTAGCATTGAACGAAAGGATCGATACTAATGGACATAATTGACAAACCTCAAAAACCTACACGATAAGCAAGCAAGCATTGACAATCAAAACTAAAATAAATAAAATTTCATCCATAGCCTTATTTTATTGTATATTTAGATACCTAAGTAATTGACATTAGTATGATTAATTGCAAAAAAAAACTTCGATATTTTTTATCGACAAGAACATCTCCCATCACTAGCCCGGCAATTTCCAGAGACCGTTGGACAGCGGGTTGTAAATACTCGTGTAAAATTGTCCACATTCCCTCCCCGGGAGCTTTTGTGTTATGTACTTCTTTGTTATTTACCCCACCTTGCTTTGTGTGGGTGGCACGGTGCCACTCTTGTATGCCGCATGATGTATGGGAGAAAGTGCGTTTTGCAAATACGAGGGAGTGGTTTGTTGTTTAGATTTCTAAGGTTTCGTTTTGTTTTTTTATAGTGATGCATCTTTTATCTCTGGTTAGTTTTTTATAAGAATGTTTTTTTTTATATACTTGCCGAGGTAAAGGTAAACTTACATTTATGCTTATATTTTATACTCAGCATATTAGGTATTGTAAACTTAAAGGAATAATATAGCTGAAGTAAGGGGACGGATGTACACCACAATATTTTCTGTTTAGCAGGCTAGGGGAGGTGTGCTTTGCTTATTATTCACACATAATATGTATTTAAGAGGTTATCCTCTTAATGATTTTAATTCATAATAGGTATAAACCCATTACGAATTAAAATCACAAAAAATAAACACATAGCGATTACCACAAAATGTTAAACACGTGTTGAGCGAGTATCTAAAAAAATCTATGAGATTTTCATACAAGACTATTTAGATAAGCGTGTTTAATTTTCTTGTGGTCTGCTTTCACTATTTAAATAAAACTCTTGTCGTAGACGCGTAGTCTCTACGGCTACGAACCTCTACGCGCTACGAACTGCTACGCCAGTCAAAGATTACTTTTGTACTGAAAAAGGAGTTGGTTGCGAGATATTCAACGCAATATTATGTGGGTCCCTAATTCCGGGAACAGGTCACGATAACCGTGCAGTAGGCACGGAGCAGTTAATTGCTAAGCACAAACGACCCGCGCCGGTTACACTAGCCCACCGCACCTAGAGCTGGGAGCAACGGGTACTAAGACGTGAAACAAATAAATTGGGATGGGTAGAGTAGATAATTTTGTTCATGAAAATAATTTTAAAAAAGTTAGAAAATTTTATTTAGAGAAAGTGCTGTTCAGTTGGTTTATTCGAACAGTTTAGCTGGTCGAGTCTATTTGTATAAAATTGAAAAAAATATGCGACAAAAAAATTTTTTTGAAAAAATATTGTCAGTTTCATAAGCTGGGTTTTCACCCGAGAGGTCTTGCGTTATGAACTAACAAATTTTATAATTATTTTGTGTGTGTTATTTATTAGTAAGAATTTGGTTACATTCGCTGTAATTTTTTTAAATTGATTTCCTTTTATTACTTAATTGAAATACTTTTTTTTGTCATTTACTTAACAGACCAAAATAATTTTGAGTAAATAAAAGCATAAACCCTGTTATTATTATTAAACATTGAATTTCGTAACAAAATACAAGTTTTTTAGTACTTTTACTACTATGAGTACACCTACCTTAAGTATAAAGAGCTGACCTGAAATTTTGGACTAATTTTAACATAAATTATTTTAGTGCTTAGTCCTTTAGAAAGTGTCCTGCGCGTTGCTCCTTACAACAAAATGTCTCCCTTTCACCTTCTACTTTCGCTTGGATAATCTTATTTAAGTTCAACTAAAGGCGTTATAATCCCAAATCCCACGCAATAAGGTCTCTATTCCTACACCGACTGCGCAGGAGTTAAAATGTATTACCTTTTATTGTGATCCTCAACACGGATTAAGAGAGAGCGCGGTTTTGAATTTTGATTCGGATTGTAGCTCCTGGCGCGACCATTCAAATTAGATCTCTAGCAGGTTATTTGCTAGTCCCTTTTAAACAGGCGCTACTTCTTACTAAGTTTTACGTTTCATTGCCTCTTCAGATTCATTCACTATTTAAAACTACTAGTAAAAACGATCAATGTATGAAATAATACTGATGTTTTTAAGGATGAATTTAGAATATTTTCAACCAATCTAATGGTGTTTGCAGAAGCATCAAGGCGTTGAGAAAGGTCATTTAATAGTGGTTTCTTGTTAACTATGCACACCTATTTTGTCTATTGTTTTGATTACATTCTAGGGAATGGTCTGTAATGAAGGTTTTGAATGTGAGAGGCGTGGCCGCTTGTTTGGGATTTAAGTAGCTGCATTGTTATTGAGATGTGCTTTGTGAATTGTTTAGCAATGAGGATTGCAATTCAGTTTAGGTATATAAGTAGGTATAGTAAATGATAAGTAATATTTAGTTTTGGTTTTGGCATAGGTAGGTATAAGTATTTCAATGATAATCTATTTATATACTGTACCTACTACTAGTTTGCAATATTTGATACTAAAAAGACAATTGGTGAAACTAAATGAAAGCTTGTAAAAGAAAAATATGTGAACTATACTCGTATTTAAGCCAGCCACAAAAGAATATGTAACTGACTTGACTAAGAGATGTAATTAACCTAAAGTTAAATAAATACTTTGAACTTCGAATTTCCCGAAGCTATTATATTATGCCATTGACAATATTTAGGTATGTCATTTATAAATAGTAGTAATATCTTTTTAATTAAATAAAGTAAACCGATAATTATATCAACAGTCACATAATTACTGTCATTTGGGGATAGAACAGATACCTACTCTGAAATTATATTTCTTATTAAAATTAAATCCATGTTCGTTCACTTAAGACATATACCTACTACTTACAGTTACAATATACTAGAAGCTTTAATAAGAGATTCACAAGTGGCCCAAACGTTTGTTAATATCAGATACCTACCCAGGTGCCCGAATTATGAAGCCAACTAGGACTGGACTACTGGCTGAATGTGGCAGTAAAATATACAAGAATCATACCGGTTCCAACTCGTCCTTTTGCTACAGAATATAATGCCCACGCGTGGCCAGTTATTAGGGCGTTTTAACCCCTCCCTAACCTCCGCTGACCCTTTTCAACCCGTTTCCTAGTTTCTGTTAAAACAACCCCTGGAAGGGTAAAGCGGGGTAAAAATGTTATTTTCTAGCAATAAATTGGGTTATTTATAGAGAAACATGTGTCGTCAGCCATTAGTTTTATTGTCGGTTTTGATGTGTCGATAAGTTATTAGTTTTGAATGATGGTTTTGTGTTGTGATGTGCCGTGGAAAGGGTTACCGCGAGTTATGTATTTTTGTAATTTCTATTTATCGAATCGATAATACCTATTCAATTGGACAATATATGAAAATGTAGCAAACAATCATTTGCTGTACAAGGTCACGTATTGTTTTATAACTTGTTTGTAGTGATGAAATATTGAGCTTAACCGTTGCTTTTCATCCCTTTCAGTGCTTACGATTTTAGAATTCATGCGAACATTGCGGATATCTGAGACTTATTGCACGAACATAGATACCGCTACTTATTTATGTCAAGAAATACAAGTAGGTACAAAGATCATACCTATTGGAAAGTACCTTATGACTAGACATGCTATTTGAAGTATAACTTCAAATTGTTGTTGAACTACAAAATATTTCTATAAACTACCTAAATTATTTAGGCATGTACTTAATTTAGTCTATGTATACTTTCATATGTCAAAAGCATTGAAAATATAATACTACATTTTAAAATTGACTATTTTTCTAATGTCAATGACACTTTTCAATTTATGAATGCAAACTAGGAACTAGTTTTTCAAGAATCACCCTTTAGTTGCAGAAAGAGTGCAAAAAAAATTGCATTGTCAAAAAGTAGCAGATGGTTAAAATTGCATTATCAAATTTTATAACGGCCATTTAATATTTGATGTTATTGAAATTGGAATTCATAATAACGGTCAGCTGTAAGTTGTAAGTGATTTTTTAGCCTATTTTTTATGTTATTGTAACGTACTTATAAAAATGATTTTTATTTATTTTCGCTTAGATATGAAAATATTTAAATTATTTCTTTGTTAAATAAACAAGTGCACCTGGTTCCCAGCTGCAAGCTTTTACCTTACAGGTTTCCTTAAGAACTTTTCTTTCAAAATGTTAATAAGTAAGTTTAAAATAAGTAGGTATAAATAAGTAGGTATCTACAAATAAGCAGGTAACATTATACACAAACACAAATACAATCGAACACGCATACCTTAACTATAACTATCTTATAAACAGTCCCTACTCATGCGAGTATAATTAAAATTAAAGTAATTTTATGTCCTCTACCCTCTAATAGTATTTATCTAATTATCTTACTTTCATCATCATTACCATTAAGAGCTCATATATGTCCCCATCGAGGGGCTCGAACCTACCCTGAAATCATGGTGAATAGGCCTTAGTCGACCACGCTGACCCAGTACGGGTTGGTCAACTTCACACACAACCCTTGAATTACTTCGAAGTGTGTGCAGGTTTTCATCACCGTCAGAGCGTCGAATAAACGTACATATGAATTCGAAAATCGAAAACACATTGGTAGGTTACGTACGTGCCGAGGTTCGAACCCGCGAACTTCCGAATGGAAGTCAACGGCCCTAGCCGATTGGCCACCGACGACGCTCTCAACTCTATCTTACTTTACTGTATTCCTTTCTATAATAAGTACCAACCTAAGTTATAGAAGAGCGGAACCACAAGGAACTTCCTAACACAGTCAATTATTTTTGCCTGAAAGGAGTCTCCAGCAACTTGTTAGTATAAGGAACATTTGTAAAAGAAATACATAATTTTTATATGTTCGAAAATTTAAAACGCTCATTGATACGTATCGGGGTTTGAAACAGCGCCTTCTGTCAAAAACCTAGCTTAAATAACCTGATTCTTTTTTGTAAATCCATTAACACTCTATTAAATCTCTTTCTCTCAATAAATAACATTATTTTTCAAGTTTTCAATAATGATATATTTTGAATAAACACAACTGCATATTGAAAAAAAAGTATGAGAGCACTTAAAAATTATATGAAGACAAATTTGGCTTTGAACCTGTCCTGGCGATTTACTAAATTCCTGCACTCACTTAGTTTAAATCACTAAATGGTATTCAATATAAATTGTTCTATCAATCCTCAACTAAAGAATTAGGGTAGGTACACACCTACCTACTACTATTGAGAACACTTGAGCACAATTCTTCCAAAACTTCAATAGCACTGACTAATAAATAAACAAATTAAGTTCCAAATTCAAATTATTCATACTCTAACTTCTTTTACAATACGCATGTATAAGTGGCCAGTGTCCAGTGAAAGGGCGGGGCCGTGACGACTGCCCATTGGTCAGTTGCGTGCGGCGTCATGCGTGCGTGATGACGTCAGAATATTAGTGCGTGTGGTCCAAGTTATGTGGTAGAGGTTTATTTATAAGGCGCTATTGGATTGATCACTGCTTATTAGAGTTTTAAGTCCAGTTAGAGAGATAAATAAATAAGCAACAATCACCTTTAGTAATATACTAGGAATACGTTGTCGTAAAAACTATCAAATACTTGTACATGACAATGTCGTACCTTTCAAGTTAAAAATAGGTAATAAAATTAATCTCTGAGTGAAATGAGAAGGATTTAATTTATTAATCGAATTTTAATATCAAGTACCCGTGTAGTTAAATGCTATGGAGATAGATGGCGCCACTAGAACTATGACTAACGAGAAACCAAATCAGCGTATTTACTTTTACTGTAGCTCGCTGAAGATAAATTTGATATCAATGAGGTAAAGCGCATGAAAAATGGAAGTATCAATGAGTGGGTTATGTAACTTGACAATCAGAATCATGATAGAAGACTTGTTAGATTTGAGACCATCGGTGGGAGCATACAAGATTAGTCAGCAGACCTCAGATGAGGTGAAAGACTTCATCTTTAAGGTGGCGGGCAAGAACTAGCTAAAATAGAAACAGATGGAGTTTCTCTTATGAAAGGCTATAAGATGACGTTATACCTAGGTATAAAATTAAATCACATAAACCGTACTTAGTAAATCAAATTCTTATGTACCTACACAAAAGTTTTACTTGCAATATCCTTTTAAAAACAAAAGCGACGCTGCAGTATAAATAATGTAGCCGAAAGGCATAATAATAATGAAGAAGTTCGCAATCCTCTCCATTATTAAAGGCGACTGGTCAACCTCTGGAGACTGAGGGACAAATAAAACTTTGGAAACCGCTCCCAGTTTTAAAATTACTTTTGGCAGTTCTGTACAGTTGTCCTTATTATTGTGCAGTTCTTATTGTCTTTGTCATGCTTAAAATTTTTATTTTTGCTCTATGTATGGAGGTCTTCTCTCTACTTCCAATGGAATTCCCTAGATGACGCTTTAATCAGATTCACTCGAATTTTATAGAGAAGAGAAGAGATTATTCGTTTAGTTCAATTGTTATAGGTAGGGAGGTTTACGTATTTCATTATAAATAACTAACTTTCCGCCCACGTTACTAGTTTTTCCCGTGGAAATGAGGTATTTTTCCAAGATAATATGTGGCTTGTTATTCTGATGTATAAGCTATATTATTGTAAAGTTTCATTAAAATCCATTCGATAGTTTTTGCGTGAAAGAGTAACAAACATCCTTATATTCATCCTCACAAACTTTCGTGTTTATAGATTAGTAGGATAGTAGAAATTCACTTAATACCTCATTTTATAAGCTTTATTAACACATTTATCTGTTATTCACAGGCATTCAGTGAATAAAAGGAAACTTATATGTATAAGAAATAGCACACCATACTTCGTATTGAAGTGTTAAAATTTAAATGTGAAAGCTCCTTTTGCGGTCATTTTACTTTTCCTCTATTATCCATCAGCAAGCAGTACCTAAACTGGAATCTTAGAGTATAAATTGAAAAAAAAATGTTTTTTGCTCTATGACTGGAATAAAATTTTAAGTAAGTAGTAAACTGTAAAGGTAGCAACTGTCTGTATAGAGATATAGTATTCCTGTAAACAATGTGATATGATGATTAAATAAATAAATAAAATCCTCATACCTTAGGTTAGCTGTTCAAATCTACCTCTGTATTACCTAAAAGTTTTTAATTTAAATAAACACGCTCTTTCAATATAACCTTTCTTCTCTATTTTTCTTGAATTTTTATTATGACATTTTGTTTAAACCAGTAATTTATTTTATAGGTAGAATAAATTAATAGCTTTTGAATTTTTTAACAGATTCATAGACAGCAGATAAATAAATGTTTATAGATAGTAGATTAAATTAACTCTACTTATTGGAAAAAAGCTCCATCTATTGTGATTCCGTTGCATTTCTGTCATATTTTCTATGCTTAAATAATATCTAATTATATCGTAAGTAATTAATTACCTATACGATACAACAAACGTGTATTAAATCGTTTACAAGTAGGTACCTACTCATATAACTTGTAAAAATATCCATCACAAAATATTCCGAGAATTTTAGAAATTGTTTATAGTATAAAAAAAAACTTACCTATCTTATTAGTTTTTCATAAATCTTTTGGTATAAGAATCTTTTAAAGAATTAAATATTATACTTACCAAGAAAATAGTCAATTTAAAAAAATCAGAGTTATAAAGTGTCCAAATAATTTAAGTCTCCTAGTTGTTTAATAATTTTTGTCATTATAGACTAGTTTAAGAAAAATAATAGTTATTTATGAATAAAACCAATTAAATATTAATTTCGATACACAAAAAAGCTTATGATAATAAAGTTAACTTAATTTATATTTACTGTTAGCGTTCTTATTCAGCAGTTACATAATTTTTTTTTTACCTTGCGGTTTTCTGGTAGTAATTTTACTTAGCAATATGTCACCAATCCGTGCTTTTTTTCGTTATGTTTGTGTATGTTTACCTTCGAGTGTTTACTATTCCTTTTATGCTAAAGCTAAAATAATGAATAATTACATACATTCGGTTGTATAATTCTAGAGGTTTTCTTGTCGAAATGATTGTTAATTTAATTCTCATAAAAAATAACATCTATAATATATCTCACTCAAAAAATTCTCATAAACTGCTTATTAGAAACAATGCTACCACCATAACCAACTTAGCAATTTTCACATAAAGAGTGTTAAAAACTTCCGCTACTCGACGATAGATGGCGCTAGTACCGTAGTTTTTAAACGCACCCCTCCAGACAGGTCGGCGCGACGTGTAGCGGGGCGAGGGGTGGGGTTTACTCTAGCTACATTGATAGAATTATTTGTCGTCTGAGGAATAATTACCTTCATTGAAGAAGAAAAGTGAAAAATATGCGTTTCTTATATTAAAATGTAACTATTTTATTTTTAAAAGTATGCTGAGAATTTAAATAATTGTCTTTAAGTTTAGAGTTTTTGAAGTAGAAATCTAGTAAATCTGATAAATTGTATTGCATTCCATAATTTTTCAAACTAATCTTTATCGAGTCTTTATAATAATAATTAACTTACAAATTTTTGCTTACGATGCCTAAAAATGGAAATTTATTTGTTAGGCAATCGCGTGTGATTCTCGTAATAAAAAACATTAAATTAACATTATACGAAATTCTTCTAGCAATTACTTTTCATATTTCTGACTACAGATTGTGAGATTTTTTTAAAGATGAGAAAAAGTACTTATCGACCAAAACTGTATTAGCCGAAATAAAAATTTCCACACACATATTTTTTTATTATCTTTTTTTTTCATACAGGGCTTAATGAGCAGTAACGTTCACCTAACTAACTAAAAACTACTACAAACCCGAACCAGTCTGTCAGCAGAACTCAGGCGTTGTCCTAATAGATAGAACGCGATTACGCGATCATCGCAAGTTCGCGCGAACGCGCGATTGTCAAATGTATGAAGAAATCGTTCTATCGCGCGATCGTCTATTAGGACACATATTCGACTTCAATGTTTGATCGCGCGTTCGTACGAGTAAAATTCGCGCGAACTTGCGATGATCGCGTAATCGCGTTCTATTAGGACAACGCCTCATTCTTCTAACTAAAAGACTAGATCTAAACTACTTTTTTTACTTTTCTATATACCTAATGGAAGTAGGGTAAAATGAAATACAACGTTTGATTAACAAATCGTGGATATTTATTGAAATAAAAATAATAAAAATGAAAAATAATAAAAACAGTTTATCTTTCACGTAGTTACACAATAAAATTTGTCTTAGTTTTATTTGTTTGCTATTTTGTCTCCTTTCGTCATCCTTAACCATAAGCTGAACAATAAATTACTCAAATGATTTGAAATGTAATTATTTGGAGACAAAAAAAAGTTCTAAACCTCAAATGTGCATTCCTCAAAAAGAACAAAGTTATTTTGACTCCAAAAATTATACGCTTTTTACATTCGATTATTTACTGGCCAAATTAAGTCCTTAATAAAATTAAACTAAAAAGTAAATCGAAACATATCATGGTAAAATGTTCAGAGATACTTTTTGTGTACAATAAATATTACAAAAATAAAGACATTTACAAGGCTCTGTCCACACGAATAACATTATGCGTATTTGGATAATTGATCCAAATAAATATTATAAAATCGTCTGAAGGGAGCCTTATATTAAACTATGGAGGTAACCGCAGCTTAGTAATAGATTATGCAGTTATACTTAAATTGAGAAAATATATAAGTTTCGGTAAAAAGTAGTTATATAAAAAAACAACATACACTGATCAAATTACGGGAGGAGTAGATCTAGTGTCATATTAAGAGGTTAAAATACAGACTAAGTAAAATGGCGTAAACTGACGATGAACATATTTCTGTTGGCCTTTGGTGGAGGAATCTCCCAGCTCGGAAGGCTCATCATAACCAACGGCTTTTGTTTACCAGAATTTCACAGACCCCTAAATTACTCCTTAAATTAAAAAATAAATAAATTTTAAAAGTTGACATAGTGGGGTAAGATGTGTGAAAAATGGTCTTTCAACTATTAAATCTTAAAGAGTTTTACCAACGTGTCGTGGTATTTCAACCCCTATGACAATGTACAGTAGCCAGCACATGCGGCTAAACATGTTGACCTTAAGAGCGCTCGTATTTCGTAGTGGTAGGGGTAAATTTCATAGTGCGAATGTCCAATGTGCTGGCTTCTGCACCTAAAATATAAAAATATGCTGCGGTTGACCTCCATTAACTATGTGAGAGGAGATCGAGATTGGAGACAAAACGTTTCTCTATCATAATTTACTTACAATTATCTAATATAAATTCTATTATAATTTACATTAAGTACGTATACTGAAAGATTTCACGTTTGGACTAATAAGGTACGAGAAAGGTCTTCCGAGAACCAGAATCACAAAGAATCATCCATCCAAAAACAAAACTGGAATTATTTTTCAGTCTTAAAAAAACTAGCTTTCGAAACAAAAGCTGAAAAGATCGAATTCACAAATAGTTTTAAACACTAATTAAATATAGAAACACTTCGATAGAATAACACCTACCCTTAAATTAAATCCAATTTTGCTTTCTACAATGCTTAAACATTATCGATTACAGGAATCTCACCGTTTTCAAATTTTGTAATTTAATTTATTTAATTTTTCAAACATTGTGTCATATAAATATGAACATCAATAGGTAGGTACTCGATTTACACATTACGCTTACACGAAACTATTTACATAAGTAATTAACTAGAATAGGAAACATTTGCTTATTATTGTACACAATACCCTATATAATTACGGAACAACTTATACTAAACACATAACTACGATGAAACTATCAAGACCCTACGAAAATACCGGAATATCTATTATAATTGACACTATACAGCTTATCAACTAATACGTTAAAACAACATAGGTAGCTAACTTTGGCATTGGTTTCCACATTTTTCTATAAATAAAAACATGTCAAAACAATATCGAAATAATGTAACGTAAAGGCAAAGGTAAAAGCCAGTAGGTACAGCCTCTAAATATTAAACAAAAGTCTCCCAAACTAACATCAACAACGAAACGAGAACATTAACACTGGTTTGCACACGACAGATATGTCACTTAAACTAAAATTAATTTACTTAATGCCCTTGGATGCGACGTTTGGGGCTTATATTGCATTCCATTTATAAATAGTGTCACCAACCAACTAATTCAATCCTTAGACTAGAAATCGAACATAAGGTGACCTGGCGTGCAAAACGCAACGTAACATGTAGCTGTTAGGAATTAGGTGTTAGAAGATCTGGCTAGGCGGCGCGGGCGGCGGTAAGCGCAGGCCGCCCCACGGGTAGAGTCACGACGCTTCGTCACGGCACGCATTAGAGTCATCGGAGAGCGCCAGAGGAGCACCGTTACTTTGATTCACAACACACTTACGCATGTGCTTCTCCAGCGTCGACGGCACTGAGAACGGCATTTCGCAGAAGCGGCACCGGTACACGTCCTTCCCGAGCCGCCCGTGGGTCTTCATGTGCCGTGTTAGCTTCGAGCTCTGCGCACACGCGTACGAACACAACTCGCACTTGTACGGCTTCTCGCCGGTGTGAGAACGCCGATGCACTGTCAGGTTCGAACAGTTCTTAAATACTTTCCCACAGTATTCACAAGTGTCGTTCCTACGGCCCTCTTTGGACTTTAAGAGAGGGTTTTGCAGTAAACCGTTTGTGGTGTTCTTTAGACCATCAAAAATATTTTCTGGTGGTCTTTGCGCATGTAAAGTGGGCAGCCACCACCCTTCGCCTCGCTCCATATCTAGTTTCATACGTTTAGATGCCTCAAAAGGGTTCTCGAAAGGGTTAAAGAGAGGATGGGGCTGTGGTGGCAATTTCGCAAATTCTTCTTTTAGACGCAAAGCAGCTGTAGGCGGCATTCCATTAGGTTTATCATTTGGAGGCCCATTATTGTTATCACGATCTTTTGCTAATTGCCAATTTAAGGATTTCCCTGATTCTTGAAGAGCTTGTTTAAAAGCTTCACTATACTGAGCAATATTCGATAAGCCAAACTTATCCATAAGCTCGCCTACAACAGACGCCGAAGGAGGATGCGCCGGCATTGCAAGGGTTTGTTTGCGAGGAGGTGCTGATGGAGCGCTGCTATTTGAGACGGTCAAGTCTTCAGCTTCTTCAACATCATCACCCTCTTCATTATCTTCCTCTTCCTCCCCATCCATTTCTTCATCCTCCAGTTCGTCATCTGTGTCATCATCTCCAGTATCACCACCCGACTCGCCATCTTCTGTGTTAGCGTCAGCTGGTCGATGGACTTTCATGTGACGTTTTAATTTAGAAGCTTTTTCAAATGCTTCGTCACATTCGGTACACTTGTAAGGTTTTTCGCCTGTATGGGAGCTGCGATGTACAATTAAGTTACTTTCGTATCGGAATTTCTTTCCACAAAACTCACAGGAATGTACTGCCTCATCATTTCGCTTCGCAGGTGGAGTTGAAATTGAGCGCTCAGTGTTTGGTGGAGCATCGGCAGTTAATGGTTCAGTGCGACGTTCTGGTGGCGTTGAACTGTGAGGCCTCGTGGCTTCGCGAGGCGCGTCCACCGTCCCGGGTCCGGCGCCCGCCGGGGGAGTCTGTCCGACTCGGGAGGGCGACGGGGAAGCGAACGGAGGAGATTGCTTCCTGGGGCTAGGAGAGCTCGAATTGCCTGTGGCCGCCCCTGGACTGGTCGTACCGGCCAGTTGCCGCAAGCGCTGCGAGTAAAAATCCAGCTGGGGTTCAAGTGAAAGGGGTTGAGAAACTGGCGGCTGTCTTTCTCTGCCAGAGACTGAGGTAGGGACTACGGGAGCTCTGTCTGCTGGGGATGGGAATGCTTGGTGGGGAGGAAGGGAATTGGCTGCCACAGCCGCGGCCGCGGCTGCGAGGTTTAGCCCATGGTGACGGAATTGCTCCGAAACTAGTTGCTCCATTCTGAATCGGTGATCGTGGTGGTTTGGCCGAGCAAAGAGCGGTGCTGGCGGAACTGAAGGATGCGCAAGCGGTGGTAAGCTGCCTGGTAAAGGCATCCTCAGCAAACCACCGACCCCAAAAGGAGAATGCATATCTGGGGGTGGCAATAACGGATGATGTCGTAGAGAGGGAGGAGGTAATGGGGCTCCCGTTGATGAACTTCCTGAGCTTGAAGATGACGTGCTCGAAGACGAGTGGTTTTGCCTGTTAGGTTGCTGCTGAGGCAGAGTTTCTACGTAGATTTTCACACCGTGCACGTGCTGCACGTGTTGTAGCAACCTCCAGGCGGAGTGGACACGAGCTTTGCACGTCGAACAAACGTAGTTGCTCGGTTCTGTGAACAAACATAAAGTTCGTTAAAACTAAAAACGTTTTACTTGGAACATGGCAAAGATGGAAACGCTTTCCGATGGAAGATTTAGAGCAATATTAACACGGGCAAAGTGTCTAGTAATAGCTCTCACATATCGTAGTGTTGGGCCTAGGGTAGGTGCGTGGGCTGCATGCTAAGCAGGCGAAGGTCCAAGGGTTCGCGCGGCAGCGGTGAGTGATAGCCCCTGCGTGTGCCGCGTGATTCATGCACCTCTAAAATCTTATGAAATATACGCGGGCTGGAATCACGTACGCACGCGCGGGTTAAGACTGTTGATATTGAAATCTATGTATGTAACCTTATACTGGCCGAGAAAAATGAATTGTATTAATGTTAGTTATTTTTATAAAAACTGTTCGTGCGTTAAATTGTCTATTCACGGTTAGCGTTTCGATGTATGGGGCCATGTGGTCAAGGCGCGTTCGGATCTGTGCTAGTTGAGCTCATACATAGTTTTGACAGTAATTTGATTGCTCATTGTGAACGCGAGACAAATTTTATTGTGGAGACAATCGGGTCTTGGCGATCAAATAGTGTTGCGACTGTGTTAGAGGTTTTTAATAATTCATACAGTAAAAGAAATCTAGAATCAGATTGTGAAATAATTATAATCAGTGGTAGTTTTGATGAAGTTGTTAAACTTATTAGACGTTAGTGTTTTCAACTTTTCCTACAGATTTTTTTTGTGGGACAAAAGTATCCCGTGTTACTTTTTACGTTGTTTTACTTAAACGACTACCTTAAAATATATATGTGGTCTTGATGTAAAAGAAGGCAAAGTAAAAAGACTCACATAATAAATACTACTATAAGTATAGATAACACTAATGTAAGTAATTAAAAGAAACAACATAAATATGTCGGCATTTCCAATCAGAAGCATTTTATAATTCACTAATTATAAATGCCCAATAAACAAAATTGAGATAAATTAATTTACTCGATCTTCTAAGACAAGGAAATAACAGAAATAATGTCGATATTATTTGTCGATAAGTACAGCACTATTAGAGGCGCGGCTCGATAAGCGATCTTGACTGTTAAGACGATTATTGAAATGTAACGGTCAGATTGTGACCGACCGGAAAAATGATACATACAGGGTGCCCAAATTAATAATCACTTTATTACTAGCTTTCCGCCGCGGCTCCTACCGCTTTAACGGTTTTTCCCGTGGGAATGAGGCATTTTCCCACGGTAAAAGGTAGCCTGTGTTACTCGGGGTGAATGTAGCTTCTAATGGTGAAAGAATTTTGAAACACGGTTCAGTAGATATTGAGTTTACACACGCACACACATACAAAAATACAAATCTTTCCTGTTATTTTTTATTTCCATTTATTTATCCAGAATATAAATAAGACTGTATTTTTCAATCATTAGTTTTTATTGTTTAAACAAAAATGTAGTCTTTAACAGTATTTACTTTTGAATGTCTGGCTGGGTGATCCGAATAATTTTTCTGCAGCACTAATCCAGTTTCCTTTGTCAGTTTTGATACATTTCAGGCATATTTATTTTAACAAACAAAACATATATATCTGCCGTTAACTCACACTCAAAGTTCTAGGTAAGTATATTCTTTTTTAATTAGTAAGGTTGAAAAGGTTGCTACATTAGCAATAAGGCAGCTTTTTGACACTTCTGTTTTCCTGTATTATGTGTTGTATTTCTGTATTGGGTGTAAATAAATAATGTATTATATTTTATAGGTAGATAGTATATAATTTGGTCGAATCATCCTGTAGTTGTATGAGATATACGATATCAATATTGTGACCTTTTTGTCCAGGGCATTGTTCATTGTGCTACGCTTTGGTCATCATGTGATACTGACTGACAAAAAACACAATTAAGTTATCATTTCTTTAGCTTTAAAGCTGTAAAAAATAGGTGCCGGTACAATTTTGCGAAACTTGTATTTATTTAAATTGAATTACTCTGTTATGATTTACTCGTACTTTTGCCCAAAATTTTCATTATGATTAAATCACATAGGTACATATATTTTTTTTGCATGAACTTTACGTTCAATAATTGAAATTTATACTTTCATATTCCAGTGAGTGACGAGCTTTTCAATAGGTACATAATACCAATTTGTTAAATAAAAAATATGTTTTTTCTTTTCTCCTTTTCGATTCGAAACAGAGTCCCATGAAAAACTAAAAAAAAAAACAACTGAGGTGTACAGCCAATGACGGATATCTGGTACTAAACAAAATGTACATTAAAAAAGGTATGTATACCATTCTTCTGCAAACCATACACAATCACAAACGTATCTTGTCATGTAAGTAGCGCGTAGGGTCACCAAAAGAAATCGGTAGCGGTACCGACAGCAACGGGATTACCGAAACCGATTACCGATTCCTGATCATTGGCACCGATTACTTGGTAATATAATCGGTGATAAGATCTCAGAGTTGGTGTAGTGATAATTAAATGTAGCATGATTATTGATTATGAAGGCGCGTGGGCGGGCGGTCCGGCTTACATTGTTGTAGGAATTAGTCTACATGGTTTGTACTGCAGTCAAAGCCAATAAAAAACTTAACGTTTTTTTTTTCAAGTCCTGTGAAGTTCAGGTCCGGTGAAGTTTGATAAGTCGAACTTTACAAACGGCGGTACGTAGGTAAAAAAAAATCCTTTTATACAAAAAACTTGATATTGTGCGTTTTTTCTTAACATAATGTTAGTGATTGCTTGTCTAAATAACTTACATTAACATACTTTTAATGTCTAAACCGAAAGCGCGAAAAGAGCATGTTTTTATTAAGAGCTTTGCAACTTTTGCTACGTGCTACAAACTCGCAAAAGCGTAGCGAATCGGTTTTCAGCGCAACAATTTCAAGATTTCCTGTTAAAATCGTGAAAAATGTAATTTTTGACTTAGTACATACAAGCGACTTAAACTTTTCTATGAATTCCACTAGATACCAGCAAACCTCGCCCACAGATAAGAAATAAAAAAAAACAAAGAGTTCAACAACCGTTTCGATTTCAAAAGGCAATCGCTGATTACCGGGCATTGTGAGGGCCGACCCAGTGGGGGTAAAATTTTTAAACACCACCCGTCTACCCCCCACCCCGCGGTTTGGGGGTGATCCGTCCGCCTGAGTTCGCTTCTGGACACCGAGCATTAAAAGGTATCTTAGGGCTGTAACTGGCCAGAAGCGAAGGAATTTTAAAAGTAAATTTATTTTTATGTTTATGAAAAGCGGCCAGTTATTCAGTTTATATATAGAATGATTTGTGGGTTGAGATTTAGATAAGCGAATTTAAAATTAAAGCATTTCTGCTGATTTTAATTAGGTTCTAAGGATTTTGTAAGGTATAAAATATAAAATAAATATGTAGTTATAACAAACCAAATAATTGATCTGTATATTTGTAACAAATTATATCTTTTTTTATTTCACACCATGATAGTGCTATTATATATCAGTAGTCTGTAGCAAAAAGGGAACGAAGAAAATTATAAATAATTAAAAACTGGTTGTTTATAGGCAACGTAGTGGTAATGGTGGTAATGGTAGTACTCATAAAACTGAACAAATTTCCTTAAGGAACATAAGTTGAAATCTCAAAATTAAATTTTGATTTGTGACACGATAAGGTGACTGAAGTTTATATGAAAAGATAAAAATTATTTTCGACATTTCAACCTATGTTCCTTAGGGAAAGTTGTTCAGTACTACGACTATGTTGCGGTTAAACAACCATTTACATTTCACGATGTATTATTGTTTGTTTTAATTGATACTCAAAGCACAGACAATACGCCTAGAATTAAGTATATTTTGTAAAAGTAAGTTTTTTTTAGCAAGGATAATTTTTACGAAATTGATATGGGAAACTAATCTTATTAATCTACGAAAAAATGGTGATTGCCTGGACTGCACTTAGAATTTTCACCACTTAAAACTTCAAAGTTTCGAATAACGAAAAATGTTCTAAAATTAAAATTCCTTTTAACAGGTTGAAGAATGGAGGTGTCAAAGATCAGACGAGATTCTTGTGAGTCTGTGAAGGAGGGCACTCTTGACATTTGAACAAAAAAGCCAGCTATAGAGATGACAAACAATGACCAGTGGACCTGTATAACTAAACCTTTACTTGCACTACAGCTGTACTAGTACATACAGAATAGCTGGACTAAGACAAATGAAAGAAAAGTGTTACCATAATTCCCAGATCCCTAAGCTGGCAGGCGAGTGGGGGATCAAAGTTTTATTGTTTTTAGCGATTTTGTTTGTATGTGTTTTGATATGTTAAATAAAAATGTCTAAGTCTCGTTATATTAATTAAAACACCTTATTTTGAAGAAATGGCTCCTTACTTCGAGTTATCAAAAATAACCTTTTTAGAACTCATTGAAGGCTTTTGAAATTTTTAGGGTGCTATTTCAAAATGAAAAAACAAAAGAAATACTTTCGCTCTCCCATGTTTATCCATCTATCTGTTCGTCACAGCGAATTTCCTTCAAAACTATTAAAGTAATATTATATCAGTAATAGTAATCATGTCTAATCGAAAAAAAATACTACTCATACTTCCTGTAAAATCTGAAGCAACAATATGAATAATTTCTTCAGTATCCTAATCCAGGAGACACAAATCAAAATAAGAATAAAACGTTAGAAGGTTTTTAAACTGCGCCGCGGTGGGGGAAAACCGGAAGTCGCCGCCGTCACTTCCGGCGACAACAGTTCGCGCCCAGGCGTTGGCCGCCCTGTACAATCAACTACCCACTTCTTGAAGACAATGTTACTAAGATGACGTAAGCACTTTGGATAGAAATCACGTTGGATTTACTTTTGAAGCTATGTATCTACTAAAGTACATAGACACAACTGTCAAAAATGTTTATATTGAGCCGATAGAAAAATTATGTTGATTTTGATGGTAATTTGCTGTAGTAAAAACGTACAATGGAAAGGTTGATATTTAAGCTTTGATTATATACAACTATATAATCAACGTAATTAAGTTTGAAATTCTTATAATAAACTTTTTATTTAATTACAAACTTGAATTTCTTTCAAGCAATAACATTTGTTATGTTATTCGATATCCGGTAACGTAGGCACCTAATTACTAGGAAAAACGATGTGGGTTTTTATATGATGCGTACCTTACATAAATGCCTTTGAATTATCCTCTTAACTTATTACAGACGGACATGTAACTTATGACGACTTGAATACAAGTTTATATTTAAATGATGTCAACCAAATCTTGAGGAAATCTACGGCGTATTTACCGAATCCAAGGCGGAGGTTACAGAGCAAAATTTTAATATTTCTTTGTAGCCGTAATGACTACGGGTCGGGGTCAGTTTTTGCTCCGTCTTTTATTCTACGTACAAAACACTTGAATACATAAACAGTTTTGTATGGTATTATGGACTTGCGGTCAAAACGGTCACTGTTTGAGCACGTTCGTATTGTATACCGTGCGATATTCATTTCACATAAAACATAAAAAAACACATAATAACTATTGTGGCCGTTGAAGGTGTAGCATTGGTTGCCGATTTCTTTCTCTTTGGATAGTAGCCGCGTTCTAAATTTATTGTAAATTCGAAAATAACGTTTCTTTTTCTGTTCCTATATATTTTGTGAAACTCATAAATTAATCGCACTGGCCAGATAGAAATCCATCATATTTCCAGCCAGCATGACGCTTATGGGTCACAATTTGCACCATTCGGGTTATAACTCCTCGTCGGGACGGGAGGGGGCTCTAGGGGTAGGGGGGCGGAAGGGGAAGGCGGTCATTCAGCGCAGCGGCGCGACGGACATCCGCCGCATAACAAGTCGATGGCGACTCGCAACGGCACCCCGCCACGTTCTTATTTCAAATTTCGCATAAATTCACAAGTGGAACCTTCTTTTGTTTTATTATGAAGGAGTTAGAAACTTTACTGTACCTACAGCAGCTACATCTGTTCGAAGGACTTTGGATATTATGAAGCTCAAAGCAAAAAAATTGATCTCGGACAGGACTCGAACCACAGTGTCCGAGCCAATACAGGAATGCCAAGGGATATTGAATGTCTTCGAAATAAATTGTCTAACTAATACTGTGCAGGAATTAAACTTTAAAGTCACTCGTATACAAGTTTATACAACTTAGTCTAGAGTTATTTTGAACTATTTAATTATTATTATTGCAAATCAAATTAAAAAGCGTAAGCGTACAAAAATATAACGTAATAAATTTTTATTCCCTTTAGTTTTCCATATCAAATAATGTTTCGGCATTTAATTGCAAAATAATCTCATTTAACTACCCAGTCAATCTCTGTTGCATATTTTTGCCTCACTACAAGGTCGTTCGTATAAGACAAGAATCAATAATGCGTGGTTCTTAATTCAAAAAGGCCGTTATTAAACCATCGAAAATCAAAATGGCTACGCCTCCCCGCGCGTTGCTAAAGCACCAATTTCTGTAAACTATCGTATTACGCAAATTGTGGCCTCACCCTCCCTAAGAATCAGTTACACCTAAAATTAAGCAAGGCGTGATGTTATTGACGTGTACATAATTTTAGATAGCTTGATGTTGATCATCATAATATTTCTTAGTATGTACAATATCTAGGCAACAAGTCGGTGTTTTGATATTTTCGGTTATCTGCTAGTCTGCTACACATTTTTATTTTATAATGCTTGTGTGTCATCAATCTCACTTTAATAGCAATTGCTATCTATTTAAAATGTGTGACCCTCGTTACGTAAATTTTATTGTTAAAGTTATTTTCGAGAGACTAAGCTGTTTTAAGATTTACACAGATATTTCAAATTACCGACTTTCTTTGTTTCATGGATTTAATAAGTAGGTACATACTTCGTATTTATCATAGTAATAAATTCGTTAACATTACTATGATATCTTTCTGAAATTATTTCAGTTCAAATTGAGTTCTGGATACGCAACAAAAACGTACATTTAAGAATACTGAAAAAGAACCGAACGTCATCTCCAATAAGAATGTAATACTCTCAAGAACAAAGACAACACGAGCCCTCCAAAATCACTTACAAGACGCAGATCTCCAAAATTGGTCCTTCGGCCGCCGCCCAGATGCGCGCGGCTATTTTAAACTCGTAATAACCGTTGTCAACACGTGTGACGACCATTACCACATATTACAAAAAATGGAGGAAAAACAATAAAATTGTGAGGGGAGGGCAAGACGTGGACGCGGTTTAAAATTGATTTTTAGGACCATGTCCCTTGGTTGAGGATAGAAATGAAGTTGGAGGAGCAGTGGAGCACGTGTGGGATGAATTAATCGTGGTCAGAGGATGAGAAAATATTGTTCAAAGCCGAAAGCGATAAATTACGACAGTTGTAAATTGATTCAAATTCTGATGTTAGTTGCTTGCTTATCGTGCGGGTTTTGAGATTAAGCAAACCCTGGTGTCAGAATTATTGAGCCGCCTAAGGTTTCTGATATGGCTTCTACAACGACTACATTCCTATATAGTGCTCGGGACCAAGGGCTTTACGTATATTCCGAAATATGAAATCATCTTTATTACAATAAGGACTCAAGTGGAACAGCCTGCAATGTACTAGGCAAAATAGGAAAAATCTCAATAAGTAATATTTTTTCAACGCGTGCCCCACCGGGATTCGAACCCGGAACTTCCATAGATTACTCTAAAGCGTTTGAACACTAGGCGATGGAAACCACCGTTCCGTTCCTACTCCATCCTATATATGATTGGTAAGACTTAATAAAAATAAAGCAACATCTTAGTATAAAACGGATAGTACCTACAAAGACTTTACTCAAAAGGTGACCGAAGTCTCTTTACAATGTTATGCGTCATGAGCAGAGGACGAGTTGACCAGTTGAACAAATACATGTTTTTGGATTGAAACAATAGCTATTGAATAAGCTAAACGAATTCCTTTAGGTATATGTCTATGATATGTATTGAAAAATAGCCAGTCAGAACAAAAATGTTGATTAACGAATTCCAAACGGTCAATCCGACCCCCAATGTTCTACCACAAAGCAACTATGACAGCTATTCACAATCACAGCACCCGCACAGCAAACGCATCACAAATAATTACAATCGATAGTATAGAACGCAATCCTTTTAAAATCAGAGGGGACTACTCCAACTTATCAATAACCACATCTGAAAATTTCAAAATGTTTCATCAGAATAATGCTATAAACTCCCAACGGTCTTCAGCAATCTATCATAGTATAAATCTGTGATATATTTACACACAGTGAATGCATTATCACCATTCCTAAATCAGCTATCAACGGACTCTTTTCACTAAAAGGGTGAGCTTCACCATAGAAAAGGTTGACCCCTCATAAAGACTTATCACCTCATATACAAAATAAGGTTCTACTAATCCTGGTAGAGTTGTATGGTAAGGAATCGTAAATGTTGGGTGGTAAGGGTCAAATTTGAGCGGCGGAGTCCTCGCAGATGGGATCTCGTCAAAGTTAGCGGTAGTTTTTTCACAACAATCTCCTCTCGGACTTAACTTACGTTATCTCGCCCACGAACGTCACAAGGAATAGAAACCCGCACGTACATAATAAGGACGATATTTCTAAAGAAATTTAAATTTGCCCGCAAAGGTCCCGAGATAGGATTAAAGATTGGGTGCCGAGATGGCCCTTTTGTGGCCGACCCTTAAGAAAACATGTCTTGATATGGAAATATCTTGGACGGGACTTAATCGAGGAATCATTTGCGGGGGCGATTATTTATCAAGAAGACGTTTCATGAATGCGTAATTAGTTTGCGAATAGAGATTCAACCTTTAATGTTGACGTTTATCTTGCATGAGTGGTCAAGTAAAAAGCGTATCATTGTTTAGCCACATCTGACCGGCGGCCGTATTGCGGTGCGGCGGAGCGTGTAGGTTCAAGTTTAAAGGATAATTTTATCTGCGGCTAGGGTTCCGAGCGAAAGCGATATGCCATCGATTGTTCAGACCACATAATTGTCATTGAGCAATCGACAACCGTAGAACATGTGGGTTTATCTGAAATCTATTAAATCATTTTTTCCACAGAGTAAGATATTTTCTAACTCATGAAGAGCAAGAAAGAAGTACACATTAATTTTATGGAAGTAACAAAATATTCAAAAATTGTTGAACTTGGTAACATATTTCAATTTGAATACGAAAGTCCTCTCCAACGCGACAATCCTCCATTAATTTGTAAATCAAACAAAAGAGACCCATACAGTGGACCAAGTGTACACTTGATTCAATATTTGATTTGATACAAATAAGTGACGGCCATTGGTTCTCGCTGTATTGTTATGGTAATGACTATAGCACAGACACCTTGTGGACACAGTATCCACATGTCGAGTAAGTGACACTCATTGTTAAACAAAATACAAATACAGAAACATTTACGCCTTAATTTTTCTCCAAATGTCCACACAGATGAAACGCATCGCTGGCGTCTTTCTAAATTTAGCCCTTTACCGCATAGTTAAAGGACACGCGATAGGCACGAGACATCTTCCCCTCACCTTCTAGTGAAAACGACGTCACATCCAAAATTAAAACCCACTTATTTAAAACCCGCCACTTAGCCACCTTCCCGACGATACAAAAACTAAAAATATCCTCGTCCATTGTGTCACGCTCAAAGAAGTTCCATAGGTCACGGCAAACGCATGAGCTTGTACCACGTGTCAGGAACACGCCAAACATTTTTTTATCTTTGAAAAAATTATAAAAGACCGTTTCCAACAATGGATGCTCGGTAGCATCTTTGACAATTATAATACTGCTGTCATCCGACTACTAAACGCCAATAACGTCATCAGTGTGTCCTTAAACGTTGAACTCTAAATAAATAGTACAAAAGCCGAATATTCAATGACCATTTTAGAAAACCTGAGCTCTTTTGTGAGCGCCTCGGTTCACGGTTAACACTAGGGTCATCACAAAGCCGGTAGATAACAATGCGCGTACGTCAATCGTGTGCTCATGCAAATACTTTTTTCTTCCAAAACATCCCTTTTATCTGTTCATAGAGCGATGGGGTTAATTAATATGTACAAAATAATACAATTAAAATTAAGGATCCTTTTTTTAAATTGGCACGTGAGGTCGCGACTTACTGTCACCGTTTGAATTTATGTCTTTATTATGACAATGAAGTTTTAAATGAATGCGGTTTTAAGGTCTTAAAAGAATTATGAGTTTTGTATGTTTTGTTTCTGCTTGCTTATCGATATAATATATTGTTGTACCATATTTATTGCAGCGGGGCCCTCATGGTTTATTGAATATAGCCGGTTTGACAGCTCACTCGAAGGGGTTAATATCAACGTTTAGGATAAACGCAATAAGCTGAAACAACTGGTGTTGATGCCAAACCTGCAATTGACATTTGGGTGATAGCGCAACCGTATTATTATGGAACAAAAGACCAATTTCTGTATCATTTTCTCTAACTTTTACTTCTTATGCGACTTCTTAATAATGTCTATTCACTTTCAGTTTGTGTATAATATGTTGATAGCTTTTTACATTTTTTGTTGTTAAAATTCCTAGCTGTATTACAAAGCTGTTGACAAAATGCGGGTTGAAATTTTGAACGGTGCACAATTTTCGGGTTTAAGAAATCTTTTGTTGTGCAAAGGTTTAATACAAAAGTGTCAAATGACGGCACATCTGCTCTCACAAAGGGTTACGCGCCGGATAGATTATTTTTCGAACCTCCCCCGCAAGATTGCTCGCCTATACAGATGTTCAGAGATTTCGCTCCTTTTTGAGCTTAATTTTGTGAAGAATTTGCGAAGCGAGATCTTTAGCTAGCTCTTTTTCTGATATAATTTAGTTTTACCGATGTATCTATGGTCCTTGGTTTAAAGGTTCAAAAATACTATTTACAAATAATTTTCAGCCAAGAGGTATTTTTAAACACAGTATTATAAAGCATCTAATACGAGTAAGTACCTACATCATAGAGTTGTATTGTAGGTATATTTTATATTTAAATAATAATTACATTTAAAATTGATTACATTGGGTTGGATCTTTAAGCTACTCTTTCGAATCAACAGAATCACCCTGTCTACCACGCACGAGTAAGTTAGTAAGTAAAATGTCGAGATTAGGCCCAATCCAAAATGTATGGTCCGCCGATGACGTAAGCATTCCTGTAAGTCCAGCATTGTTGTTGTGCAACGTATTGCAGCAAATGGGACAAAGGACGAACTGTGACGATGAAATTGTCTCCAAGGAATCCTTTGATATTGTCAAGCGATTGTAGGAGTCATTTATAAAATACTAAATACCGAACCATGAAAAGGCGATGACGTGGACGATACAAATAAAGGGAATTTGTCTTGTAGGGCACACGTGTGTTTTCCGTTAAAAATGTCCGTGACTGATCTTACGATGAATCAAACCCTAAATATATACGTTCTAATAATTTGGGCAGTCGGTAGTATTTAAAATTTGGCAAAAATATTCAATCTTCCATCTGAATGGCAAAGTCTATATTTGGTACTATAACTACTTACCGCTGTGCATTGTATTAGACTCGGCGTCAGCTACCCTCAATTTTTTCTGATCATCAGGAGAACCAGAGGTGTCCATGTGCTCCTGTTTGATCTTAGGTTTGATGTCTTCATCTGGTGAACTTGAAGGCATCGGAGACGTAGACGCGCGCCTCTTGGGCGTTGACTCCCCAATATCAGCATCTGGTAAAAGAAAAATAGTTGAATTTACCTGCCTGTTGTAGCTCGTTGTCAGTTAATTCAGATGAAAGCATTGAACTACTATTGTACTAGCATACATAGAAACAACACCCGCGAACCGCACTCATAGTAAAATGAATTGGAGGTTGCGATTTCCAACCTTCTGTGGCGTATGTCTTTTGTTTTTCTTTTCGTCTTTCATTACGCAGCCGCCATGTTGGCGCATTGAATGTGTTCAAGGTGTCTTCTCTGGTACTTTTACGTAATTCCTCAATGGATGAAAGTGAAAACTTCCTCGATTCAGGAAAAGCTGAGCCAGAGGTGTCTTTATTAACTCACCTGTTGCTGATCTAAGAGCAAACGCTCTGAGCTATTTGCATTTTTATTTAAAGCTCTCAGAGTCTTTAAATTTACATAGACTCTACAAATTCGAACATTAATTTTTAGAATACTAAATTATTTTGGTTTAATTTAATTTTTATCCGACTGCAAAAGAAGGGTTATGTTTTTTGAGTGTATGTAAGTACATTTATTATGTATAATTCTTTAGCACGCTCTATTGTTTTAACGGCTTGATAGATTTTGACTTGAAAGGTATCGTTAGATTGGTCTTAATTCTTAATAGTAAAAGTGACACTAGGTAAGTAAGTATGCATGTTATATCAGAATAATTAAAAATCAAAATGGCGCATTTTAGGCGCCAATTTCTTTGTCATCAAAAGTTTTTTCTACTGAAAACCTATCAAGTGGGGTATAACAATAAAGAGCTTTAAGTAATGCTTTCAAAACCTTTAGGCCCAACTATATGACGCTAAAATATGTTTAAAAGTAATAAATAATACGAAAACGGGTTTTCATTTTTTTAAATAATTGACAGTGATTTCAGAACTGAAATTTCTGTCTATCTGAGAAGTGAAGTAGACTCAAGACATTCTTACCATCCAATAGTCTTTTAGGGGTGCTAGAAGCGCCACCGTCTTCTAGAAGGTCAGGAGGAGCCATCGATGGGCTGGCTAGTGGAGGAGTATGGACCCTGCTGCTTGGGGCTCTACGAGCCGTCAGCAGGGAAGGTCTTCGGCTACTGGAATTCACACTTGACACTTGGCCTGGTCGTGATCCATCTTCTGGGTCTGAGTTTGGACCTGTTGGTATAAAGGAAAATGTTAAATAGGAAATGTTTTGGAGAGTAATTTACTCTAGACTAGCGTTCAACATGTATTTAACTTTATTGTGGTAAGAATAAGATCTAATATTTTACCTCATGATTTTAAAGTTTGAAACTATATCGACCTAATGACAGATAAATATTGTTGTAGTGTAATAAAATATACCTATATCTTCTAACTAAAATGAAAACGAAACTTGCTTTTACATCATTCGAGCATAATTTTCAAGAAATAGATAGTCTTCCTCATTCAGATTAGGCTTCAGCCTTTTCCTCGATTAGGTGGGAAAGGGACTATGTGCTCGGTTTTAGTTTATACTAGCTATCTGGCCATGGCTACGCCAGCCTTGTTTTTCGTCTTTTCCGTAGTAATTTTTAACTATCCCACGGGAACCTTTTAATTTTTCGCAACTAAAACGATCTAAGATGTTGACCGGGAATATAAGTTACCACCATGCAAAATATGGTCCTATAGTTTCGGAGATTAGCCCGTACAAAAAGACAAACAGAGAAACTTCTTACATCCCCCTGAATCGGTTTTCCGCATTTTTTTTATATGTACTGATTTTTGATCTCTATAGGTTTGTTATATAAAGATAGGTAGCTACTGTAATAGATTATGTTAGTTCGATTAATGTAGATTACAGAAACAAAAGAGAAACCGGAGAAAAAAGAACCTAGTCTTCAAAAATACCCACCAGTGCTGTAGCAGTGATACGAAGTCAGATCCTTGTCGCACGATGAGACCTTGTGCTGGATGAACCGCACGATGTCTGCAAGGGCGAAGGCCCGGCGGCAGGCCCCACAGGTGAGGGTGTCAGAGGGAACCCCCGGGGTAGGGGAGCCCCCGCCCTCTGCCGCGCTGTCCGCATCCGCTACGAAAGAAAACAAACAATTAAAAAACATAGATGTATCCAATCCTTTTATGGCCAGTAAAAATATTTATCCTGCCTAAACTTTAAAAATTTAAATAACGATCGAATCGCTATAATATAAAAGTGAGGAACTTAAGTAGAAAATTGGGTGAATTTGTTGTTGCGCTTTTAGCAGCACCTCCCTTCAAGAAAAGGCCTTTGTTCAGCAGCAGTTGACTGTTATTAGGCTATCCTGTGGTCATCATGGTCACTATAGTGAGAATATTCTGATGGATGAGAATATTTTATTAATTCAGTTTTCTCGTTAAGTCAGTTATTGTATTTTTTTAGATTTCCGAAATTCTTGTATTAATACAATCAGCAGTATTATTTTTGTGCCATGTTAATATTTAATTGGGTTTCTAGATATATAACTTGTTCAATAAAGCCGCGTACTCACAGACGTGGAAAAGGGCGGAGTTTATATGTAGCCTGTAACACAGGTCTTGTCTGCTTTCTATGGGACAGGCTGCATATAAACGCTGATTCCGTCCCGCAGTCTGCGCTTTCCTGCGTCTGTGGGTTCGCTCTTTTATACTAAAATCCTGATTTTTTAAACCAAGGTGTCAAAAATAATGTATCATTATAAAAAAAGTCTTCCACTTCCTCATTACAGTCTAAAGCAATTGGAAGCTAAACAGACGATTCAATTGCCTGACATTTATACCCGCAATTTGGTCAGTATCCCTTAAAATATTTTGAAAGGAACCTGGGCCTGTAATTGGACTAAATTGTTTGGCAACATTCGGTCGCCATATGGACAATGAATGACACTTTCTTTCACCTTTAAGTGCTCAATTGCGTTTAATTATGGGTTCCTCCCGTCACGGTTTTGTCTGCTAGGTGCCTTGAGGTGCCTTGAGGTGCCCAAAGTGTCAGTTGTGGTATTGACCACTTATCTTAAAGGGACAAAGAGTAGTAATCACCGTCCCAACGCCTTTTTAAAAGGGTTATTTCATTTTATTATTCAGTTCAACAGACAATACGGTGTTTTTGTTGATGGTGTTTGAAAAGTATGGTATTTGATAGAGAGATTTGGTTTGAAACATTTGATTAGTTGTAATTTACGCTTGCTTTGGGGTATCAAACTTGGGTTCATTTTTATTTACCCGCTTGACTATAGTTATTTTTGCTGTCAGTATGAAAATGTGCTTTCTTTAAGCTAAACCTCTACTCACCCCCTTAGGCATGACGGGAAATTATGTTTCTTTTATTCGTTTACTTTATGTTTAACAATATACATAAATATATTATCAAGCAGAGATTATGTAAGTACATACAGTAAGAGTATATTTGAATGGTCGTCGGTATAGACGCCCAAGAAATTATAAAGGCGCTTTCACATTCAAGTCGCGCACAATTGGTCGGCACATCAAAGTCGCGAGAGCTAATTTCGAATAAGTACTATGCAGACGCCCTTATGTTCCGGCCTCTTATTATTCAACCAATTTCTTTGTAAAAAGTAGAACGCACTTTAAATATTTCGTATAGGAGGGGAGCATGTAATCTGAGTACTAAATACGCCGAATATGATTCTCCTAACATGTTTACTCGCCTAGGTTTGCACAGAGGGTTTATTATGTAAATGTCCCGTGTCATTGACATAAAGGTAGATTTTTTATTGACGTATTTTTTACAGATTTTGTCGTCAAATTTTGAGGCTCGTGCCTAATGGGACTGTTTGAACTGCTGCTTTCGAAAAAAACGCTTCCTGTTCCGGTAAAACGAAAGTTTGAAATATTTTGTAATCAAAAGGTGTGTAGTAGAGAAGTATAAATAATAAAATTAAGCTAATTTATTTTCAGACAAGTTCTTATACCGATAACTAAAAACCAATTTTCTCAAATTTTTGAGATGACTTTATTTTAGAAATTTTTCATGAGATAAGTAGAATATCGTGCAACTTTTTATTCTAAATTGTTTAATAGCGTAAATTGTCCCTTTGTACGTATATTCAAACAAACCTCTAGAAGTTTATATTTCTAAGTAAAAGTGTGGTCATAAATCAAATAAAAAAATATTGAAAACAAAATCACTCATAACATAATAATATAATAAATACAGTCCACTTCGGTACGTTGCCCAGTAGAAGGTATGTCGAACAAACCCGTACATGGATTCATGAATAAGTAAAACTCCTACCCAAACAAAAGTTACCTATTCATCCCCATCGAACCCTATCGGATCCCATTTACTTCAAAACACGGATTTTGACGCACAGTGGTTAGAAACCTGGTAATGTCGGACAAATAGCGTGAAGCCCCTCCCACCGGCACGCGACTGGACAGTGGTCAGCTTACACATGCGCGATGGACACAATTTACACCCACAATGTTAAGTTTGTTTTACAAGTGTGAAGTGATTTATTAGGTATTTAAACTATTTGTCAATGGAAGGGATGTAGCAATTTATGAGTCTTGTATTTGACTACCTGAGAGTGGTGTGAATCATAAAAATAATTACAACAAAGATTCAACAAACATGCAAATTTAATTTAGAGTTTATAATTGAAAAGTTTGAATAGAAGACTGTATATTGTTATTACTATGTTATTTGAGTTACTCTAGTCGCAAGGATAGTCCGACGCCTCAGGTGAGATGGGGAGTGCCACCCTCCAAAAGGACGGAGGACCGAAAAGTTTAAATTAGCTCGTTACACACGGAAACATGCCAGTTATGTTCTGAGTTTTTGTTTTTTCTGGGAAAGGTCACCGTCGGGTTAGGTGAAGTTGATGCCTGGAAGTTTCGAATTAGGAATGTAGCTCATTATTAGTTGCTCACTATTACTACAATAAAATTGCAAATGTTCCGTTGTTATTTCTTCAGTCACTGTGAGTATGACAATGACGTTGTATAAAATTGATAATGACAAGCGAATTTATATTGATATAATTCCACAAGATTGATTAGAGACTTATCCATAGCGTGATGTGTTGGACAATGCCGCAACTTTGACATTCTGACCACCGTGGCCGATGTTAATTGGCAGGGGATCACCGACGCCCTATTGTGGTACAATCTATAGAAATGTCGTTACATTTCTATAGATTTTTCGGTGTCAAATAAAAGTAATATGAATAGTCTTTCAATGTTGCGAGGGTGGGCATGTATAGGTACTAAATGTATATGTTGTACACTCCGCATTACCTAATGATTTTATCTGCAATAAACTTTTGAATGATTGTATACCTAACTTCTGTCACTCCGTTCGCGTTTTAAGAGTTTAAGGTCAGGGGTATTTTCAGAGAAATTCCTTGTACTTTTTGTCTTTCATTCCGGTTCAAAGGCTGAATAGGATTTTGAGATCGGTCTCTTTGACGGCTATGGCTGTCTTTATGCTGTGGTTCAAGATGTCGGAAATGGACATTCGGATCAAAAGGCCTTACAAGCCTATGTCGGCAAATTGCGGCTCTTAGGTCTAAAGCTTGTTTTCAATTATTTGTTGGTTTATTTAAAAGGCTTTGGTCAAGTCGCTCTGCTGTGATGTTTACCGATTAGATGTTTTAAATGACAAATCCCAAAATAAAGGCAATAGAACAAAGCTTGAATAAACTAGGTAAATTCTTTATACGATATAAAGATCGAAGGTTCATTTATTTTATACACGATTGAGGTCTCCGAAAGTAATAATTAAATTAATCATATTTATTTGACTAATGAGATGATAGAGGTCTTTGAAATTACCAATGTGTTCTAGCAATCTAAATTACCCTCACATGCGATATTTATATAGAAATGTTAGATAAAGACTTTTTCTCTTAGTGAGCAATACTAGAAAAAAAAAGTGAAAGTGTAATGAGTTCAAATAGTTAACATGAACATTGCCCGGCCTGGGATCCGCCCAGCGTTCAACCATTCAGAAGGCGGGCTATGTCAACACTGCACTAATGACGTCACACTTCTTCCAATATGGCCACTCTGCAACCCTTACACGCTGTACTGCTCTACCGTACTTATAATTAGTGCAATACTTTAGTTAACAGTTATGTACCAGAAGTATAAATATGTATTAAGCGGTGATAGCATGTAAATGTTATTATGGAAGTGAATACTACATTTAATTTTTTATGTCCTAGAATTTTAGGGTTGTGTTAGCATTGTGTTATTTTATGTAATTATTTTGAGAATGAAAATTCGATTATTTTATTGTTTTTTTTTTTAATTAATGATACTGATTCTTTTACGAAAGTGGCGTAACTTTATTTAGACACATTAATTAACGCCTTTAATTAATTAGTATTGCTACTCATGCTCATAATTTGCCTTGTCACAACTGACAACATTTGAAAGAGTGTCGGATCAATATAGTGATTACAAACAGTAGCACAAAAGTTCTTTTAGCTTTCCAATAAAACAAGATTACCTCTTAAGGGACCGCCTCTGCCACCAATAGCTAATCAAATTATCCTTCGTAATGCTGCGAGACAAAAACGCCTGATTATCTCCTGTTTTTTCCTGCCCGAGGGGCCTAAAGATCGCTGCCCAATACCATTTTTTCCTAAATCAACATTTTTTTGCGTCTAAATAATTTAAACGGCCAGTTAAACAAGGCGATTTCAAAACATTTGATAATGGAATGGAACGCAATAAAGCGTTCGATTCGTATCTGATTAGAAATTAAAGAAAATTCGAATTTTAAAACAGATTCTAGTTTTAAGTTTGAAGAATGCGAAGGATCTGTGAATGGATAACGGAGTATTGTGTAAAGGTCGTTGTACAAGTAAGAATATCACAAAAATAAAGGTGTAAAAGTGATTCTTTTGGGAATGAGGGAAAAAGTAAAAAGAACAGCGGCCACAGAGGTGGCAGATCAAATTAGGGCCGGGTCAGTAATCGTGTTACAGATACCCAATACTGGAATATTCGCAATAACTGGAGGAAAACAGAGCTCTCTTGTGTATTGGCCTCTTCGTTATAGGGATTTGAATTTTTTTTTCCTTCTACCCACTTTTTTCGCTTTAGGTGTGTAACGTGATATTGCACCGGGGGACGGGTGGACAGCTCGTAATAGAAAAATGTTGAGCATAAAATAAAAATTGATGATGAAAATTTATACCATCGACTTTTACTTCGGTTACAGTTTTTAGGGGCAACGGTTTAAGTGATTGGCTTAAAATTTACGATAGAAGGATAAAACGCTTCCTTGCAAAGTTGCTAGAATTTTAGTGGAAATAAAATTTGTGACGAAGTCTAGATTATTTCTAGTTGAGGATCGTAACGAGAAATATTGTCGTAAAAGATAATACTCGTACGTTCGATATAACACTAATCCAGCTCTATATCGCAGGGCTACCTATAAAATCTACAAGTCGAAGTAAACGGCCACTGCGACGAAGGGGATATTTCTCTTTCTGAAGATATTTGTCACGACACGAGTGTCAATAAAAATGCCACACCGGACTGCCTGCCACTACACTACAAGGCAGTAGGGTGGGGCTGCGATTGTGGAGATATTATATCGATAATTTTAATTTTAAATCTCGATTCAATATTTCGACTTAAATGCTTTGTTCGTTTCAAAATGGAATTGAGTTATGAAATGAAATCAAATGAAAATAATGAATGATTGTATTACTTAAATCAAAATTTGTTAGTTGTGACGCAGAAATTAAAGTATTTCAATTTATTTAATGATTTTGATTTTATTTTGCAATGAGTTTTAATTGTAAACTTTCTCAGTTATAGACTTACTTTATAGTATAAGTTAAACTCGAGCTTGAAAATAAAATAAAATTTGATAAATTAGCAACAGTCAATCGAAAACGGGCTAGCAAAATTGGCAAGTTTGTATCGATTAATCGATGGTCGACAATCAGACGTAAGCACATCACTAGGACAATACCCGTTAGAGCGGACACTTAACCCCTAATCCTTGGCGCGAGGTTTTATCGTCGGGCGTTTATGGCAAAAATCTTAATTCCCTCTGTCGTTAACTGCCCGTGGTAATTATTGCCACCGCTGTATCTATTACGTCAAGAGCCACTACCCACCACTAATAACCAAGTGCAATCACAGAACGTACAGTATCTACACTATAAAGACATAATACATGCAAATCTTAAAGAATAAAAATCTGTCAACTAGCTGAGGTGAGGTTGCGATTGCTTCGAAGTACTACTACTTACATGAAAATAACACGAAATATATCAGTGACAAATCACTACTGTGTTGATAGGATAGGGTCGCCTCATGTCTCTTTACTACCAGAACATTATTATAAACATTCAATACCGCCATTCTTGAAATTGGCGTATTATTTTATTGGTAAAAAGGTACTTTGATAATAATGCTGTTATACAATGCAAAGTGCACCATATTTAATAATGACTTTATAAGTGACTAAATTAACGCATACCAATTTAAATGTATGAGCATAGGAGTTCATTGGTACGCCGCCGCACGGCGTAGTAATTACGTAGCTTTATTCGTAGTGGCCAGATTATAAGATTTTTTTAGACAACCATGCATATCTATTATATCTATATGGTCTGTTTCATATAAATCCGGACAAAAGTTCATTGACATCTTTCTTTTCTTGAAAGTTATTAAAAATAATGTAACGCCAAAATGTCTGGCAAAGTCACACGTTCACCCCGGCTTCTATTACGGTATGCCAAATTACGTATTTTGCGATACTTTCTATAGTTTTATCGTATCGTTTGAAAAAAATTGCGCATTGTATGCAGGCGTCAATGACCTTTTGTCCGGATTTATATGAAACTAACCATAGTATAATCTAGATGGTAACGCGCCTGTTTTGAAAGTCTATTGTCTATAGCTATAGTTGCTGCCCCGTGTTATGAGCACTTTGATTTGTATTTCATACCTATAAATTATGTCATAGGTTTCTAATAAAATCAGGTTTTTCATTAAGATCCGCACGATGATAAAAAACAACTTTATTTTGTCATAAACAAAAAAAGCAGTCATTTTACTTTGTATTTTTTTTGTGCTGAATTTCAGTTGTTTAACTCCCACTTGGCCCTATTATTTCGCACGATTTGGCTTCAGATGCAAACCTATGCTATTCTTTTTAAATTTATAATCCCGGTACAAGAGCGGCCGCACATTTTGGTGAAATATTAGATATGCTTGTAGTTATAAGGCCAGGTCTACACAGATCTATATTAGTGTGGTTTATTTTTTATTAAACTGGTCAGAAATAATAGCATTGATTATTGCTATTATTTTATTGAAGTTTGAACAATCCGTACTCTCTACTACATTAAGGTTATGGAATATGAAAGGCATTAATAAAAAACTATTTACTAAAAAACTAAACTAAAACTAAACAACTCTAATTTTTTTTTTCAAGTTATAGTTACTGCGCTAGTTTTTTTAGAGAGAAGAAAATATTTCGAAAACTTTTATTATTACGCAAATCAAATTGTAATTAACTTTGATTGTTTTATTTATTTTAGAAGAGAGTGATTTTTTTATTCTCTTATTTTGTTTTATACGGATTCAAATGAGAAAAAGATCAAAATGTATTAATTTATATTGATGGTCCCGTAGCTAAGCATACGGTCGCCGGTTCATACCTCGCCTAGGGCATACCTAAATTCGTGTGTTAATCCTATCTATATATATATCTATATTGTGTAATATATTTTTTTATACAACAGCACATATTATTTAAGTCAGACTGTAAATGACATACCCTCCAAATAATTTTATATTCTATTTATATCAGTGTAGAGTAGACTTTGGAACAGCCACAAATCTGGCGTGGCCTCTCGCCTATTGCGGTCATTATTTTGACATACAGCCTGCAGGGGGCTTGCGGTCAATGCAGTGGATTGCAGTTTTATACGAGACTAGCGACCCGCCCCGGCTCCGCACGGGAAAATGGTTATTGTGGGTGATCCTTAAGTATATTATGCATGTATTATACATATAAACCTTCCTCTTGAATCACTCTATCTATTAAAAAAAACCGCATCAAAATCTGTTGCGTAGTTTTAAAGATTTAAGCGTACAAAGGGAGGGACATAGGGACAGAAAAAGCGACTTTGTTTTATACTATGTAGTGATGCGTTTTGAGTGCACACTGCAGTGGTGAGAGTAGGTTCTAGGTTAGATTCTACACGAAAGTTTCTTGAAATGAAATGTTGCAAAGTCAGGTTAATATCGAAAACTATTCTCACATTCTCAAAAGACAATTTATCGATGTTAATAACGCACGTAGGTTACATACAGGAATAACAATATATTACATAGCATTCAGCAAAGAATAATTTTGAGAGATTAATTTCAAAACCGACAATGACCAACCTCGCCTAAAGGTAAATGTTTTGTCTATCACACTTCCAAGAAAGTTAATTTACTTATTAGAGTCTTGTCTTAGAGTCTATCATGCTTTTAATAAACCCTGTGAGCTATTGTCGGTTACGCCCATGTTACGCCGGACCACGCTAATTTTATTGTAAACAAATTTTACCGCATTATGTTTCAAAAATAAAAAAAAAACAACAAAATAGTTATATTTTCAAACGCAAATACTTTTCTGGCCAAAGCGCCAGCCAGAAAAGTACTGGCCGAAAAGACTGCGGATGACGTATCTCGTATGAGCCCTCTCAGTAGGTAATCCGGAGCAATTACAATATTTTCCTTCGCGGCTCATTAAAGCGGTTAAGAAAATTGACATATTTATTTTAAATTTCGAACGCCAATCCTTTAGTGGCCAGTAAACTAAAACGCCAACCAGAAAAGAACTGGCCGAAAAGACTACGGATGACGTATCCCGTATGAACCCTCAATAACTCTGAGCAGCTACAATATTTTCCTTCGCGGCTCGTCCACGGCTGGCAAACAGCCACCGGACGCGACTTTACAACCACCGTTATTGCCCCAACCTCCTCTTGTTCCATTCCACCCCATATTTCAGCTTTATTTAGTTGTGGCTATAGATAAAAATTAATGGCTGGAACTTTAAAGTTTTCAGTACATTTCTTGTGTAGGATGTTCTTGCTTAGGAACTTTGTTCTCTTTTGTTCTTATTAGAATCTTTCTAAAAGATAAAAAAAAATCAAAATTATTGAAGAATTACTATTAGTGTTTCTTTTGTTTGATATTATTATAATATGTATTTAAATAAATAGTAAGTAGTTCACGGCATTAAAGTTAAGAACTGAATTATTGATAAATTACATGAAATAAAAATGTATGTAGGTAAAGATAGATGGTTTAAATAATTTATAAGTAATTAAGTAATATAAAGATTTTGGATTTTATAAAAGAAAAGGAAATCTTAAAGCAATAGTTAACATAACTTTTTTTAATCATCATCAATATTCGACACCTCTATCTAATTGTGTGACTTTTTTCGAAATATCGTTCGACGTCATACATTTCCGTAAAAAACAGTCACTATAATATTATGACTCCACGTAAATTTAGTGCTGAAGTTTCTTGGCATGTGTTTGGCTTGAAATAACTTTACTTCGACATTTTATTATAGCAGCCCGCACTGTAATGTTGTCTTTACTTATTTATACGAGACATATTATTGGCCAATGAAACAAATGCCAATACTATTCTATATCCAGCTATCGGCTAATGGTTGGCCCGGAATCTATACAGAAGCATAAATACATAGTTTTCCCGTCCACTTACGAACTCATTTATATGTTAATAGGGCCGGCATCCGATTCGTAGATATTCATACAGAGATATCTCAGGCCAGATATCATTTTCACTGCCTTATTACTTTCCAATTTGTCTCCAACATTGGTTTGGTTATAGTCTCATTTATTGCGAGGGTGGGCCTCCTATTAACTTCGATTTGTTGGTAGTCGTTTATAAAAAATATATGTAGATCTTTGTTGTACGAGTATGTATAAAATTTGTTCGAGAGGTCAGGTAAGTTGGAAAAAATATGCTGTGAGCCCTAGGTCCCTAACCAGGAAATAAAGACATGATAATGATGGAATTCATTAAAAATTACAAAAAAAAAAACATTGTGCGATCTATCAAGTTGTTCAAAGTTTGTTTTGTCAAATCCTATCCATTTACATTTTTAGTAGCAAATGTTGTAATCCTATAACAAATTTTAGTCTTTAATCAAATGATTAAAAGAATAATTCTCACCGCAAATGTTTAAAACTGAACATAACAAATGTATAAAATTGAGACGTCGGACTGTACCTTTTCGCCTTAAGTCGATTCCTGAGTCGAAAAATCTTGACTTACTCCTTGTAGACAGATCCATCTTCTTAAAAAAACTTTTCCAAAAAATGCACAAAATGTCCAAAAAGCTTTCCTTTTACTTTAATCCTAACTTACGTTGACTAACTTAAAACTATTAAATACTAAAACTAAGTAACTAAGCAAGTCACTATAATTAGATAATGATAATTAGAAATAAAAAGTTCTAAGTCCAAGAAGTAGACCACTGGGCACTTATCGTCTGGCTCCTTAAAGTAATAAAGCATGTGATCATCTTCGCAGATGAACACAGACTGACTGGGCACCTCTATAAAAGTTCAGTCCCGAATTTTAATGAAAAAAGCACCCCTAAGTCCCAGGTAAAAAAATCCCGTATCAAAACCGCCGTTTCCTAGTGACCCCGATCGCTCTCCCATCCCTTTGTTGGGATCCTTTTATTTATAATAGCACATTTTTTTCACACACACAACCCCTAATAATGTGTGAGCAAAAATATGCGTAATCGTCTACCCAGGCCGAGCGTGGTCCCTTCAAAAACTCCATACAGAAAAAATACAACTGTCCCCCATTTGAATGGCAAAAAGTGCACGTCACTGCGAAATGACATTAGTGGATGAATATGATTTTGCACAGACCTGAATGGATGGATGACTTATAATTGTGCCGCGTTATATTTAGCATGAATTATTGGTTTGACGTGGTTTTTGTGTACGTTACAGATTTTAAGCTTCAAATATAAAATCACTGGACCAGTATGTAAAAAAAAATGCTAAACGTTTTATGAAATTTATGTAAGGAATAATAATTTTAATCATGTACTAAAATTAAGACAACTGCAAAAACTTTTACCAGACTCCCTATTTCTAAACCTTTTATAATCACTAAGCAGGGAATTACGTCATCTCATCTCATCACATGTCTTTTCCTGGGTTATGTAGCTCAACATCACAAGGTATTTATAACTTTGCAAAAATCTACGAATAGTACACTCACAAGAAGAGTAGGGTTGGTTTCGGTTCAATATAAAATCTGGAACCACAATGCTAAAAACGGTTTAAATAAGTTAAACGAGACGGAATTGCTCAGGAACTTATCAAGAACGCTTTATTTATTGCGCCCACTAAATTGCGGGATAGCTCCGAGATTTTCGTAGCGAACGGTACAGAATAAGAATAATAAAATTATGACAATCAAATTTGGCGACCAAAATGCGTGGAGTGACCCCAGCGGCAGAATGTTTGTTATATCTAGGTAAACAAACACGAAAGATTGACGTTGAGTGTACATCTGGTAGACTGGCGCAAATAATGGGGGCTATGATAAACAATATAATTCGATTTGTGTACAGTCGGCTACGACAAATTGCGCATGATGTTACGGGCAAACAAGTCCGCATGACGTGTGCCCAGAACTCGATATTGGATAACGTGATCTAGTAATGATGTAAACAGTTACACTACGACGGTATATGACATTTTTTCTTGGTAAAATATAATACTTAAATCAGTATGATTAAGTAGGAATTGTTACGCAAATGTGTAGTGTGGAAATTGACCAGTTTAGGAGGGTTCGACTAAACTATGACAGAATTCATTTATGCAATAAAATTATTCCATAAATAATAATTCTCCCATTGATTTATCTTTGAACAGCTGATCTTAAATAAGTGTAAGTTAAACAGCTTTACCATTTTAAACTCTTAGATTTGTTTATATGGAAAACTGTAATAATGTATATTAATAAAAATGACTGAATAAATATTATACATTTACGTTCATCACTACAGTACGGCTGCATCAAATTGGAAAATCCTTTTTTGTCGTTTTCTTTATTTTTAGTATACCAAATTTTTGCAACAAGAAAACCTAATAAATAAATCGGGTAGAGTCGCGAGGCGGGCAGCTAGTGTTTAATAAAAAAAAACTCTGTAGTATAAAACTCTATCTGTACGGGTCTGTCTATACGGTTCATAATTTCGAAAATATTTCTGATTCGTCAATGTAATCCGAACTCCGATTTGACGTAGCAAAAAATCGGATAGTGGCGGAAGAACAAAAAATGATACTGTTAGTATGAAGTGTCCAGGTCGGTCAGGTATGGACCGGCCGTGTGAACGGAGAACAGGTGCTGCGGTCTTCAGACACTTAATTATAGAACACACTGTTTGGAATACTCGCGAAATACCAGCTCCTTCTGAAACAGTGACGCCGAGTTACTGTTATTGAGAAACAGAGCAAGCAAACGTGGTGCTGACTGAGTAGGTACCTACAAGTTATTGATGAACCGATGACGTTTGAGATATCTTTATTTCTCGAAAAATAAATTAATGACAAAATATAATTACAAAATAATTTAGAACTATTGCGACGTGCGTACGAATAAACAAAACAAAAGAGATGAAGAAAACTTATACTGATCTAGGTGATAAAGACGCAATAGTATAATAAAAAGTTACATAAAATCCCTCACACATATTTGTAATTAGTTTAAGGATCGAAATCAAATATTTAAGTTCTATTTTTTTTATCGTTGGTTACAAATAGCATAATTTTTTTTTCTCAATTATTATCACTTTTACTGTGGAAAGTAAAAGGATCGAATGCTGTTAACTTTAAGTCACTTAAGACATTTTGCAAGCTCACACTAGAATTTTTTACCATTGAACCAGTTACCTATTATAAAAATTCCAAATGTAGAGAACATCTCTAGCGTGAACGAACGGACAACGTGCGCAGGAGTGGATCTCGGCGATGCGCGGTTTCTTCTGTTGTGTGAACATTTGCGGACAATGCGAGCGTTGTACCGCTTTCTGTGTTATATTTTGATTGCCACTATGCGCCTGACCACATTAACGAGTAATTCCGCCTTACACTGTGTTAACTGTTTCGTTTCATTGTTCAGAGGTGTTTAAATAGCTGAGGTTATTTAACAAGTAAAAAAAAAAACAATTTTCTGCTCAAAAAGATATTTTCAAAAAAGGCGGTTTTAATTATGAATCTATCAATGATTATATAATTAAAATCGACAATTCAAACAAAGTGATACCAATGTAAACATCAAAAAACTTTTTTCTTATAAGTTCTAAAAACATAGTGCATTATTATTATTGTTTCATCTAATTGCAATGCTAGATCTCGTAAGTGTACCAAATCTTAGACAAACAATAAGTTTTTACTTATAGATTCCTTTTATCTACATTACCACCCATCAAAACTCGGAATTTAATCATGATTTTTTCAACCGGAAACTTTAGAACTAGATCAATTTATCAAATTCGCGCAAAAACTTTTCTCACGATTTCTCGGATTCTGGTCAAGGCGGCCATTGTAACCACCTTTGTTGATCACTGACGGGCATTCAAAGGGTTGATGCCACACCACCCCCAAAAAAAGAAAAAAAAAAGACAGCACACATGACAGCGTGGGATAAAAGGACATTTGGCAAATAGTATGAAGTTTTTTTAGAGAAGTCAGTTTACAGGTGTAAGGTTGAAACAAGTGATACATACCACGACCTATAGTATAGTACTTTATCAAATATGAAATATCGTCGTGTCTGTACATCGATTTGTTTTTCAAAAAACTGATTTTAGGTGATAAAGGGAGTGTAGTTGTACAAAAAAAACAAAAGTTTTGAAAAAATATATATCCGTCTGTCTGTCTGTCTGTTTGTACTCTAATCTCTGGAACCGTTTTGGACCGATTTAAATGTAATTTTGCATGGTGCTACCTTATATCCCCGGTCAACATCCTAGATACTTTTTAATTTTTACTACGGGAAAAAATATAATAAAAAAAGAAACAACGCTGACGTAGCCATGGGAGGACAGCTAGTACATAATAAATTAGAAAAGTGTTTTCGTTTCTAAGACTTTGCAATAAATTTTTCATATTTAATTATTTTTATTACAAAATAGGATCTTTAATTTATTTGTATCTTATATTTCCAAAAATGATAAATTAATATTTTGAAAAATATAAGGATGCGTCACGGAAAGAGCAAAGATAGGCTTTTGCCCAACAGTGGGACACACACTGCTCATTTAAATAAGATAACAATATTACCTCTTCGAGTCAGGATGTAATTGAAGAAAAAACGGTACCCAAATAAGTACTATAAAAACATTAAATTTTCCTACTTAGTCACAATCAGACCACTACTTTATATGACTATCTATGGGAAGAAGACACAATAAATAAACAAAGAACGAAGCTATCATAAAACGAAGAAAATATTTTATAGCTATTAGAAAAGCGATTAAAACACTTAAAAGCCATTAGTTCTAGGTTCTGTATTGTGTGAACGACCACAGATTTCTTTGGTCATAAAAACTGGCTTGGACTCATTGATCCTATTCCCATTAGTTCTTATGAGCTTGTATTATAAACATTTTGCTAAGACCTTTGACTACTGACTCTGCTATCTAATGTCTGCAGGAATTATGTGGCATTTTTTGGTTGTTATTGTGAATTTATAATTAATTAAACTTAAATCATACTAATATCATAAAGAGGAAAGATTTGTATTTTTGTGTGAGTGTGTGTGTATGTTTGTAATGAATAAGCTCTAAAACTACTGAACCGATTTCAAATATTCTTTCACCATTAGAAAGCTACATTCACTATGAGTAACATAGGATACCTTTTACCGCGGGGATATGCCTCATTTCCATGGGAAAACTGTTAACGCGGGTGGAGCAGTGGCGGAAAACTAGTATATTATAAGGAAGAAATATTATTGTAAAATTTCACAGTTATAGTACATTATTTTGTTTAATTTTGTTGCATAATACTGTAACTTATTTCGTGTCATTTTACAGTAGTTCACAAATGAAGTCTGAAAATATTTTTTCTTCCGGGTTTATTGTCGACTATCGCAATACTTTTTTTTACTAAAAATTACTAAGTATATTTTCATTATTCGATAGCGTTCATTTCAACAGTAAAATAACTGCACTAATATTATTTTTATACAAATACTTTACACCGGTAAGTATATTTGCAAAAATCGTCCGGAAGGAAATGTAATTAGAGTACATTAAGCACTATCAATGTAGATATAAGTATAAACCAGAGGCGACAGCTCAAGCTATAGTGGACATGGTAAGGCACGGCGCGCTGATGAAACCAATTATCTGTGGCGTGAATTAAGCCGCACAGTTCACGTAGAGGAAACAGGCGGTAGAGCCGACATTTTATTATTTATTACTTATATTCGGACAATTTTTCAGAAACGAAAAAGTAACAATTGCAAAGAGAAATTTATGTCGGTAATATATAATTTACTAATAATAAAAACTTAATAAAATAATATTAATTTACCATAGGATCCTTATGAGATTAGAGTAGGCTCGAGCCCCTCGGTGGGGACGTATATGAGCTGTTAACGACGACGACTTATGAGATTTACAGTTTTAACTGGTTCATTAATAATTTATTTATAATATTTAAAGTCTTATTAATGTTTAAAATCAAATGAGCTAACTTATTTTCTCTTTATGGTTGAAAAAATAAGCGAATTGCTTAATTTATTTGGATGTTTCTTGCCGTTTAGACTGTCTCTAGCGTAGACAATGCGCTTGCACGCGGGTCGCTCGTCGGTTATCTGGCGATCGAAGCCGATTGCGTCCGACCGCGGGACGGCAAATTTATCGCCGTCATGTCTATTTACAGTTAGTTGCTATATCTGTGGTTTGCGTGCGAGGTTTGTTGTGAATATTGTGATTGTTATGGGAAATTTCTTTAAGTTATCTCTGAGAGATTTTGGCTTACTTAGATCTTTTTTTTCTATCCATACTTTTTTTTCGCAATTATGAAAGTGTGTGTTCTGTTTTAAGATAGAAAGGGGCCGGAAAAAATGTTCTGATAGCCTAAGTTATTTAACGCGAGAAAATTATAATTAATTTTGTATTAATGTTGAAATATTTACATTCAATTTAATAATAAAAATGAGAAATCATTAACCGTTATAAAATATTTATAAATATCTCTACAAGTAGACATATAATTATTATGAAACTGCAAATTAGCAATATAAAAAAATAAATAAATAATAACGAAATCGTGTATTTACAGAAGTCTATTTTCTTAGAGAAAAAAATCAGCAGTTTTAATTGGTGGAAATAAAAATGTCATCTCATCTATAATTTACTTAACGGTCAAAACAGTAAATACTAAAAATTATCTTAAAGCGCCTCGTAATCAAATCACAGATGCATTCAACTTGATAATAGTATGTTTATTAAACTGACCTCACGGCTACAACTTTCATTCACAACTAGAGCACATTCAAATTTCACTCTTACACTTATAACAAATATGACTGGAAATCCTTTGCCAGCCTTAGGGTCAGAGTGTACACGAAGGCTCAACTGACCGTGAAGATGGGAGAGATAGAAGCAACTGTAGTTTAATAATTTAAATACTAATTAAATGGAATATTTGCATATCAAATGTTAATGAGAAAGGTTACGATTTTCATAGAGACGACGACGACTTGTCAAATCTCTTGGCACCTGTTAATTAAGTGTGATAGTCTAATAGGTAAGGTAAATATGGTTATTGGGAATTTATCTCCCTAATATTATATCAAATTAAAAAGAAGGTGAACTACATTATTATCATCATGCATAAAAAATAGGTACTAACACTATCCGTACAAAATTTCAATAAAGTAGCTAGGTACAGAAGCCAGCGCTTGCGGTTGGGCATTGGCTCTACGAAATTCACTCCTACCACTACGTAATACGGGCGCTCTCAAGGCAACATGTCCAGCAGTATGTGCCGGCTACTGTACATAGTTTAATGGTTGCCATATTAAAGGCACCATCTCAGAAAAAAACCCTTCAAAATGTAATGCTTGAACCTCAACGAAGTGAAATAGAATCTTACTCTACTAATCTGGTAGGTATTCGTAAAAAAATGATTTATCCCAAATCCTGTCGCAAAATCGACAAATGGAGCTACATACAATTGTCAACGAAAAAAAGGGGGTAAGCGAAAGCAAAGTCACCTAGTCGCCTTCTTCACATAACCTCAATTAAGCAGTCATCATCGAGACGGATGTAAGTGCATAATCTCGGTGCAGGTCATCGCGTTAACAAGCCGAGCGTTCACGATCGCTGCCCGTATGGGAAAGCTCCCAGCATACAAATGCAGATAGGACGTTATTCCGCGGGACCGTGGCGAAACACTCTGCAGTTGACACCTGTGTTACTGCCGAGCGGAAAGGCTACAACTGATAATATGTGCTCTTGGTTATAGGAAGTAACTTCTAGAATAGAAGACTATTTCGTAATTGGATTTTATATGACACGTTTGAATAAAAAAACAAAACTTACCGCATGTTTTCTGTTAAACGTTAGCGTTCTGGTAAGTGTTAATATTTTTCTTTTTTACTACAAAATACTTTGATTTGATGTTTGATACAAATTTTATACTTCTGTGATCGATGAAATATGAATGAACTTTGAACAATTTCTTTATATAGTAAAGCTCGCAATCCAGCTGTGGATTTTTAAAGGTAATTTTCTACACATATTTTAAGTCACGCATGTTTTGAGAGTGGTAGGCAGAGACCACTTCCTTCCTCTTGTATTGATGTTATAGTAATACTATTTAGCAAAACTAGAGGGAAAACAGTTGTAAATCTATCGCATCGCCCACGCTATCCCTGGCAGACCAACAATACTCTAACACAAAACAACACGAGATAAATCATAAACGAACGTAAGCTATCATCTTTCACTCCTTTGGATGTGTGCTATGATTTTTAACACCCACTTAATCTCTTAGGCGAAACAAAGGCATTGCAACAGACTTAAATACGCCTTAACAGATGGACAGAAAAGGTTGCTCATGATGAGCTAAGTGAAGCTATCTATTATTTTGAGCAATCTTAGAAAGTTAATGCTATCTGCGAAATTACTCTAAGGAAGACGAATGGCGACCACAGAATGGCTGAATGAAAAGAGCAGTTAAAGAATGTTGGAAGAAAAAAGATGACCAAAACCTTCAATTAAATAGCAAAAAAAAAAACAATTTAAACAACACAATACGAGCGTTTTGGTCTATCAAAGCCTGCGTTTGTTCAACCTGACAAGGCCGTCATATGGAGCTCAAAGAAAACAAAAATTTCGATTTTGGAGCGAATCAAAAGATGTTGGACAATGGTCACGAAGGAATCGCTCGGTTGATAGACAGTTTTGGAATGATGAATGGTTGATATAAAAGATCAGGTAGAACTATATTCGCGGCGAGTTTACACAAAATATAAGAGATTCAACACTGACAAATGCAAAGAATCTCACTAATTTATCAGTTTGTTTATTTTTTTGCCAAAACTACAGAAATATCAGGAACGGTAGCCATACGAAGACAATAATTTACTTTAGGAAAAACCTATTATATCGGGATGTAAAAGAAAAAAAATCAAATACCTACCTAACATTAATTAGCGGCTTCCAGTGAGATTGGGAAATATAACAAGCATAACAGAACGCAACAAAAGACGGTAGCCGAAAAAGTAGAAAGTGACACTTTTAAACCCTTTTCTATTAAATTGGTGAAAGGACTCGCATAATGACACACAATAGTTATTTTGCCTATGAGCTACGGATGCTAACCCTATTGGGCATTGTTAAAATATTATCGACAATTCTACTCATGTGGGTGCGGACTCCTGAGCCTGTTTTGAAAAAAAAAATCCCTTTGACCAATTGTTTGTCAAAGGCAGGCTGGCATTATTTTTTGTAAAGGTGTTTATAGAAGGTTGACCATGGGAAAATATTAAAGGTTCAGGTGCCTCTATCGAATCCGGGTCCGTTGTCAACCTGTTGTGCGAAGTCCTATTGATATTCGATAAAATCTGTGCAGCTTTTGTTTGTTAGAATTTGATACCGCGTGTTTGTATGAAGTGTTTCTTTGTTAATCATTTTAGTATTCGTCCGGTGATTTCGAAAGTTAAAATGTTTTAAACCTTGGAAGTGTCTAGTATCTTAAATGACACTTTAGGGGACAATCGAAAACTTCACGTCTTTGTTACCAGAGACCTTTAATCCAATGAGATCTAAGCGCGCTAACACCTACCAAAGTTTAAATCGTCTTCGGCGTTGAAAGGCCGACAATAACAAATTGGTATCAGAGCCTGACAAAGATGAACTCTTCAAAAACTGTCCACCCACTCCCGGCCTATTGATCGTAGTCCGCTTACAATAAATTAATTCTTGTTATGAACATTTTTTATTCCATTGTGCTTAAGCCGAGTATTTATTTTACTAGACTCTTAATAGAGGGTAATGGGCGGACATTGGTCAAAAGAGATTAGATTTCATCAGAACCTATTTTAGCTGTACTTTGTAAAAAATACTCTAACTATACAAGTCGTCATCATCTAAACAGTTCTAAAACATATTGAAGGTAAACATTTATCAGCAGATAATATTATATCAAAAACTTAACCACACCTTAGGAATAAATCTGCTGAGAGATTATTGAGAATAGACAAATCATAACATTATTTCTACAGAAGCTTTACTATTTTCAGATTGTGTTCTTAAAAGATTATTCGTTATAGATAAGTTTATTTGATGTGTTAATACTTTATCACTCGGTTGCATCTAAAATTTGGGATTATGAACACATTTACAAGCTACTGTTTATATTGTTTGTAATGCGATTTGTATTGTTGCAAGGAATAATCCTTTTCTTCGAGAAAGGATTGTTTACTTCTTTGTATAGAAGTAGCAGGTACTATGGATTAATAGAAACTCTCAAGTATTTATTGTGCCACTGCACATGTCTGTAAGGTATCGAATTTTTGTTATTTTTGTTCGATATCCGCCGCCAACGTCGTCGCTCCGTACTGCTTAATGGGCCCCGACTAATAAATCCAATTTAAATGTTCCGCGGACCTCCGCTGACATAACATATGTAAATTCATACGTCTTTATCTTGGGAATCACAAATACAAATACAGAACGCCGATCGATACGGACATCTATAAAAAAAGAAATGCAGCCAACCAGTCCAGTTTGAGATTCAAAACGGGTGGCCGCCGCGCCGTCCGCAGAATCATTATTCTAAATACGAAAATTAACTTTATTCCCATAATTTAAATATCAACTGCTGCTTCTGCCTCAAGTAAATTGTCTTCTCTTCCTTTTCTCTTTTGCATTTATCCTTCTTTAATGGACGAAGGATGTCAATTGATAAATTTATATGTTCTGTTGACGAATTCAATTTATTGGATCTTCTCTTCACTCGAGTCTTAGAAGAGTAGTCTTTCCCACGATTGTACTGTGTACAGTGAGTGCGCATAATTATAGTGCAGTCTATTAGAACAGTTTATTAGCACACGTTACTCAGTCTAGAATCTTGTTTGCATCTTGTCCATTAATCACTTGTTTAGTATATTCATTAGCATAAATAGCTTTTTATTATACCTTCATAATACAGACAACTGTCAAATCCATAACAAAATGTTAATTGAAATATAAAGTTCAGTCTGTTTCTCCAATAGTTCATCAGCTGCATCCATATTTGCTGGTTGAAATATCAAGATCAATGTTAGCGCTATAACTCTTGACCAAGGATCAAGACGTAGAGTTCCGCTCGTGAATGCGATGCCTCGATATTCGCTTAATGAAGACATATTGAATCGCTAAGCGGCGAAAGACAAGATATAGGCAATGTTTAAATTGACGTGCGGCTCTTTTATGCTGTATCCGCTCAATTTTGTTACCAATCAAATAAAAAATATAAACAATAGTAAATTGTATGATGAGTTCTTTTATTAGCCTATTATATTCAACTTGACAAAAGAAATAAATTGAAGCGTATGCTTTTATCTAGGAGACTTATGTTAATCCAGAATGAATGTAGGTGGTTCTTTCAAAAAAAGGTGTATTTATCAAAAACGAAACACAAGCAATTTCAATTAAAACCTTGACAGAGGACACAAAGACCCTTGTCAATTAGTGACAAACGCTGCAAAACAAAACAAATCGGTGCGTTGGTAAATATTTTATGTAGGTCCCGCGGCGGGAAAGTTAACTTGTATTTTTAAAAGTTTGTTCTGAAGTTGGGACAGTGTCCTCGCCTGCCTTCTGCCTCGCACCTGATAAAGTAATTTCTCGATTCCCTAATTCACACTTTTGAAGAGGGTTTAAAAAAGCCGAAAGGTTCGCTACCCTTATTGGGATCGGGTAAGAGATCATTTTAATTTTTAATTTCTTTCCATCCCCTTTTGTGAGTACCTACTCATCAAACTTTGAATGTTTTATTTTTCCATTTGGGTATGAAAAGATTCCTTTATCTTTTATGACAGATTCAGTTAATTATTTAATAAAAAAAAAACAATTTCAATGTTTTAAAAACAGTTTTCTACTAGATTATAAATTTACCCAGAACTATTAAATAGCTTATCTTTATTGTGGATATAAACATACATTATATCGTGTTTAGCCCCTATGTGACTTTGACACTAAAAGAAATTAATTGCCGGTAATCACCGGTTTGCAGTGCAACTTAAATTTAAAGGACTATATGAACGCGTCCAATTTCATGTACAAAGGGGCCCCATTGTAGGTTATAACAAAACCCGAGTACCTCAGACTGCTTGTATTCAAAATAAGAACAAACGTGTCATCGACGAAATGACGCGTGTCGACCAATCGGGCACGACGGCCGCAGACGACGGTGACGTCACGGTGCCACCGTCCAATCAGAGGGGCCCGTCGCCTCCGGTCAACTTGGACTAATTGCCCATGTGTGCGATAACACTTGAGAAGAAGTCGTGCGCAAGAGTCGATCCGCTGATGTTCACACATGCTCTACCTACGTGCTTTTATTGGAATAACGGACAAATCTCTAAGACTGTTGTTAGGCAATTTCAATCTTTTTCTTTTCTTAATACACTTCGTAAATTTTTACACCTAGATAGGTACCATGCCAGGGTAGGTCAGTCTGTTTATTATAAGATCTTTTTTATTTTTCAATCCTTGCAGATGCAAAAGTGGTCAGTCAGATTTTTTAAACAATACATTTTGTTTTTAGGAATGCAGTTATAATCTCAGTTCATTGAAAATATCAAGCAAGAGTGAAAATTGCTGTACCAAATTGTAACCATTACGATAACATCTTTCATTTCGAAATTTTTGCAAAAAGCGAAATATTCCCACCGAGTGTCGCTCTCGAAACCCAGATGCACTTTTGTCCGGTCATTCTATTTATAAGCAGAGTAAAGCATGAGAACTTACTCGTAAACTCTTCACTTTTGCTCATAATAAGCAATTAGAATAAGTAACTGTTGGGCAGTGGGAACCAAAGACAATGGAGGAACATGAAAAATTTTAATTCATTACAAGCAATTTCGAAAATTAACTGTGGACACAACAGGTCTTGTGAATACTGACAATATTTTGAATAAATACAATAATTGAATACATTTTATATTTAAGTGTCTGGATAATATTTTGGAGAAAATATTTTAAAAAGTAAAAGAAAGAAAATTAAAGCTCATTTTTTGGGTTCCAAAGACTTTAAATACACCTAAATAATGTTTTCATGTTAACTAAGGTGATAATGACAAGAAACAATGCTGCTGTTATGATCCTAGATAATCGAGTTAAATTGTAGCTTGCAGTTAATAATTTATGATTAACTGCTAGCCACAATTTTACAACATTGTATAAGAGTTGCCGTTGACTTGGCTTTTTGGGTCAGGATAGGCAAGTGAGGGTCAAGAAAATCTTATTTACTTCAATTAACTGGTGATGACAATGAGGTTTATGACAGTCGTGGAACTCGTGAATAATTTGCAACTTTGTTGCTAAGATTTATTAGTCTTCGTACTTTTTCCGTTGACCATTTAGATTTTTATTCTATTATCGTGACTGTTTAATGCACTTTTTATATACCTACTTTACAACAGCTACGTGTTACTCTTCAATTTTACTTTTTCTATCAGATTACGTTTAAAAATTACTTTTAATGATGTAAAATTGTTTTTTTTTTGCCTATAATTTTTTGTCTGTCAAATTTCAAAGGGTTACGAGCAATGGAGTGTCTTCTAAATCTTTTATGAGCGGCTAGTAAGCTTCTTTTCACTCGCACCCTTTGGACAAGCCTTGCTGACCACAATCGCCGTGTGTCAATGTTGACAGAGTGGCTCGGGTATTAAGTAGCTCGTCGCTTGCTGAATAGAGTCTCGCTACGCAGATGGGATAGTGTGCGGTGTTTATTTTGATGATTTCTTCGTTGCTAGCGGGAAGGAATATACTTAAAATCCTGTTGAAATTTATATTTTACTATCTAGTTGGAACTATATTTTTTTACATTATTGGAAATATTTATTTATTAGTGCATTATTAAAACTGTAAACCTTTATTTTTACTAAAAACTTACCTTGCGCGATGCGTACAGCTGGCATCTTAATTCTCATCTTGAGTTGGTCACCTATTTTTGGATCTTCAACAACTTCTTTTATCGTTAGAAATCGTTTATCTTAATATCTTGTTATCTAATGTCAGTTTTTAGCTCACTTCACATGTGCCGCCGTCGGACCGGCGGCTTATCGTCCTTTAAAATGTTTTTGATATGAGAGGTCGAGTCACAGTGTTTCTTTCAAAAGTCCGTCGGCAGTAACCATAAACACCGATATTAGTCATCTTTTAAAATTTTTCATAGTTTTTATCTTGACGTATCACAGTCTCTTTACTTTTTCCTCTTCATGTTGGAATGAATCAGTTCACACGTTGATCGAATGTTTACTCGCCAAATTCGTTTGGTCATGCAGAGGGCCTTATCAACACTTGAAAGAGTTCTCAGTGCTTTATCTAATCTGTCTTGTCCACACCTATTGGCGATCTTGCAACTCGGCCAACTATATTTTTTTCACTCTTGAAATAATTTTCAACAAAATAACTTACTTCACTTTTCAGTCCAAAATAGTTTTTTAAATTTCACTGTTTATTATTTTTTTATTTTAATAGTTCCTTGGTTAATTTTACAATAAATTTAAAATAGGATTTAAGAAGTTTTTTAGAATTAAAACGAACGGGAATAGTTTAAGTTGGTTTGTGTTTATATCGGAGTAGATTCGCGATCGAGCTCTCGCGTGGGAGCGTGCGATCAGGTGCGCGGCCGGTCGCCCGCTCTCGCCCGATGTCCGAGAGCGTCTGTCCTGTGTCCCTTCGCGCGAGGGCTCCACGGCCTCCGCGTGTCCACGACTCGCGCCATCTCGCTCGGCCGGCCGACGGCAGCGCGTGCGAGTCCGCACGAAGTGGCCAGGGGTTACTCGCGGTCGCCGCCGTCTCGGCTGCTCGACAGAGACCGCGGCATGCGTGGAGCGTCACCTCTCCGCCGAGAGCAAAAGAGACGGGCATAAATCATAAGTGCCGTGCGTCGGTGTGCGTGCGCGGGTGGGGCGAAGATGCAACGCGTACAAAAGAAAAGGGATAATATTTGCTTGCATATTTCATGACTCGATTAGGAGATGGAATTTTTAATTGGATGGACGGTGTCGCGCGGTCAGTGCACAAGTGAATAGAAAATTTGGAGTTTTCAGTGAAGCATTGAATTACTTTTTCAAATATTTTGTTCTCTATCATAAATAAAACATGATAGATTTACTAATAAATGAAATTTAGGTAGGATGTAAATTGAAACGTAACTTATTAATATCATACACCAACAATCAAAACAAGAAGATTTCACTGTATTTCTGAAAAGAGTTAAATTTTTTACGCCTTTCACTATTATCACCTACGATCGTAGCAGCGGCTACGAGATAGCTACGCGCTTCGTAGCACAGCACAGCGCTACATTATGACAAAAGTTTGATACCTATTTTAATTCATTGGTTAACTTGGGCATATAAAAAGGGCTATTATGTATTTGTTTCTTAAAGTTTTGAATATGTGTATGGCTACTCTTAGTTAATTTCCAGCTATAAAATGTATTACAAAACCACTCGTAAACATTTGAAACGATCTCAATAAAAAATCCTTATCAATAAACGCAACACGTAGCTCGGAGCGAGATTCACTCTCACTTGGAAGTTCGCGAGCACATTTTTTCCCGTCGTTATTTTACTTAAGACGCCACGAGGAACTTATCTCGGCGGTCCTTGACTTTAATAAGTTTTATGAGTGTCAGTCGGGACTTAACTGGTGCGAGAACGGGCGAAAAGAACTTTTTCATAATTGTTTCTGAACTCCGCGAACTTCCAGCGGTCGATTATTGAAATTCGACGTTTTGTAATTTTATCGTATTGCTCGACTGCTTCGGTTTTGTTTGTTTAGGAGCTTTCGAATGTTTTGATTTGAATTTGGGGACTGTTGTAAGGAGTGCTTTATTGAACTTTTAATTGAGTGTATGGATTAACTTTTATTGCTGTTCCTTTTATTTTAAAGAACATAGATTTTCTTTTCATTTTTTATAGAATATCTCGCAAAAATAAAAATAAAGTTCTGAAATTTTTCGTGAAAGAAATACCAACCCCTTGACATCCCTCGCTGCATTAATTCTCCCCAAGCTTGACCAAACATGCCCGGATAGGCTGCACAAAAATGCCCTGAAAACTTAAAACCACCGGTCACTTTGTGTCCAGCGGTACACCTTGAAAATCTCCCCATCTCTGTCTACAGACTGAAATGTTAGGGTGAAAATAGAGATAGACAGTATTGTCCGTTTTCCACGCAGGAAAATAGGGTTATAATGACCGACGTACATCTATCTCCTTCGTATGTAGCGATGTGTGGGTGCACCGAGAGGGATGGGGATGATGCGAGGGTCGTATGTGGAGGAGGTTTTGGATACGCTACTCGACGCTAGGAGGCGCGGAAAACTAAGGTCCTGAAATAATTTCAGTCGAACCTCAAAGTTTTTGTTTGAGATATTATGGGAAGAACCTCTTAGTAAAATTAAAATTTATAAAAGAAGTGTACCTTGGGTTTCAAAAAATAAGTTTTCGAACGTCTTTTGAATAATTCACTTGAGTAGGTGACTCTCATTAATATTTCAATTCTACTCTACCTATTTTAATTCTGCTCTACCTATTTTAATTTTGTACCATACGTAGCTTTCAAAGTCCATTGTCCTTAGATATGGTTAATTCAATTGCTTTCATTTTTTGTAAATTAAAATCTTCTTCACATTGAAGACGATTTAACTTAGATGACACGAATAATAAATTTGTATGGAAATTTGGTTTTCAAATCTAAAATATCGATAACTGTTTTTTCAAGCTTTCTTTGTTTGTAGCTCTTTGCCAGTAGCTTCCGGTAAAAAAAATATGTCAGAAAATCATTATGCCACACAATTTTTATTTCTGAAATGGTAAATATTTAAATTCAGCTTCATATAACGTCCTCACCTCCGATATAAGGTAAAATATAACTCTATAGAAGATAAGTGTGGTATATTTTAGAAGACAAACTTAACCCTCGAGAGGCCGTATGTTTTTTCTTTTAAAAAGTATCTTTGGTGACTATAATTGAACGTTTCGACGGAGTTTTTTTCTATCTTCCTTTGAGACAGATGCGGGGCAGGAATTGCTCAATTCCAAAATGTAACGTTACACCCTAGAAAGTATCGAGTTTAAAATCTCTGTTGACGTGTGACGTTTTTTTACAGTCTTGCAAATTGTAGTGTTTACAACAAATAAAGCACAAGTTTCCACATGAAAGCTTGATGAATAAAATAATATTGGAATAAAAAAAATACTTGCTTATAATATTGAAATACGTAAGTGACTGGGCAGATTATAGATCGAGTAACTTTGCTAGTACAGTGGGTAACTATCCTATTTCAATTGCTTCAGTTTCATAATTACGTGCCGTAAAAAGTGGGTTACGTGTAAATCATAAAACTGGTGACCGTGTAGGTATGAAATTATACGCTTTATTATTTTACGCTAAATAATTATTTTTCTATTCTTTTCTAAATTAAAATACAATTCATCTACATATACCTACTCGTACGTACATACAGCTATTAGCGTATTATATAAGAAAGATTATCTTTCACGTCTTGGTTTTTTGTTTTCTTTAGGAATAACAACTAACCATGTTTGTTAAACATTTCATTCCATTTCAACTTCCTCCAAACTCTCAAGATAAATACATACCTACTTAAAATACTTCCCAATTGAGTAGTCACATCCAGTCATAAATTAACCAGTAATGATCATACCCCATCTCGGAGAGAGTGCGTAGGGCCCAGAAATAGCCCTGGCCCTTCAAGGCCATGGCTATAAGGGCACATGGGACACACGTGTGCCCTAATGATATTGATGTCACACGAGATTTGGTGGGATTCTGTAACGTGGTGAAGCTGGTGGTGAATGGGGCTTTTGGAATTAGAATGTTATGTTTTAGATGAGATTTTGTGTGTGGAACTCTAAAACTTAATACACTACGTAAATAACCGTATATTTTAATTGAGCATTGCAACATTATTATTTAACGAAATGCAATTCTATAGATTATAATGATTAGTAAAGCATGTGCAATATTATTGGGAAACTTTTTCCTTTTGCTAGTTTGCACTCATAATATATAGCTCGTAGTCTGCCATGAGGTCCCCCCAGAGGAGGTTAAACGAATTAAATATTATTATAAGTAGGTACTACAATTATGATTATGTGAGCCATATGCTTTCTTGAGGTGAAAGGTAATATTTATAAAAAGGTAATACTTTTTGCCAGAGGAACACATATTACTTAACGATAAAAGCGGAGAAACAACACAGTTGTAGCTGCGGGCTAACTGTTAATCCCTACTTCCCTATTAATATATAAAATGCGAAAGGATCTATGTCTGTTTGTTGCGCTTTACGTCAAAACCACTAAACTAATTTTGATTAAACTTGGAATAAAAAACAGACGTTAGGGGAGAACATAGGCCAACTTTTTACTGTGCAAAAATACCTCATTCCCACGGGAAAAACTGTTAGCGCCGACGGAGCCAAGAACGGAAAGCTAGTACCTACCCATGGTCTAAGAAAACAAGGTCTTCCATTCGGGCCACGTAACTGACACAAGCTTACGTCATTTTGCGCTGTTCATCCTTGTTTATTAACAATTATAGACAAGGATAGAAAGGATGAAAAGCGCAAAATGGCGTAGGCTTGTATCAGTCACGTGGCCCGAATGGAAGACCTTGTTTTCTTAGACCATGCTAGTACCTATTTGAATAAGCTCTTGCAACATAAGACATCTTCGTTCAATTAATGAGGACAACATTATATTCCGAGATGAGTCACACCTTCCCACGGGCTCAGCTAACAAATCGGTAGTTCCTCCAGGTGTAACTAATGCTAATTGGAATGAATGTTAAACTGTGATTCAACTCAGGCGCCTACTTAGCCCACAACTCTCAGATGTTTAAAGCTCTTTAAATCTATGGGCGAGGTGTTATATAAGTTATATAACACAAGCTCATTAGAGGTTATATAATATAACCTCTAATGAGCTTGCTGGCCAAAAGTCTAAGCTGGGCGAGAAAATGTTGTTTTATTGTTTCAAATTAATTTTATGATTTGTCCGAGTTTTTTTTGTTTGCTTTTTTTTTATGTGTGTTATATGTAAATCAATGTTTTGTTGTTATTATTACTTATTTCAATTTATTGTGTGTCAATTTTGCTAAGTTTTTTTTATTTTTCAATCAATTATCGTCATTTTTTATAATCGCGAAAGCCTTAAAAATTATAATTGGATTTAATTACCCTACCCTAATTTTCAATTAACATCAAAAATATTGCTAACAATACGCATTTCACCATCTCGACCATTTTAAGCCTACAGGTAGTTCATAGCTGGACATAGTAAGTAGTTAGTAAACTATCTAACTAGCGTGCTAGCATGCCAGTAGTTAGCTGCGGTCCGCCAACGATATAATAAATTTAAAGAGAAACCGGAGATGCGCAATTTGACTGCAGCTAAAGGTCATAACTTCACTTGTGCTTTATTAGGCTACTAGTAACTCTCTTCAAAACTCTCTAAATATTCGTAATAATTTTAAAGGAATTCCTAAATTTATCAAAAAAAAAAATCTTGAAAAATGTCTAAAATTCTAGATGATTGATCTGTATATTCTGATGTAACATTTTGGAGATAAAAGTTATTTGATCTCAAAAGTTTCTATAAAGATATTCTTCTTCTTCTTATCGAGTGAGTTTCTAGGTTAACCTACCTCACAAACCCTGGTGTCGGAATTATTGAGCCGAAGACAAAATATATATTGCATTAGGTATTTAAAAGCACCCTACATGAAAGGAGTCAGGACACCTTTGTTTAATAATCATTCGGAGGACATGTAATGCTTCTGAACAAGCGACCTATAGCACCCTATAGTTTCACCACAGTTCCATTGAGTAGAAATGTTGTAAATCACACTTAAACCATGTCTGGACAAAAGTTTGTGTTAAGATCCGTACGCACTAAAACGAAGGTAACCAAAATTTTAACATTTGTAGACTTTTAGTGACAGATTTACAAAGCATAATTTCTGTGTATCAGGTAGTACTATTATTTTCTTCTGTGGTATCAGTGTCACTTTTAAATTACCGAGTAGGTATAATAAGTTATTCATGTATTCATACTGTGACAGGATTACGGGAGGCGTACCTACATAATCTGAAGACAATCCCGCTTTTGTATCCGAGGATCAACTTTCAATCAGGGCTCGGATCGATAGCTGTTTGCCATATAGCGCCGAAGGTTTTGTCTACACAAGGCTTAATGTGTCGTCAAGAGAAATCTTAAGAAAAAAAATAAACAAATAATATATTTCAGGCGATGCATAATAAAAGAGAAATTACATAATATTATAGAGTTAGCCAAAGGAATATCATTTGAGAGCATTTGAGGTTTTATTCCGAAACTGGGTAGGATATCCTATCGAATACATTTATTGCAATATTTTTGAACCGTCATTTATTTTTACGATATTTGAATTATACACATTACTATTATTGCTATATTATTGAGTCTTTATAGTATCCTTTGGGGCAGCTGACGGACATATTTCAGCTGACGACGATAAAATTCCTCAAGTAAAAAAAAATAGGCACGGCTTTAGTGGCCAGGATGTTTGCAATGTTTTTTTATAGCTTAAAACCTCTTTGGTTTAACAAAGTAACTTGAGCCTATCCTAGAAATAGAATGACCAGGCTTTAAAAAATACTTTTGAGAGTCGGTTGTACAACATAATATACTAAACTTTTCTTACCCAGCTAAAGAGCAAAACATTTCCTTATTTGATGAACGCTAATAAGCAACTAAGTGAATTCTATAAACAATCGGCTCATTCCTCAATTGATTACTTAATTGCGAGAGGCTCGGTTCGTCTGGTGCGGTTTTCGCAATACGCATCCGTTTGCCGACGCCCACGTGCCAGTACGATTCCCACTCTGACTCATACTTACTTGCCACATCACCGCTTCTGATGAGAAAAGGTATCCGAAATATGACGGGTAGGGCCAAGGTAAGGTTTTGGTACCTCGTATACTTAGAGTTTCTCACGATGGGCTCATTTAAAGTTTATAGATTCAAATACTTTGTCAAATGTAGTTGGTTGTTATCTATGTATTACCACAGAATAAATACAGTATTTATTAGTACATATACGGTGGTATTACCCATGCACTCTTGACAAGTCGGAATTGTTTACTGCCTTGACCAATTGAAACGAAATATGTAATAAAATATGTATGTGTAGCAGAGGACGTCTACTGGCTGAAATGATGATGATGATGATGATGTAATAACTATAGTACTACCACTACCGCTGTGCACTCCCTTAGGTATGCGCGCGGCGAGAGGGGGGGGGACGCACTCTGTCAGCCCGCCTAAACGCTCGTGGCGGCAGGTAGTGTCATTTGTTTCTATCCGTCATGTCCATACTCATGCACTTTTTTCCTCGGCTCCCACCTCATACCTCATACCTCAGAGAGTGCACAGCGGTAGTGGTAGTACACAATACTTGACGAATTTATTGTAACAAGGATTGAGACTTGACAAATAATACGTTTCCGTCAAACAGAAACAAAATTAAAAGAAAATAAAAATTGTTGTACCTATAATACCTACGAAATCGACACTCTGTCAGGAAAAGTGCGTGTTTTTATGTTTGTATTATTAATAGGTTTAAAAAATAATATTAATTATAAGAACAGACGACAAACACTTAATATATAATCACTAAATTTACAACTCACTAAGAAAATATCTTGTAAACCCGCATGAGAAGCCACATGTAACAGCTAGTTATCAATAAACAATAATCTAGTGCTTATTATTATACAATTGCGAGTACTAACTGGGCCTCATTCAAATAACATTGTCTGGGAATCTGAATACTAAGGGCCTGCAGGGCTCTATCTATCATGATGAACCACTTTGGTATGAGAATTACGTATAAGTACATTACTAAAACTGTAAATAAGGATTAACTGTCTGTCTGTTCAAATATAACTAGCTTTCCGCCGCGGCTTCGCCCGCGTTAACAGTTTTTCCCGTGGGAATGAGGCATTTTCCCGCGGTAAAAGGTAGCTTATGTTACTCAGGGAGAATGTAGCTTTCTAATGGTAAAAGAATGTTTGAAATCGGTTTAGTAGTTTTTGAGTTTATTCATTACAAACATACACACACACACTAAAATACAAATCTTTCCTCTTTATAATATTAGTATGATGACTAAAGTACCAAATAGATTGTGTTAACAGCTCATATATGACCCCACCGAGGGGCTAGAGCCTACCCTGAAATCACGAGTAGATAGTCCTTAGTCGACCACGCTAGCACAATGCAGTTTGGTCAACTTTACACACAACCATTGAATTTCTTCACAGGTGTGTGTGTGCAGGTTTCCTCACGATGTTTTTTTCACCGCAAGAGCGTCGATGTTTTTCAAATCAGCCAGTTCTGTTCTAACTGATATCGCATACATTTTAAGAGATTGTTCTTTATTAGTGAGGAACGAAAGCCAGCCTCATTAACAGCATTAGCCAGCCTCGGTTTGAGAAAAACTTAGTAACTTCATTAAAATTTGACATCTAAAAGTGATTTGTATAAAAAACTTTTAGATTTTGTTTTTTTTTTTCGCGGGAAAATGCGGGACAGCATCCTAGTTTACATGCAGCCTGTAACATTGATTGCGCCCACTTTCTATGGAACAGACAGCATATAAACTCGGATTCCGTCCTGCAGCCCGCTCTTTCCTGCGACTGTGACTGCGACGCAGCTTTACACCCTGTACAATTAATGTTTAGATTGACTTTGTTCTACACTGGACCCGATTCTACATATTACGCTTTAATTTAAATTTAAGAACCATACTTCAACTTCAACAATTAGGGAAAGGGACACTACTGAAATGTACTAGTAAACTACTGAAATTAGTGAAAGGGACTAGTTAAAGGGAATAACTAAACTAGGGACAGGTGATTGTCAACTTAAATTTAGAGACGTCAAACATCGATTTTACGCGTAGTTCGCACTAATTTAGCAGGCATTTAAAAACATCCCGACTAAATTAAGCTGAATTTGATAGCTGCGCTGCTTATTTTAAGTATCAATCATTCAAAATTAAATTCATTCATAACCGATAATTTTCGATTCCCATATGAAAGAAAGAGACCAACAACTTAAATTTAGAGTTTTTGCGGCCACATCAGAATTGAGCCCACTAGCTTGTAATTTTATCTAGAAAAAGAACTTGCCTTAAAAAAGCACCTTTTTTAAATGAAAAAGAAATATGGATTTCATCTGTCTTGAATTATTATTGCAATTCGTTAAATATGTAGGTAAATACCTAATTAACCACCAATTACATAACCATAAAAATTTCCGTTAATTAATTTAATATTAACCTTAGCGACCAAGAAAAATTGAAATACTGGCTTCAGTCGAAAAAGTTTTGTGTCGTAAAATTTTTATTTAATAAAAAAGCGGCCAAGTGCGTGTCGGACTCACCCATAAAGGGTTCCGTAGTAGTAAGTATCATAATATAAAAGTTCTTGTAGTTCGTTGTAACTTTGATCGATGTTTTAATAATAGTTTATTTATTTTAAATTAAGGTTTATGCTTATGAAATTAACTGTTTTTTTATATTTTTTTTATTTAAGTTGATTGAATGAAAGGCAAATTACTCTTTATGATTTATGAAGTATTAAAAAACAAGTCCGGTGAAGCTTGATTCGTCTTACTTTTTCGACTCAAGCAAAGGGCAATTTAAAAAAAGTAATAAAATAACTACTTACCTACTAGATATCCTTTAAACCAATTTTCGGTGGAAGTTTGCATGGCAATGTATGACATCATATAATTTCTTCTAGTTTTATTCAGACATACGAATCCATAAGGGTTCCGTTTTTTGCCATTTGGCTACAGAACCCTATAAAGAGTTGTGCTCCACACAATAAGAACTTTAGACAATAGGTCCGGTCCGGCACGTGCCGTGTGGGCGATGATGGTAGCAAGCAAAGCGGTTGATAACATCAGTGTGCGCTACCCTTTACTTCTCTACTTAAAATTATTTTTTTTAATTTGAGCTTTTCGTTTTTTTTTCTTTCTGGCACTGGTTTTATTTTGTGACTGTATTCCATTAAATGACCACTCGATGAAATTATGATTTGATTTTAGATAAAGAACATGGCATTATTGAATTTTAATTTTATTTACTGTCTATAAAATGTGAGTTAATTATTTTAAAAAAGCAAACGCACTTATGTAACAAAAAATCCGTTTATCACTTCTTAACTTCTTTTAACAACAAATATATCTTTAACTACATTATAACTACTTTAGTTAAACAACATTAAGTACCTATCAAAACCATTATGCAAATAAAACGATCCATTTTACTCGCATATTTTGAATTAGGAATTATTACTTTTTTAATCTAATCACGAAATCAGCTCGCGCGTGGTACAGGCGGGCACCAGCTATTGACCGTCCAGCCACAATAGGCTCACCTACCCCTTTTCACGGGTCACTTATCTTAAATAGCTTTTTGAATTTCGAATTTGCAGGTTTGGAGCGCGCTCTTAAGATTTTTTTCTTTTACAAATTGTGCAAGGCCAGTTATTTATAATGAGTACCAAGTAATTACGTACCTACTTACAAACTAATTTTGTAAAATATATTAATTTAAAATAAATAAGTTACATACTAGAAATCTGCAAGAGTCTATAATTATCTCTGTAGAAATAATGAATTTGTTCAGGGTAAATATAGCTTAAAACTTGAGATAACTTTAAAAACTGCATTTAATTTAGCGCAGTAGTTTTTGCCTGTCGCCAGAAAAAACAATAAAACAGACTTATAAAGATTTCAATAAACACAGGAGAATATTTGATCTCAAAAAAATAAAACACAGGTTAAACGCTTATCTAAAAAGTCTAGTATGAAAAATCTCATAGAAGAATGTGTCTGAACTCTTGAGTATACTTCAATGAACACAAATAAATGTTTCGTGTCAATATAACCTTTACAAAAAAGAAAACACTTTATATTTTTCTGGAATGAGTCATTTGGAAGTCCATTCCACCCCAAAATTGGAGATGGGGATGTGTCAAGCACGGGCTGGCACCGACTATTGACCGGCTGTACCGTAGTCCACTGTGACAGGTGGATTACTCCACTGGGGTGTGTTTCTATACTCCTCAAATTCATGCGATCCCAGTACATGCCAAGTTAAATTTTACCTCTGGGGTGTGTTTCTATACTTCTCAAATTCATGTGATCTTAGTGTTTACTAACCAGACTAGAGAAATAAAAAACCTCGCCACATTACGGAATTTCAATTGAACTGATTTTATAAGTCGATTTTCGACCAAAGAATGATTGCATGGTCCATGAAAACAAGGTTTTACAAGAAGACCACGTGACTGATACAAGCCTACGTCATTTTGCGCTGTTCATCCTTGTCTATTACAAGCAGACAAGGATGAATAGGCAAAATGATGTAGAAATGACGTAGGCTTGTGTCAGTCACGTGGTCTTCTTGTGTTCAGCTTGACATCGTACCTATTCCTATCTGTACTTAGTATTTGGAAGAAAACTAAGCAAGCTTGGTTACTTGGTTATTAAATTGCTTAATTTTAGCTACGGGTATTTCAGTAACAACAGAACATAAACTCTAGCTTCTTATAGAATAAATAAATATTTACCTGACGTTTCCCTTTTCATCTTCTAGATACAGGTTTACTTTTAATTTACACGTTTAATTGTTTCTATGATTTAAACTTCACAAGTATGTACTTTTTCTAGGTTGACAGTTACCATATTCCGTGTCTAACTCTATCTAGGTGTGCCATAGACGTTGACGGTCGCACAAAAGAATTATTTTTCCTTCACGTGCGCTGCGTTGAGCTTTCTTTCTTCTTTGCATCGACTTTATATAGATTAATGGAGCTATTGTAGAGGTAGGTAACATAGATTCCTTTGTTACCAAGAATCAGTCTTCCATGTCGTATTATAACTATATTCATAAGGTTACTGAATTACTTTGGTACGTAGAAAAATCATCGGGATTCTGCTCTTTTTGATAAAGTTTCATATCAATGTTGACATTGTACCTACTATAATATTGACTGGCTGGCTGGTCAAATGAGCTTTCTTTGTATGAAATTACATAACAATATTTTGTTTGCATTATGTGTGTGTATTTTGAATGAAACATTTAGTCGTTGTTAATGGAAAATCCTTTACACTCAGTAAATGAGTACAAAGGTTTGTGTAACATTTTTAACAATTAATGCAGTTATAAATTTTACTTTTGATATTAGATATTGAAAAAAATATATATTTTGTATTGATTTTATGGACAATACATAAGCATTAACATCATCATCTTTACGTTTTGACATCAATTACCTTACCATTAAGGTAATACTAAACATTTTTAATTTTGACATACGCATTTTTATTATTCTTGTCATTGACATACTCGTAATCTTTTCTTTTTAAATTTATTTTTATCCATATTGACGATCATACTACGGATGTCCTTTTTATACCTATAGGTATACATATTTGTAAAAACGTGTTCAATCTTTAAGTAGGTATGTGCTATAAAAAACTAAACTAAACTGTGGAATACAAACTTGTGACCTCATATTATCCATTGAGCATTTTTGTACGATTTTGTCTATAATTTGCAAGAATACATCATAAGTAGTTGAAAATAATTCTAGAATATGTTGTGTACGAGTATTTTCGGACGAGTAATTTACTTTGAAAACCGTCAACATCCCTAATACAAGTTGCACGCATTTGTCACGATGATAATATAAAAAAATACAAAACAAAATTACCATACGAAATGACGTCGAAAAACAGAAGATCCGAGAAATATAATGTTCAAACAACAACCAAGTGTCAACCGCATAAAAAACTGGTCTTCAAAAGTATTTAAACAAAGCTGTCAGTCATATACCTAGGGTGACCAGGTCAGATTTCTCAATTTAAGGGTTATCAACTTTCAAAATACGAGATTTAGGATTAAAGTAATGGACAACCCATATCGTAATTTTTTTGTTAGAAATATTTTTGTAATTTTTAAATTACCTAAATTAAATTACATTTTTTAACATATTTTTCATATGACTTAGCGGTCTTAGATGTCTCCATATTACGTTTTTAGGGTTCCGTAGCCAAATGGCAAAAAACGGAACCCTTATAGATTCGTCATGTCTGTCTGTCCGTCCGTCCGTCCGTCCGTCCGTCCTTATGTCACAGCCACTTTTTTCCGAAACTATAAGAGGTATACTGTTGAAACTTGGTAAGTAGATGTATTTTGTGAACCGCATAAGATTTTCACAAAAAAATTGTAAGAAGACAATAAATTTTGGGGGGTCCCCATACTTAGAACTGAAACTAAAAAAAAAATTTTTCATCAAACTCATACGTGTGGGGTATCTATGGATAGGTCTTCAAAAATGGTATTAAGGTTTCTAATATCACTTTTTTCTTAACTGAATAGTTTGCGCGAGAGACACTTCCAAAGTGGTAAAATGTGTGTCCCCCCCCCTCTAACTTCTAAAATAAGGGAACGATAAAACTAAAAAAAATATATGATGTACATTACCATGCAAACTTCCACCGAAAATTGGTTTGAACAATATCTAGTAAGTAGTTTTTTTTTAATACGTCATAAATCGTAAACCGCAATTTCTCTTTCACTATTACTAAAACATCGATCAAAGTTACAACGAACTACAAGAACTTTTATATTATGTTACTTGCTGATACGGAACCCTTCATGGGCGAGTCCGACTCGCACTTGGCCACTTTTTTTTTTTAAATCTACACAATATTTTTCAAATTTGTCAAAATGGAAATTAGTTTCATGTGCAATTCTGCTTTTACGCTCCATCCATTTTTGTTCATGGTAAAATCTCATAAAGCGAAAAACTAAAGTCCCAAAATTCAAGTCTAGCGAAGCTTGATTCGTCGTACTTTGCGATAAAAGCATAGGTCAATTACAAAAAAGTCCTAAAATAGCACGGAAAGTCTGGTCATACCATACCTGACCTGCGCTTACGTCGCTGCCCGGTCAAGTTCGCGTCTAATCCATTCCTGATGACTCCGCCAAGGTCGGCCGAGATAGCATTTACATATTTTACATACAACAGAAAATATGCATAATGAGCAGTGACCACCAGTCAATAGGGGTCACCTTTTTGTCGGGTTTCACTGATGAGTACGGTTAGCAAAAAATACTTATGCAGATTAAATATAGTCGGAAAGAAAACATCAATTTTCACTTATCTGCAGAGAAATCTTAACTATTTTTACGAAGTAGAATCTCGTAATAGATTTTGTCACAGATCCAAACAATTCGTTACATAATCCTATTACATAAAATGGTCGTTAACATAACAGCTCATCTATACTTTATTTATCTATACTCATCTACGCTTTTACAATAGGGTCCCAACTGATACACAAAATTTAACACTAGAGAAATTCAAAATTATTGTTAAGGAGAAATTGATTAAGAAAGCCTATTATAAAATAACAGATTACTTAGAGGATAAACATCCATGGGAATAGTTGCTTGGGTGACAGGCTTTTTCAATCGTACTTTACAAAACATTGTTATTAGTAATTATTATCATAATAACTGTAAAAATGTGTTTAAAAGATGCAACGCCTGTGGAGTTTCTTCGGCGAGCTCTTCTCCACAGAAGACAGCCAAATTTTTGAACTCGCCAGAAAAGATAATTTAAATTTAAATGACACAAATAAGAGATGTAATAATGTCCAAAAGTTAAACAATAAATTCTTTGAACTCTTTGAACTCTTTGAACTATAAAGTCCCAACCGACAGGCTCGAGCCTACCCTGAAATAGGGTGAATAGGCCTTAGTCGACCACACAACCTTTAAATTACTTCGCTGTTGTGTGTATTCCTCACGATGTTTTCCTTCACCGAAAATAGAAAACTCATTGGTACGTACTACCGCAGAGTACTACGTGCCAGCCAAGGCTTGAACCTGCGAACTTCCGAATGGAAGTCAACGGCCCAGCGCCTAGCCACTTTGCTGTCAACGCTCCCGACTGACATAATAATATGGTAAGTCTTAATTAATATTGTTAATTGTAATTAAAACAGGGATGAGATTTTAAATATTAACTTTTAATAATAAATATAAATTAGGTGCTTTGGCACCTTGGCTTTGAAATTATAAATAATAATAACATTATTTTTAATTTTCTGCAGACTGTACTCGTAGTAATTATCTATGCATCTTAACAATTTTCTCACTGGTCTGCTACTTAAAACCTTAACTAGAAGAGTTAAGTGTGCGATTGTATTGTACAACTTGCTAATGTTGTGACTTGGACATCGTTACTCTTTTGTTTTTATAGTTGTAAAAGAAAAACGATTATTTATATTAATTTCAATCTGCGAAGTCCATATGATAGTCCGTGGCGTTTGATGTGTAAAAATAATAATATTATTATTCTTACGGCAACGGCTAACTAATATTATAAATTTTAACATTAATTCTAGTTTATATAGGTAAAATAGAAAAAAAATACAGGTTCCATTAAGTAAGACCAATGAATCAATCAATTAATTTTGTTTAGATCAACATTAACAATGTGGAATAAAATGTCAAATTCATAATCATAACGCCCTTAACTAAAGGTAAAATTTAACTAGTTAGTAAGGGGGTTTTTCTGACAAACAACCTCAATCGTGAAATAGGTTGATATTTTGTATAACTAAACAAAATTGTTACGCATATTGACTAAAAGAAGAAGAAATTACAGAAAACACGTTTGATAAGGATCAGCGAAGGCCTTTGCACGGCAGTGGATTATTAAGTACATATTGTAAGTCAATTTGCGTTTATAACCAAGTTTAAATTGCCTGAAATAAATAGATTTATTTATTTACTAGTTTTCCGCCCCGCGGCTCCGCCCGCGCTAATAGGTTTCCCCGTGGAAAAGAAGTATTTTCCCGCGGTAAAAAGTAGCCTATGTTTTATTCTGATGTATAAGCTATGTTATTGTAAAGTTTCATTAAAATCAAATCAAATCTGTAGTTTTTGGGTGAAAGAGTAACAAACAATACATCCATTCACAAACTTTCGCATTTATAATTTAGTAGGATTTATTTTAGGACACGCGGGTCCGAGCCTCGGCACGTACTAAGTAATATATTTCTGTTTTTTTTTTAAATATATTTAAGCATGAGTACGGTTAAAGGGAACGTCGACGTGTGTGATGAAACCTGCATACAGCTGCGTTGAAATTCAGAGTTTGTGTGTGAAGTTGACCTACCCGCAGTGGGCGGTCGACTAAGGTCTATTTACGTTGAATCTGGGTGGGTTCGAGCCCCTCGGTGGGGCCATTTATAAGCTGTTAACGAGTAAATAAATTACACTACGTCAATGGTTCTTCTCGTCACACGTTTTTGCAGTAGTTCAGTCACAGCTGCAAATCCCAGCTCGAATTAAAGGACACACTCAGAAGAATGCTGCAACTCGATACAGCTGTTATCTCGAGATCTATCTTCACATTATTGACAATCGAATCTCGAATGACGCATGTTATTATACAAAATACAGACACAAATGTAGAGACTGAGAATTTAAGGAGTGAGTATTAGACTCAGTAAGGTTGTAGTTCGATGGATTTATCGGTGAAACAATTTTGCCTTCAATCGCTTAGATTTTAAACGTGATCGGCTGGGTTTTGAAGTTAGCCGAGACCACAAAGGCTTTACTTGTGTTCCGAAGCACCCTTTTTTCTTTCGGACAATCAGGTGATTCGGCCTACAAGGTCTTAACCAAACTGGGGAAAGTCTCACAAAGTGATTATGACTTCCGTTAGTTTGATTTCACTCAGGTTGAATTACTTTATTGTTAGAAAAAATAATTAATATTGTGCTTACTAAGCACATTGAGCATGACAATAACTTATGCGCATACTTGAGCCAATTCAAAAGCTTCACGGGGTTTAGTAACTCTGACACCAAGACAGATATAGATAGGTGTTTCTGATCCCCATATTTGTCAGATCAGGATGGTTGAGGGTACTTGTATTTTAGTCACAGAAGTATATTAATCGTACGTATATTATTGTAGTAATCTTTAGTTACCTCAACAATACACACACAACAATAAATTGTGCGTCATAGGTATTATTCTAAACCTGTAATCTCATTTGTGGCAATGCTTGCTCCCAAAACTACCATCCATGTTCTTATGCAAGAATACTGAAAATTAAAATGACAATTACATGCCGTTTTGGATTTGAATGCGTTGAATGGCATTATTAGCGTTAAGAGGTCTTTTGTGCGAGTCCGTCGGGTAAAGTAAATATTTTGACAAAAGTCCGTTGCGCTATATTGAGTTACTTAAATGACAATTGGCATGAATTTCGTCAGTAAAAGGACTTAAAAAAGCAGTTGGGTTTGAACAAGGAGCTGAAAGATTCTTATGTTAACAGATAAAAGTGTTTGCTGTTTGAGACATTACACATCTACCTACAATTTTGTTTTTGCTAAGCATCAGTGGGGTAATGGAGGCTCTACCGTTTAACTGAAAGACCTTGATTTGATTCCTCCTAAAGGCGTGCCAATCATCTATATTTTTAAACTAACTAAATAGGTACTACTAATACAATTTCGATTTCGACGCAATGAAATGCCAAAATCATTTTTAAACCGCTATTCTTAAAAATCTGCCCGCCAAGAGTTGAAAAATGTCCGATTTCATTTAGTTCACTCAATATCCGCCCAATATGAAACCAAGGTGGCGTTAGTGTGGCATTCGAGAGTACGAAACGCTCGATCTAAATTAAATGTCGACGGATCGGAATCGCCGTCAATAATATCCCCTCAGGTCTTATTTAGACTATTTTAGATCATGAGGAGATGTATGGGAGCTATAACGGCAAATATAGCACGTACTCGAGTATTTAAATAATATTCTGTACAAGGATGTACGAGAGTCACTTGACCCAAAATTTCCCTTGATCCTCTGCCAACACATCTATTGCCGCATCATACAATTATTGCAACCTGTGAAAGCTGCAATGTTTGTATGTAACTGACCACAAGGGTAACTTAACCATTATAACCAGACCTACAACATAATAAAAAGATTCATACAAAATTGTTACCGAGAAAGACGTTCTTAATCTGCAATGCTATTCTGTAAAATTTAAAACTCATCTCACTTTTCACTTCGATTTTCACAGTCACTTCGATCGTAAATTCGCACGTACGGTTTTTCGTATTCTGTAAGCTCAAGACAGGTGAGGTGATAATCGAAAACTTTGGCGGGACCTAGAGATGTGGTAAATCTTTGCGTTTTTGAAATCGATGTGTTAATCTCATTTTGTTCGTCTAATTAGACACTCTTCGGCTTAATATTATATTTAAATACAATCATTGAGCAAGAGTCAATGTTTTTAAAAGCTTTTATTTAACTTGCACTGTAAGCGGGCGGAGTTGGCACAAAGATAGAATAGACCTTGCGGAAGAATATAGGCTAACTTTTACCGCGGGAAAATACCTCATTCCCACGGGAAAAACTATTAACGCGGGCGGAGCCGCGGCGGAAAGCAAGTTAAGTAATAAAATGTAAAAATGTCCATAGTTTTTTGGAAAAATTTAAAACTTGGATGTATAAACATCAAACATTTTGCCTATCCGTGTAGTTAATAAAGTTTGTTTCTGTAGATCGATATTAGCGCCACCGCGTGAAAGTGGCGGCGAGATGAACTATTTCAAGTGAGATTTTTGACGTTAAATGGTATTCTGTAAGGATTTCGCCCTCATCTCACGTTTCACATCGCAACTCACTTTCGATTTTACATGTCAAAATTCTCACCAACTTTGTTGTTACGGATTTAGATGTGAAAGAAGATTAATTTGTGTGTTTGTTATAAATTTGGGAAGAAAGCTTCGGTAAGCATCGTAAAATATCAAGAAATAAGTGCAGAAAACAATACGAAGTTATAGTTAAATTATAATTATAATTTTAATTTAAGTTTGCGATTGTTTTAGATGGCTCGTTCATTTTCTAAGATTTGCTTATTAAAGGAAGCTTACAAAATAGATATTTCAAGGAGTCGTCGGCAAGCGCAAATCCTGCGAAACCTTGTTCTATTTGCCAGGGCGGATGAATATGTCGATGTTTATCGTCTCACCGAATATCTAATTGAACAAGTAGAAAATGATATAGCGCCTTTACTAAGAGAAACAAGGCGAAAAGGAAAAGGATTATCCACAAGGATCAAGGTTTGCTTGTTATGCCTGTTAAGTAGGTAATACCTACACGATAATGAAGAAAATTAAATTTTCAATGTAAAAATATATTACAAATTTTATTTCAGTTACTATGTGCATTAACATTTGTAACCCTTGTGAGACCTAAAGATGATGAAGAAAGATTTTATTGCCACAAGGGTACGAGTACATTCATTCACTGCATTCCACTAGGGTGTCGGGCACGTAACGCTATTGTACGGTCATTTGCATGGACAATTGACCCCCTTTTCTTAGTTGCTGTTACTAAGAGGGGGTCGGTTTTCTATGTAGCACACTTCTAATGATGGCAGAATGACGATGTTTGGGAAAATTATGCGTCACTCATGCATGGAATGTTCAAGTGGTAAGTAAATTGTATAGTAAGAACAAACACAACAACAAGTTTATTATCCAAGAATTTAATATTTACATATATAAACTTAATACTACAACATTTAGTGATATTCTATCCTATCCTAATAAAATAATAAACACGAAAGTTTGTGAGGATCTATGTATGGATGGATCTTTGTTACTCTTTCACGAAAAAACTACTGAATGGACTTTGATGAAACTTTACAAAAATATAGCTTATACTTTTGAACAACAAATAGGCTATCTTTTGGTGCGAGAAAGTACCTCATCCATACGGGGAAAAATTATTAACGCGGGCGGAGCCGCGGGGCGGAAAGCTTAATGTTATTTTATTTGTTACAGATTGTTGATGCTGATTTAAATATACTGCATGTCGATGCCTCTGTGGTGCTAGTCATGACAGCTTTATATTTAATAACAGCCTATTAAAAAACCATTTGGAGGACCTGACAAACTCTGATGAAGTTGTATATCTGTTAGGTAAATAATTATTTTAATAATTATAAATGAAAATTATTTAACATTATTCAGAAACAAATGTCTACTTTATACATTACAGGGGATTCTGGGTACGCACAACGAACATACATGATGACTCCAGTTCTTGGAGCTGAGGAAAATACTCCTGATGGATATTATAACAAACTAAATGCAACAGCGCGAAATAGGTACTGTTAAAAGGACCTTTTCAGTACTGAAAGGTCGATTTCGCTGTCTTCTTGTACAAATAAATGAGTATGGCGCTCTAGGTTCTAACTTATAATAATATTGTACATTATAATATTAAACAACACTTTATTGCCTAGAATTAATAGCTTCGGCAAGAGCCTTTAGGCCTTCTCCCAGTACTATATTCGCTTGCGCTGTCAAGCGTTCTCGCTCGCCAGATTGCTCTAAAACCACTGTGAGACGACGGTCCAGTTCCAAGCGCTGTTCCTCCACCCTGAGAAATTTCTCGGTAAGGCTCTCAAAATGAGACCGGCGCTGGGATGGAGGAGACCGAATAAGCCCTCTTCTGCGACTGCGTGGCTCTGAAATTAAATAAATTAACAATGTGTAATACTACTTTGCTTTTTACTTATTTGTATTGTTCCTGGCTTAGAAGTGGACCAACACGTCCAACGTATCTTATTTTATTTTAGGCACAACCTCCAGCACACCACCAGTTCTACGGCGAGCAGCATTTCTAGCTGCGGATTTTTTAATAAACTGCATTTTTTTATCAGTCTAATACTGTCTTAAAGTTGAAACAAACCACGTTTATTAATTGCAGAAAAGAAATAATTAGACAAAAATTTTCAGCCACAAAAAGCGTATATAAGAAAAATAAACTTCTCTCTCATACCTTTATCCATTTTTGTTTGGTTTTGATCGATCCACAAACACTATTCAGTTTTTTTTTCAGAGCCTCCCATTTTAAATTGGATCGTCTTTTCGCTCCCGAATTCCTTGAGTAGCCCTTAGCCAGGTAGTGGTTGGCTTCCAAAAATTGGATCAAGGTCTCAACTTGCGCGGCTGAGGGGTGCGTAGAGCGCGACTCCATGCTATAATTTACAATTATTTTTTATTAATGACGACACTGCTATTTGATAACTATAGTAATAATGCACTTGTAAAAAACTTAAAATACTTACGTTTAATTCAAATATCGCAATGAATTTGAAATTAAATAACACAAAAAAAACACTTCATCACCCTTCAAGTCGACGTTTCAAACTTTTTTTACTACAAGGAGAGGCAACATGATTGATGTTTAAATCTCAAAGTTTAAAACTCTTTCCATAAAAACTATGTAATTTTTTATATTTTATTTCTAAAAACATTGACTGTAGCTCAATGATTATTGTATATTATACTAAGATATAATATTAAGCCGAAAACTTTGTAACTAGACGAATAAAATTAGAATGACACATCGATTTTAAAAGCGCAAAGATTAACCGCATCACTAGAACTTGTCAAAGTTTTTGATTTTCACCTCACATCGCTTGAGCTTGTAGAAGTTACAGAATACCGAAATACATACATGTGAGTTTACGATCGAAGTGAAAGATGAGTCGAAAGATGAGTTTTAAAAGGCCTTTTAGACTACACAATATTTTGGAATATACTACGTTAATTATATTAATAAAAAATATGGAAAATAATTTTAACTTTTATTTATATAAAGATATTCAGTAAGTTAATGTTTAAATTCAAAATAAATTACATAGGTATTGTACAATACAGTGTAATAGGTACTTTATTAGGAAACGTCAAAATCTCACTTGAAACAGTTCATCTCGCCGCCACTCTCACGTGGAGGCGCTAGCATCGCACTACATAAGTTACAGAATACCAAATCATAATCTCACTTGCGAATTCACGCGTGACTTTCGATTTTGTTTTTACAGAATAGCATTCCTGGACAGAATACCGCTATGACGAACCATCAAGCTGTTGAAATTCGAATTTAGAATAAAAGTAAGACAATGGGCGCGCGGTCTGAATCGCAAATGAACTGGTGTGGGCTGCCAGCATGTGGGCCGGAGGTCAGCCGTCAAACGATTCGCTCGAGGATTTTTGAATTTGGAACCTACCTTCATTTGTTTGTCTGGATTACCACATTGCATCAACCAGCCAGCACTATAATCTAAAACCAAAGCGGAAAAATAAAAAATAAATAATGTGAATGACAATAGAGAATGTTCACTAATTTTGAATGTTAGCTTTATAAATTCTCCGTTCAAAATAAAAAATACTAGTGAAAGAATTATTTCGATACGTCAATTAGTTTCCAAGATAGAGAAGTTTAAAGTGAGCGCGCGACGAAATTCCGCGTTCAAGCGCGTGACGTCATAATGCAACGCTCGCTCAGTCCGTTCCCGCTCTTCCGTACGGCTGCCTTACGTTAGTAGGTATTTTGTACTTGGATTTCTGAATTAAAAAAAAATTAACAATCCAAATACCATAAAATCATGTGTTGTGTGTGCCAAAATGTACAAATACGGCTATCAATGCGCCGGAAAAGTTATTTTTTGTCGTTCCAATGGATGTCAAAATACGAAGTAAATGATTACAAGCTATGAAGAGATCAGATCCTGTTAGAAATCGAAGCACAGTTTATTGTTGTTAAGATCATTTTGACTTAAGTATAAGTAGTGATTACCTATTTATGTACCTACTAGCTGCCCGCCCGTGGCTACAACCGCATTGGATTTCGACTTTTCCCGTAGGAATGAGATGATTTCTAGCCTGAAAAAGTAGCCGCGCGCGCTACTAGTATTAGGTAGACTTAATCCATCCCCCCGAGATCTATTCTATATCTGTACCAAGTATCATCAAAAATTCCCGCCGCGCTACTAGGTATATTTCCCGTGGGAATGAGATATTTTCCCACGGTATAATAGCCTTTATCCCCCTTAAAATATTTTGTATCTCTGTACCAAGTTTCACTAAAACTTTCTGCCAGACCTAACATTTTCCCGTGGGAATAAGGTATTTTCCCGCGGTAAGAGATAATCTATATCCTACTCCAAGGTCTATTTTATCTCTGTACCAATCTTTATCAAAACTTTTCACCTGTACTACTATTTTTCCCGTGGGATTAAAGTATTTTCCCGCGGTAAAATGTAGCCTATACATATCCCTAGGGTCTATTATATCTATGTACCAGGTTTTATCAAAACTTTCTACTCGCGGTGACCTTTTTCCCGTGGGAGTGAGGGATTTTCCCACGGTAAAAGGTAGCCTATATCCATCTCCAAGGTCTATTCTATCAAACCCCAAGGTCAGATAGCTCGTAGATATCAAGTTTCCGCCTCACGACTCCGCCCGAATCTTTCCCGTGGGAATCAGTTGTTTTCCCGCGATAAAAAGTAGCCTATGTCCGTCTCCAAGGTCTATTCTATCTGCGTAACAGACAGACAGACAGAGTTACTTTCGCATTTGTAATATTAATTAGAGATTAGTAGTTTTCGGTTTTAAGACCTAATGGTTGCCTGGAAGAAATCGCTTAGAGCGATAAGGCTGCCAGTTGCCTTCTCCCTTTTTGAGTATTGTTAATGTATTTGTTTTTGTTCTGTGCAATAAAGTATATTTTGTTTTATTATTTTTATATTGACCTATATTACATTACCTAAAACCTAAGGTCTCTGATACCTACTTCTAGCTATAGCTAGTGGCATTACGAAATGAAATACTTGGGTATTTTAGGTACTTCAATAAAAGAATACTTATAGAACAGATATTAATATCTATTTTCGAGAGTTATATTATAAAAAGTTTAACTTAACTTACCTTTACATTTTTACTCCTCGCCTTTCGACGGCAAAGAAATCACTATTGTCGCTAAATAATGAGCAACCAAGTCCTTCTATTTTAGGTAGATTATTTGATTGTCCATTTTCGAACCCTTCATCTATTATTAATTCAATTCATATAACTGGAAGCGATGAAATAAAGCAAAACACTGCGCGAGTAAACTACTGCGGAGCGGAGTGTTGCTATGTGACGTCACACGCGGTCACGTGACTGTCAGCGGGACTCGATATTTATGGGAACTTTGAATGCATATAAAATCAAAACTACTTGATATTTTTTAATGAAACAAAAACTAGTGAATCTGTATATATAAAAGCTCTACTGTAACAAAGTTTCAAGTGATTTTACATACTTAGTAACATTCCTTATTAAGTAATTATTTTAATAACATTATTTATTATTCCAGAAAAATATTTTTTTTTACATTCAAAGTTAAATGCCTTTATTGAAGGCCCAACCACATGACATTGTAAGTAAATGACCTGTTATTTTCAGGTATTGATTGCGGTCACAATGGCAAGAAATAAATTCATTTAATAATAATAATAAAGTAAGTAACAATGAAATGGTCTGTATTCCTCGGAGTGCGTGTGTCAAACAATGATGGCAGAGATCCCACTTTCGCGGTTCCGCCAAATGTTGCGGTGTGGTCAAACCAAAATGCATGGAGTAGACATGACTACTTGAAGAATTTACAAAAATATTTTTACTGTAATATTCATTGACAAAAATTGTCCTCAACTGAACTTATATAAGTAACTATTCAAAAAAGCTAAAAGCTAGCGCTATTATTAAAAAAAAACTGTAACTTAAATATTTTGTAACACTGGCTTATAATATAGACTAAATATTTCAGGTACAATGTTATATGATAAGTAGGATAATAGAGACGCAAAAGTACCTATGAAGAAAGTGGTAATCTCACTTATTTTTACGAAGGAATCCCTTACCAAACCCTCCTTCTCCTCTCTTCTCGCCATCCTTGACCGATTCGCCTCGACGTCGAATAATGATTTGTAAAATCTTACTTCGAATAAAAACTTTTTGAACTTTTGATCTTTTTTTGAATATTATTATTTCGGCCAAACCAAATCAAATAATATGACACTGGCCACATGCCAACAGGCGCTTAAAAAAAGAACAATCAAATGACGTCTCTACAGTTTTTGCAAGGAAAAGCACAAATTATCATCGTACAGGACAAGTGTACGTGTTGCATTGTCAATAGAGTGATTACCACACTCTCTCCTTGGCGGTCTGCAATCTGTATAAACAGACATTTTGTATTTGCAATACATTTCACTTGTACTTTGCCCTTTGCTGACACATTTTCGTTAGTAATTATGACTATAATAACAGTTACATTTCCAATCTGAAATAACTTAATACCGTATTTCATTTCTTGATGTCATGCAATTTTCTTTTTCGACTTTTCTTTTCCATTTACTTTTAAATAAACAGTATTCTTAAACTTTATTAAAAAAAATAACAAAAAATTAAACAGTCGGAAAGACTGAAAAGCAAAAAACTCTTTCTGTCTGTCTATTTTTAACGCTTCCATCCATAAACTATTGAACTGATTTAGATGAGACTTGGTACAGAGATACAATAGATCTTGAAAAAGGGCATAGGCTACTTTTTACAACGGGAAAACATAATAATTTCCTCTTTAAAATCTACATTCAGTCATCCCCTGTTTTCTCACCCTTCGGATTTGATTGACTTTTTCAAATTAAAATATTGTACCAAATTCGGAGTACCCTTTAAAATAAAAAAAGAGTTATCAAAATTTGAATACTCTGTAAAAAGTTACGCGTGGTCATACATCAGAAAAAATATATGCGTCGAATTGAGGACCTCCTCCGTTTTTCGTCGGTTAAAATCCAGTGACTTACTTTACTTTAATCTGTGCTGATTTTAAACATGTTTTCAAAGCAAATAAAAAGTCTCCACATAACTAAAATAAATGCTGTAACAAGAATGGTCTGTGTACTTTTACTTACCTGAAGAAATAGTAGGTATCTATGGTCTGTTTCATAAATCCGGACAAAAGTTCAGTGACCTCTTTCTTTACTTGAAAGTTATTAAAAATAATGTAACGACAAAATGTCTGGCAAGGTCACACGCTCACCCCGCCTTCTACTACCTACGGTATGACAAATTTAGTAAATTTGCGATCATTTCCTATACTTTTTCCTTTCCTCGTTTGAAAAAAATTTACGCATTGTACGAGTATGCAGGCGTAAATGACCTTTTGTCTGGATTAATATGAAACAAACCATATCCTCCAAACATAATCAATATCGGTAGCCTAAAGTAGCTCATCAATTCTGCACAGAGGTAGTAGAGGTAACGCAAAAGAACCAAACTTATCGTACGTAATTTAATATCAATAAAATTAATAAAATATCTGTCATATTTTGTTGTTTAATTTGTGTTTTTTTTTCTATAACACCAGTATTTTTTTCTCACACTCAGAATATTTCTTGTTATATTTATTATTCCGTCCATTTAAAATACTTAGGTCACATTGAGATTTGTTAAGTTATTAGCAAGCCATATGCTGTGGTCAGAGGACGTCCATTTGTGTAAAATTTGACTGTCAATCAAGTCACCAATAATCAGTAGTTGAAGTGTGAAAATTACTGTGTTTTAGTACGAATACGATAATACTTATATTTCAACCGAAATTGGGAGTCTTGCGGTTGAAATTGAAGAAGATTGAGTAGTTAGGGCACACTTAGCCTTAATTCTCCAACATCATACATCTGTTAAAGGCCTAACACTCAAAAAATAATAAAAAGTAAATCGCAATGCAAATGCAGTGCTTTCTAATTTTTTTATTTACTCAAATTTCTTGAAGCGTAAATTTTGGAAAATGTCATGAAGTCTATCTCTTGCATTATGTTTATTTATGTATTTAAAAAAGCTGTTATTTTTCATTTAATAGCCAGTTATTTATTTACTTAAAGATCATCAACTGTTCCACACAACTTAGGTTTAACATTCACAGTGTAAACTACTTACCTTTAAATATTCAAAAGAAGAAAGTTAGAAATAAAATATTAAGTTTAAGTGAAGTTACGTAATGAACTGTAACAGTCTTATTACTAAATAGATGTAGTCATCAAAAACAAAAAGTGATATAAATCATAAGATATCCATTACCATACCCTTTCAAAATAATATAATGACAACAACGCTACTGCTAGTTTTATATCCAAGACTGCTTTTTCTCAAGACTTCAAAAATTTGAAGATAGCAACGCATTAATGGATTTGTAAAACCTTTTTACGTTCGCCGTTAAAGGTGTGGGTGATTCTAATAGTATTGTGAAAGAGATAATTGGTTTTGTCTATTTATAATGAGCGGTAAGTGGCGTGTAATTAATGAAGCTGGAAGATACTGTATGGAAGTTGCTAAACGGACGCGGCCCACGGCGCGTAGGATAGCCCTATTGAAGTTTAACCATTGTATTGTGTGATGATAGCAGAGTCCATAACTCTATGCTTTCAATACTTACCTATGCATAATAATGCATAGCCTATCGTATTGCTACACCTACATAGAATAGGTCAAGTCTGGCTGCATCTGTGGAAATGTATACCTTGTTCAAGGAGTAAAATGATCTTGAGCATTTTTGCAACTGAAAGTTGGTTGACTTTATAAAGAAAGATGAAGCAATTCAAAAAAGATTCAAATAGAAGCATTATTATTTAAAATAAGACGTTTATAATTTAATAGCAGTAACATGAACTGACAAATATGTGTAGCGCAAACGACGAATGGCCTAGCTCATTCATAATCAATTCAACATTCACAACAAATAGAAAAAGAAAAAGACGAATCAAAACATGTCTGTTAGAACCCAACATTTATGAATGATGACCCATTGAATGTTTTGAAACGCGTCAAATAAAGGGGTGTGGTCACAGAAATGTACAGTCATCAACATCGCCCGACGCGAGTGGTCTGACATTTTGGTATTGTTGCATTAGCATACTGGCCAGCTGGACTCGCCTCTGTTCCAAAAATGAATCTTTAAACAGCCTTTCACCGTTTGGTGCCCGTGTCCAATATGTTGAGGAAAGAGTGGTTGTCACTCTTATTGAAATTAGCTAACTTAGTGAATTAGGTATGTGACGACAAAATGTACCTAAAGAAATATTTGAAAACCGAAAAATCTGTTTTTTATTTTTTTTACAATATAGAGACTGCTTGTGGACCTATTCTATTATTGTTATTCTATGTGTTAATGCAAATTCTTCCAAACAACTGCTTTAGTGGAATGACATCACGCTCTATAATCTACCTAAGTTTAAGTCCACATTTTATTGTCATTGACTTTTAGGAATAAAGAACAACAGGAGTTGACAAATGGGATTTTGTAAGAAAAGCACAAAAAGACCGTCCTGTCCCGAACCATCATAAAACAAAAGCTTTATTTTTAGCGCCAATACATATATTAAGCTGTAAAAAATCGCCATTTAGGATTATAAAATAACCCTCTACTTACATCGAAATTATTGTTTCGAACATACAACAAACAGACATAGTAATAACAACCGTACAAAAAGCCAAGCTTCCGAAGCAGATCCAACGGACCCGCTCCGAACCGTCATAATCATAACGCACAATGAAACAAAACAAATCGTCTGCCCACATGGCCGTTTAAAAACTAATAAAAAAGCGGTCCAAATATGCATGAATGGACGGCGTACACACTCTTTGAGATAGGTGTGATTAGTATAGAGCGTGCGCGTGGGCAGCCTGTCATCGCGAGCGGTCATTGTGTAAGCAAGAAGAGCGGGTATCCGATAGAACTGACAACAGCAATAGCTTCATCGTTTTGTCTCATTTTTGTTAATGGACTTTAGTTGATTTAAAGTACTACTCGTATTCTTGCAATAGATGATGAACCAGCAATATTAAAAGTTGAAGAATTTGCATTGTTTAATTTGCAGTGAGTTTCTTATGCAATAATTTAATACGAATGCACCTAGGCCGAAGAGCGCTTTAGTAAGCTAATTTCATTCTTCAACCAAAATTGTGAAGTTAACGGAATAAGATGAAACTCTACTAATACTAGAGGATCCAAACGATATGATTAAATAAACGTAACGATTAGAAATATATTTGCGTTTTTACGCATTCTGCCATCATATACCTTACATTATTTTTTGACAAAATTTTGAAAGTTATGATGCTTTGAAGGCCTTGTCTCTAAAGAATCTTCGTGTGAATATGCATTTCATTTGGCGTTCTTCTCTAGTGATTCTTTCTCGTTGACGAATTTGCATTGAATGCCGAGTCCAACGGACAACATTCGACGTGGCCTGTCATTAGCAGACGCGCGATCTGTCGCCGCTCCACCCTTACATACCCAGCAACTTACATTTGCATTGCGTTCCAAAACTTAGTCCAAATAAAACGAACCTTACATTTTTAAGATCATCATAATTGGGTATGTTGGACTAGTTTGAGTCCAGGCAAATAATTTTGCGAGTCCTAAAATATCTCTTAACTTTTTTTTGACATGTTCAACATTGCGTAGCGCGCACTCACTATGATTAAGCTGCTAATAAGTTTTTTTTTTGTATTGACCTATGCTTGTGTCGAAAAGGTACTACTAATCAAGCTTCACCGGACTTGAAGCTAATGAGTCATAGGATATTTTATACTTACCTCTTGTTTGTGTTAATAATAATTTTAATTCTTAACTTTAGCATGCTTTAATTTTGCATGGTCATCGAGTCTTACGTCAGTAGCATTGAAGTATGATACCTCCCGAAGTGGTTTCCATTGTCAAACATGCAAATTTTGACTTGTGTTATTTTTGTTTTTTCCTTAATAAAAGAAGCTATAGCTTGACGGGAATGACGAATATAAATAATATTGACCCGCTGAATGCAATACTTTTTTAAATCCTTAGATTACACAGGTAGTCCCTTTGCCCCTATGGATTCAATCCCAGTTGCAGCGGTCGATCGAAAAACTATACGGTCATCAGAAAAAGCCGTATTAAAAATCTCTTTGTCCATAGACCTTTGTCCACTTTTTATACCTCCACCCTCATTTTATGCTTTTTTGCAACGAAAAAACGTTTTTATAAAATCTCAAAGGAATCGATGCGAATAATTCCTCGTTTCATGTTTCGTAGATTTTTTTCGAGTTCTATTTCTAAACGCCCACAGGCATTGTTGGTCGTTATCAATCTAATCTCCTTTTGATAGACCTGCTTAGTAAGATGGACCCCGTCTTATTGTCCATTATTTTGAAAAATGCTTCTGGATGAAGAGTCGATCGTGATAAAAAAATTGTAAGAAAAGAGTTGATTGATGTTAAAGGATTGTTGTATTTAAATTCAAAATTATTTAGTTGAAAGAAAGTGATATTTTTAATATGTCAAATCTTAAGATCACTGTAGCTTACCTGTAGCTTAGATACCAAAGATAGAAGAAATTTAGACAGTGAAATAAACCTATTTTATTGTCTAAACGCGCGTTATGTTAGTACGAGTAAAGACACTAACGACTTAATCCTTGGTGAGGTTATTATAAAGGAGAGACTTCATGAAAAATATTTTCTATTAAACTACTTTCTTTTACATGCTACATTCTAATTGCTATAAACCTTAGCTGCATTGTCAAGGACTGGGGTTTAGTTTTTAAACTCGAAACCATCATCACGAAGTTAAGTTTAAGAATAATAAAAAAAGTTTCGCTACCAGCCAATGAACATAAATAAAATCCACCGTATAAGTAATTTGTTACAGAACTCCTATGATGCGGTCATTTAAAATTTGTCTCAGTAGCTTTTTTTTATTTGATGTCGATGGCCGAACATTACATAAACATTGTTTTTAATAGCCTCTGTTTGTCCCCGATGGTATCGGCAACACATGTTGTGCAGACTAATGATCAGGAGACCGATTGTAAAAAATATAGATAAAAAATATGTTCAGCTACTTTCAAAATCTCATTTAGCTTTCGTCTTTTAAATTAAGAGATGTAGGTATTGTATTTGTGCCTAAGAAAATTAAAAGGGAATATCAAATTACTGTTACGTTGTGTAATAAAGATTTTAGAAATCTTAACTACTGAAATGATGCCTACATACATAGATATAACTCGTTTTCTATTTCCATCAATCCATGCTATCCTTATTTACTCACACTTTACAAGTTTGACATCTTGATTCACGGAAATGCTAACGCGGTCTCGAAAAGGTCCAATAATCTCTCTACCACAACCATCCACTTGAGATGATTTATGCAAAACGCGTTTGGTGTCCATAACGGTAATTTTTTTGTGGCTTTCAAGAAATGTGCACGAAAAAACGTTCACTTTCGAGTGCCGCTGGCCCAAGGGTTGTTTTGATTTTTGTTCACGATAAGTGTTGATGGAAGACTTTTGGACTTTATGAGAAGTCCTATGTTGAAATTTTATGTCCTACCCAACGGAGTGTCTGGTTTTCTTTGTTCATTGTATATGTATTTTAACTTCTGTTATACAAGTAGCAATATTTGCCATAACTTTGCCTTCAAAAAATTTTATAAATTAGATAGTGAAAGCTAAAAAATATGTTTTATGTCTCATTAAACACATGCGCACAACATTTATAAATTGAGCACTATTTGAATGTCTTTCTGCAATAGTACCCAATACTTATAGACGACCAGTAAATACGAAATCTATACCAATGTGTGTATAAGCAAACAAAGAAGTTAATTTTAGTTTATTAATTATATTTCTTTCGAACCATTCTCTCATCCACTTAAAGTATACTTTTTGTCCGTTTTTTTTTGACGTCCCTTAGGTGGAGTTTGTCAAAACGCAGGTCATTTTTGGTTGTTATGATTCCCACGTAGATGACCAAGATTTATGCGTGGACCTGTCACGGGATGAGATCTTGAATGGAAGATGTTATCACGCCCGCTTTTGTCATGAAAGATAGCGGTCTTGTCCATTTCATACTTAAGTCGAAAAATTAGAATTTTATACAACCATAAAATATTAAATTTAATAGTAGCGAAATACTATGCTTTGAAGATATGAAACAAAACGACGTATCACTCAATGACTCACTTTTAACCTCTTATTATTTTTTTAAATACACATTTAATACTTTCGAAATAAAAAGGACTCAAAAATTTTCTAATATATAGTTTCACTGAATAATAAATTATTAGTTTTCTATTTGTTTATGTGGATGAAGCGAAAGAAGTATGTCTAGATCATAATAACAACTGGAAGGAAGTGGTTTTTGCCTACCTTTCTGGAAAAGAAACGTATGTATGTAATTTACTAGTTTCAAGGAAAGCTGATAGGTAACTGATATACATCTATAGTTTAGAAAAAAGATCCATTTTGTCATTTATAATACGCATTATGTCATATTTTTGCCACACAATGCACAGAAACGACGAGAATCTGGAAAAACTGATCGTAGTTGGCAACACCGAAGGTAAACGATCACGCGGTCGTTCACGAACCAGATGGACCGATCAAGTGAGAGACTCGTCGTCTTCCAAGTTCTACATCTACACGGTCGTAAGAGATGAGCTAGATAGGAACCGGTGGAGGCAAATCATCCGCTCCAGAATCAACACTGATGCTGATGACGATCCTCAAATATGAGGGACCAATCATAGAGAAAAAGAGAGAGAGAGAGAGAGAGAAAATATGTTTAAAAGTGAAGTATTCGTTTTGCAGGTAAGTGTATTTAAGGGTACGCGAAATGAAGCAGTAGGTTGTAGTAAATATTATTTCGTGCTGCGATTTGTTGTTAGCAATTTGCATGAATACTAGTCTGGCTATTGCGTAATTTTAAATTTAGTTAATAATAGTCTACTAGACATGTATTGTTGAGGTTGGTAAGCGATGCAATAAGACAATTACCAATATTTACTTAGATAGTACGTTTAGGCATCGTTAATTTTCAAAATTTTTATTAATTTATTTTTGATGCTGAAACCCCAAAATAATATGGTAAAAATAAATTGCGGAGCGGACATACGAAAATATGGTGCAAAATTGTAATTATATCTTTTGCGGGAATCTAAAAATAAGTGGCATAATATGTACTTAATAATTACAATAAACATTTTATAGTATGCATAATAGTGTTTGGAAATAAAGAAGGTTATACAGCCACATGTGGTAACAGTAAGAGAACATCTAAAATAATTCCAATTTCTTTTTCCAAAGCGTCTGGTCGGTGTCCTATGTCGCGGAGGGATGGAGTGCGGAGGGAACGGAGGGGGAGGGTCACACACGTGGTGGCCAAACACGTGTGACGTCTTGGATAGCCGCAAGCGCATGTGATGTGGACTCCGTGGACAACATGTGAACCGTAGACGACATGCTCATGACAAATTCATTTGGTTTATGATGTTAGTAGAGTACAAAACTATAATTATGTGTTTAGATTTCAATTCGATGCTCTTTTAATATTGAAAGGCTCCCTATGTAGTTGTCTCTTAATACTCGTATTTAGTTTTAAATCGAAAAGAAAAATGAAAGAAATAAAAGTAAAGTATGCCAACGATGTTATCTTTGACAAAGTAATAAGCTTCTATCATATCTGTCATCCTTTTAGTTGCATCCCTCTTTCTTAAATTTTGGTCAGAGCAAAGCTTTCAAGCTAATGAAATGACCAAAATTATTCTTAACGTTTTTTCAAATGCCACGAAAAAGTTTTTGCTCACCTTATTAAGAAATTTCCCCACATTGAGTAAGACAAAAGCGAAGAAAGACGACTGTGATAATGATAGCCAATAGACATTTCTTCCGAATACAAAAGCTGTAAATGTTTCACATACATCTGAAACCCTCAAAACAAGCACAGTGGTACGACGGAGATGTGGTAGAGGACAAAAAATAGTGGTGAAATACCGCTAGGCGACGCATCTGGAAGCCGTTGCGCTCTCACCGTTACGCACTGCGCCCGCGCCTCTGACCCGACGCCGGCAAAAAACGTGTGCGTAGGAGTGCTCCAGCTTCGCCACAATGAAATTACTACGCGATACTTGTAATTATGCTCGCGTGTTCACCGCTGACAAGAGAAATGACACGGAACAGCCATTGCTCTGCAAATGTGTGCCGACATACGGGAACACTTTTTTCGCGCTTTACATCCTACATCTCTACTTTTTATCGGCACTCTAGTCAATGCATGCTAACTGATTTCCTTTATTTTCTTACAGTGCTAATAAGGAAGAGAAAGTTTTATGCAATTATTAGAAATATAGTCTATATATCTTGAAATACCCCATATGTTGCCCCACAGGATAAGCTGAAGATTAAACAAATATCCGCTGGTTACAAGGGTCAAAAACCATATTGCGTAAAGTTGGCCCACATGAGACGCAGTTTTATGTTATTTTTTGTCCATCTCCGCGACTATTTTTAAACTTTGTTTGGTCTACTGAGCGCGAATAGTGCTCTTAGCGGGACAAAGTTTTAAGTCTATGTAGGTGAGAAAAAATTATAAAATATATATTATGTCTTTAAATGACGATCGGTAAAATAGGTATAGTATTTTTTGTTTAATTACTTACTTAATTTTGTTTTCCAGTTATCGTTGCTGGTGTAGTAAATAGGGTTATTGCTTCCTTTCTAAGATCTATCAATTTTGAAAATTTATGCGTAAGGAAGTAAAGAGTAATGTTATCGTACGGTAAAGGACAATTCAAAGTCTGCCTCAGTTTTACATAGATAGGTGCAACATCTAAAATTAGAGATAAAGAGAGAGAGAAATTAAAATCAGAGGTTGTGTTGTGAGTGAAGTTGAAGTTGACCCACTAGGCTAACATGGTCAACTAAGGTCTATTCGCCCTAATTCAATATAGGCTCAAGCTTCTCCGTGGGAACTTACAAAAAGTTGATAACAGTATTTCACCTCACTATCGTGTCATTGCAAGAATCGATCTCCGATCAAGTTACTTATCGGAAATCATGTTTGGTAATCAAACAACATGCAGCTTTGCCTCTTAAAACAAAAGCTTCCTTTATCGGCCCTTGCACCACTGTGACGATTCGGTTCCGTTTATTTTGGCACCAAAAGTTCCGTTAGCGCTTGCACCTTGCTACGGCAAATAACCTGCGACCTATTTATCCGGTGGAGAAAAAACCTTAACAAAAAACCATGTTAAGTTTACCCCTCACACCACAAACTTTGTTTTAAACTTCGATCTTATTCGATTATCGTAAGTTCCATTTTGTTTTGGTTTTGAACAATTTGGTTACAATACAAGTGAAAATAGAGTTAGTTTTTACAAAACCACATGTGGGAAAGATTTTGGTTTATAGTTTTTGTAAGGTCCTGAGTTCGCCGTGGGCGGATGTTTGCCCGCCGTTAGTTATTTAATTATATCGTAGAATTTTCACATTAACATGCCTTTAAGGTTGTTAGCTTGCAATTAAAATGTGTGAAGTTGACCGCAAACTTTTAGGTTGTCCCGGCTTCGTATCAATATTTTGTTGTTATAAGCAGTTAGAGCATACTTGACACTCTGTCAATATTTATTTTATTTTTGGACATATAGCCGTAATAAATAGTATTCTGCTCCTAATAAAATATTTTGATTTCGTACCATTTTAAATCACTGTAAATAGAAAAAAAAGAATTAGGTCAGGATTTTTACTTCAATTATGAAAGGTATAGACTACAGCTTTTGCAATTAAGCAGATATTTATTATGTTTTGGTTTTAATTTTAAAGGAAATAGGTCACAAAACAAAGCTCGAAGCCCCGTTTGTAAGGTGAGTGACAATCACGCATTGGGCAGTCACGTCCCGAGTCCTGTGTCTCGTAAACCACAACGATTTATCGTTGGTTCACTCGCTACTGCGCATGAGTCTCCAAATCCTGATGCTGCCGTCATGTGACAAACCAAAACAGAAGCCTTCACGAATTATATTACAGACTCTACATTTATTCTAAACACAAACACAGACGCAACATTTTTAAAATCTGCTTATGGGTAAGTACCACATACCTATATGAAAACCATACTTTCTCTGACCTTTTCCGATAAGGGACGCTAGGAACCAATAGTAACAAGGTATTCCAGTTTAAATTCTTGTCTTCCCCTAAAATAACTGTGACACGCACAACTTGTATAATAAAATTGAATTTTTTGCACCTACCCATAAGTTGTAATTATGTAATTTAAATTGTTTTGGAAAGAGAAAATAAAACTTTATGAATTATTTTTTTATTATTATCGGAATATTAGATTCTAAAGTACCAGCATGTACTTTATTGGGCTTTTTTTTTTAATTGACCTATGCTTGTGTCGAAAAAGTATGACCAATCAAGCTTCACCGGACTTGACTTTATTGGGCGTTGGTAAACCGCAAGCCTTTATTTAGGCTTTTGAGAATCTATCAATTACCCATCTCTAAGCAAACGAAATACTATTCTTGATTAGGTCTCAAGTTCTAAAAATAGCGGGCGTTCTCCTTTCCAGACACAACATGTAAAATATATCAATTTAATTTGGATAATAATGTATCAATTCTGTTCTAATTTTAACAAAAAAACTAAGTATACAAAATAAAATTTTTAGTAAATGTCATACATCCCCATGCTTAGATAGCTATCTCTATGTATTTTTACACAGCTAGTGAATAACCCCTCCCACTTTGCCGACAAATTATGGATATCACGTAACCAGGTCCGGCCTGTCCCCACGTACATAAAGGTGTGTTTACACTGCTCGAGCGAGCGATCAATCTCCATCAGCAAGCGTCGCATTATCACCGAGTATCCGCCTCCGCGATTTCCAGAGGTTACAATCACTAGACACGGCAGCCGAAAATAATATTGCGCTATAAATTAATGCACCTAGAGAAAATCAAGTTTACTAGATATTACAGGTTTTGCAATTGTGCCTGTAACATACATGATATTTTTTCTATATCTCAGTTAATATTGATCAAGTTGATGATCTCGAACAGGATATGAACTTGCGGCGAAACTACTGAGGCCCGTGCAAGAGGAAGCCATCAAGTATAACATTAAACAAAAAAAAATTAAAACCCCGTCCACAAAACCGTCACTTGCTCCTTCAAAAAACTTGAAAAGAGCTGATAAGATAATATGTTCTTGGGTTATAGCTAAGAACACTCTCGATTATACATCTTGAAAACAAAAAAAAACTAGATCAAAATCGGCGCATCCGTTTAGGAGCTACGATGCCTCAGACAGACAGACAGACACAACGTCATAATTATAATACCCTTCTTTTTGTCGGGGGTTAAAAATACACATGCAACACTGAATTTGGCGAAAAACGTACTTACGGCGCTGATCATAGGCGCGGGGCGCGGCGGTGGTGGCGGTCTTGTGCAAGTTTTCGACAGATTATAATATCAGTTGGGCCGCTCGCCCCGCCGCGGCATGCGACATCATGTCTATTACCTAAAAATGTATCCAAAAATATTGTTAAGTTCTCTCATAGTTACTAGTTCTTATTTACTTCAAAATCAGAATCAAGTTTATTTAATCATTTATTGTAGGTACAACAGGCCTATTTCCAAGGATATAAATTAGGGGAAATAGTTTATGTATTGTGGGTATTATATTTTTTTGACTCGCCGTGTCTATATCTTCATTGGTAACCGTGAGAACGCAGTTGAACGCGATCGTCCATCACAGTTTATCGCGTGTGCGTGTAACCTTATCTCAAGAGATGAAAGTGAAGAAAAATGTACAACACACGAAAATTATTGTTTTCGGTAGCGAAACGTGAATATAAGTTGCAACACTAGGGTTTTCGAGTTGCAGTCTTAAGGCTTTAGTAACATTTACGTGAATAATATTGTTTGTATTTTGTATAGATTCATCATTTTCAGTTTTAGATGTCCATAATACAGCATCAAAATTTTGTCTACTTTTATTAGATTGTAAGGTACTAACTATTATTTATTGACCCAACAGCTCACTACGCCAGTAAACTGGAATGGCTTAAAGACCAACATAAGCTGCTCTAATTTTCTCTTTCATGAACAAAGTCCTCACAATAAGACCAGGGCCACAATATTCTATACAAGTCTGTTCATAATTGGGCAATATTAGTTAGAGACCATTTTGGAGATGACCCGTTCACATCATGACATGTCTACCGGTGGTAGAGTATAATATGGTAACTCAAGTTTAATTATTTTACCGATTATTTAACAAATCGAAATAAGGACGAAAACATTTTAAATTAAAGAGAATTACTAACATAATACTAAAAGTACAAAGTATTATTATCATAATTTCAGGCGAAAAAAGTCCACTGCTGGACAAAGGCCTATCCCAAAGATATCCACAAAAGTCGGCGGCTTCCCACGATCCCAAATCTACTGAATAAAAAATTACAAAGCTAACCATTCGTATTTTTTCAAAAATAACGTAATAATATTATTATTATGGCATTTGAAACCAAGACCCTCAAATGGGGTCAAATGCATCTTCGAACTGTAAGACAATGAGCTATGACTCCGAAGGGCTATTTCATATTCATTATACCGCTATTAAGTCCGCCAACGCATTGTGGACTAGACTGATCTATAGCTAAGCTAAAATGGAGCGATTTTGCGAAGAAAGCTGACTTGAAATTGCTTGGCTACAAAATACAGTTTAGTTTTATAATATAATGCATATCAAAGAATAGGGAATTAAAAAGTATTTTAGTCACAAGTGTTTTTGTGTTTGTTTTATTTTGAGTTTTTTATATACCCGAAAATAATTTTTCTTCAGTTATACACTTTTAGGACACTACAGTTCAAAAATAAAGCTCTCATATGAATCTCTGGATTCGCCATTGAGCCGCTGACAACTGTATAAAGCAATAATTCTTTTTAATGTCGTATTTGATTAGAGGCGTTTAGTCAAAACCTCATACAAAAGGATCCAGCACACGAAGGCTATTCACAAGGCTGTATTGCTATGATTTATATGTGGTTTAATTCAAAATTCGTGTGCAATAGAGGTAGTGTAGTTTGGCGTTGTGAAATTATATTTACATCATTTTTGCTTTTGTATTTATGAACTACTAGCGACCCGCCCCGGCTCCGCACGGGAAAATTATTATTGTGGGTTATCCTTATGTATATTATGCATGTATTATACATATAAACCTTCCTCTTGAATCACTCTATCTATATAATAAAATACATAGTTTAAAAAACTAAAAAACACGCTTCCTGTCCGCCACCTTGGACGTCCACCATATTGGATTTAAGTCACGTGACTTTTTTTTTCGTATTCCTGACAGCAAACCCTTTCATTTGATACCCATATCATGGGGGTGGATTTCAAACAGCCAGTTCGCCATCTTAGGGAGGCCGCCATATTAGATTTGTAATGAAATTTCTTAGCTAGTCATGTATTGTCATCAGAATTCAGAGCGTGTGCAAAATTTTATCCTAATCGAAGACCGGGAAGTGGGTCAAATTAAGATACCAAGATTTTTTAGATACAATAATGGGAAGGCCGCCATATTGGATTTGTAATGACGTTTCTTAGCTAGTCATGTATTGTCATCATAACTCAGAGCGTGTGCAAAATTTCATCCTAATCGAAGACCGGGAAGTGGGTCAAATTAAGATACCAAGATTTTTTACATACAATAATGGGAAGGCCGCCATATTGGATTTGTAATGACGTTTCTTAGCTAGTCATGTATTGTCATCATAACTCAGAGCGTGTGCAAAATTTCATCCTAATCGAAGACCGGGAAGTGGGTCAAATTAAGATTCCAAGATTTTTTTAGATACAATAATGGGGAGGCCGCCATATTGGATTTGTAATGACGTTTCTTAGCTAGTCATGTCATCATCATCATCTCAGCCGAAAGACGTCCACTGCTGGACAAAGGCCTCCCCCAAGGATCTCCACAATGATCGGTCCTGCGCTGCCCGCATCCAGCGGCTTCCCGCGACCCTCACCAGATCGTCGGTCCACCTCGTGGGGGGCCTGCCCACACTACGTCTTCCGGCGCGCGGTCGCCATTCAAGAACCTTTCTGCCCCAACGGCCGTCGGTTCTACGTGCAATGTGCCCAGCCCATTGCCACTTAAGTTTAGCGATTCTTCGGGCTATGTCGGTGACTCTGGTTCGCCTGCGGATCTCATCATTTCTGATTCGATCACGCAAGGAAACTCCAAGCATAGCCCTCTCCATCGCTCTTTGGGTAACTTTGAGCTTTCTTATGAGGCCCATCGTTAGCGACCACGTCTCAGATCCGTAAGTCATCACTGGCAACACACATTGGTCAAAGACTTTAGACTTAAGACACTGCGGTATTTGGGACGAAAAGATATTGCGCAGCTTCCCGAACGCTGCCCATCCAAGTTGGATTCGACGATTGACCTCCTTCTCGAAGTTAGATCTACCTAGCTGGACTGTTTGTCCCAGGTAGACGTAATGGTCTACAACTTCGAGAGTGGAGTCCCCAACTTTTATTGGAGTGGGTACTACATGGGCGTTTGACATGCCATGTTCATCTTCAGACCCACTTGTTGGGAAACTCTATTGAGGTCATCGAGCATTGTGCCGAGGTCCTCCAAGGTCTCAGCCATGACTACGATATCGTCGGCAAACCGAAGGTGAGAAATGCACTCGCCGTTGATATTGATGCCATGTCCTTTCCAGTTCAGAAGCTTAAAGACATCCTCCATTGCAGCGGTGAACAGTTTCGGAGAAATAACGTCTCCCTGTCTCACACCCCGCTGCAGTTGGATTGGTCTGGAGTTCTGATCCTGGAGCCGGACAGACATAGTGGCATTATCGTACAAACACTTCAGCACCTCGATATACCGGTAGTCAATTTGGCACCTCTGGAGAGACTGCAGCACTGCCCAAGTCTCGATCGAATCGAAGGCTTTCTCATAGTCCACAAACGCTAAGCATAGTGGCTGGTTATACTCTTCGGTCTTCTGTATAACCTGCCGCAGCGTGTGGATGTGGTCTATGGTACTAAAGCCCTTTCGGAAACCGGCTTGTTCGGGAGGCTGGAAGTCGTCGAACCTGCGCGCGAGACGATTCGTGATGACTCTCGAAAACAATTTGTAGATATGGCTCAGAAGCGAGATGGGTCTGTAGTTCTTCAAAAGGGTTTTATCACCCTTTTTAAAGAAGAGGACCACCACGCTTCTAAGCCACGCCTGCGGCGTTTTACCTTCGAGGATGACGGAATTGAACAGTTTCTGAAGGGCTTTCAAGACCGGTGTACCACCTGCCTTCAGAAGCTCAGCAGTTATTCCGTCATCCATCACCCGGCGCCTTATTGTTCCTTAACTGTTTGAGAGCCATCCTAATCTCGTACAGGCTGACGTCCGGGATGTCTTCGGTGTAGTGTCGGGTTAGCCTAGCTCTGGGGTCAGTTGCAGCTTGGCTGACAGGTGTCCGTGTTGTCGTGTACAGCTGTCCATAGAACCTCTCGATTTCCTCCAATAGCTCAGGCTTAGAAGACACGGTTCTACCGTCCGAAGTCTTCAGCTTCGTCAGTTGGCTTTGCCCCATAGACAGATCTCTTGCGAACACTTTAGAGCCCTAGTCATGTATTGTCATCATAACTCAGAGCGTGTGCAAAATTTCATCCTAATCGAAGACCGGGAAGTGGGTCAAATTAAGATTCCAAGATTTTTTTAGATACAATAATGGGGAGGCCGCCATATTGGATTTGTAATGACGTTTCTTAGCTAGTCATGTATTGTCATCAGAACTCAGAGCGTGTGCAAAATTTCATCCTAATCGAAGACCGGGAAGTGGGTCAAATTAAGATTCCAAGATTTTCTTACATACATAGTTACTTACAAGTGAAGCTAATATAAAGCGTGTAAATAAAGCGTGTAAAAACCGCATCAAAATCCGTTGCGTAATTTTAAAGATTTAAGCATACATAGGGACATAGGGACATAAGGACATAGGGACAGAGAAAGCGACTTTATTTTATACTATGTAGTGACTAGTGATCCTGATATTATGTTGGTTGTAATGATGGTAAAGTGAAAAATACCTGCGTTGATTGAAACCAAAGCAGCACTACACCATCGAAATTTCGTTGAAACGAAACTTCGGTGGTGTAGTGGTTAAAGCTGTTGCTTCCTATCCAAGAGACGTTTGTTTGATTACCGACTCTTATAAAGAGTTATTGTTTTTTTGTAATAATAAAATTTGTAAAAGAATATTAATTTAAATACTTTACAGTAAGAGTAAAAATATCTTAAAGACACCTGCACACATTTGCAAATGTTATGTATATGTATGTATAGTGGTGGTCGATTGTGGCCTTTTCTCTTAAATAAAGATAGATGCGACTTCTAATTTAATTACGTACGTATGTGTATATAAGTTTTTTTTTAGGCGGTGAACACCATGAGCTGACCTTACTATAAACTTGCATGAAATCCGCGCATTTCCTTCACATAGAGGCGTTCTGAAGGGTTCGCGCGAATTTCATACAAGTTCATTGTATGTTAAGCTCCCCCGCATCAACCGCGCCGTGTGCTTTAGAATATTATTGTTTAGATTTAAAAATTCACTCAAAATGTCCAGAAAATATCCACCACATGTCTTCGCCACAAGACAAAATGCGGCAGAAGTGCGTGATGCAGCGAAACAGTAAATCGAGGCCACCTGTTGTCCGTCTATAAATCCTCTTGTATCAAAATATCATCTTTTTAGCCCATTAATTATAGTGAAATTTATACGTAGGGACAAATCGTCATGGCGTTTCTTGGGATAAAGTATAGTCGACATAAAAATTGTTACTGTGAATAATTATAAAAATATATTATTTTGAATTCAAATAATATCAATAAAAATAGATGCGACTACGAATATATCAATATCATAAATCTAAAAAAAAACTATATTTTTCCACATACCTATACAATTACAAGTTTAGGTAGGTATTGTTGCAATATTTTTCAGACTTTTTGTTTTGATATAAATGTTTATACCAATATCAATGTACAGAAGTTACAATATACTCAATGCAGGTGAAAAAATAGGCCCATACGACAACATTCTTCTTTGCAACAATGATGCGTCAACTTTGCTGTCGCTACTTGTACGAATTTGGGCACGCACTGTTTTTTGTTGCTAAACGCATGGCCATCTGGTAAAAACTTTTTTGTACAAAAAGCAGACGCGAGACGCTAGCCTGACCCTTTCCTACCTTTATGCTGGCCCCCGTTTTTTATACCAACCAAAGAAACAGACCCCTCACAATATGTTGAATTAGCGTATTAGTAAATTTCTAAAGGCCTGATGAAATTTTTGATTGAACCGGCTAACGGATTGCGTCTTAACGGTTTTACCGAGCTTTTTTAGTAACCCTATTATAAATTTAATAACTTCGACAATTATGTTTCATCAATAGACGGAAACAATTTACGATTATTTGGCTTGGCCGTGCACCTGTACGATTTGACTTTATTGGAATAAGAACTCACTCAGACGAGACTCTCTTCACAATTAGACCGATTCAAGTTGACGCATTCCGTCATCTTTCATCCCACTCAGTTCAAGAGTCCACGTAATCTGTCTTCATAATCAGGAGCAGGGCAGAATTCCTTCTAAGTTCAAAAGCGGCCGACTGTAGTGCCAATCGAACTCCCGAGCCCTTGAGCAAATTTGAAAAAAAAATCCGGCGAATGATTGAGCGAGTGAGTGAATGAACTATCGGAGCGCGGATCTTTCTGTTTATTGTATTAACATTCGCCAGTGAATGCATATTGTGTGCAATGCGGGGGTTGCATTCAGGAATGCGGCTCATAGAAATTCTGCAGCAGAATTTGCGGTGGGGGAGTTACATTTTGATCGAATGCTTCATCAATTCAATGAATTTGTTCCGGTGCGATTAAATTTTTTGCTAACTTTTATTTTATCTTTCAAACAGTATTAAGTTGTATTAATACTTTTCTTACAAGGCATTTTTAAGGATAAATATACAATGTTTGATTTAAACGATTCGCTTTGTAAATCTAGTTGATCTTTACAAGAAGTCTGCTCATGCGGTTGGACATTTGCTCTACGAAATTCAACCCTACTGCTACTGATTATGGGCGCTCTGATGGTCACCATGTCCAGCCGCATAATGTGCTGGCTACTGTACAAAAGGGCTTTTATTTATTTTTTCAATATTACGGGAAATTTTTCGTCAGGCCATATTATGACGACTATTAAAACAAATTACCTACCTTATCCAGTATTAAGCGGTTCTAGCAACCAAACAACAGAAATTTCTGTAGATTACAATCTAAAATCCATGTTCCTATTTTAAATTCATGATGTACCTACCTAGGTCACAGAATACCGAATAGTACTGCCTAGGTGTCGTCGGAGCCCTTTTTTCCGTGATAATTAAAGAGTTAAAAATTGTTTTTTAAAGGAATTATTATGAGGGTATTGAGTTACATACTTAGGTTAGGTCAAGTCTAGTTTTTTGTGTAGAGATGTCCAAAGCAAATACAAAATTTATGTTTTCTTATGTTCGGTAGTAGCTAGTACGTAATCTCGGCAATAAAAGCTTCATCTAGGGTGGGTATCGATTAGGCCGCGCGGTAATAAGTTGGCAGGCTAGCGTCCGGCGGGCGGGGCGGCGATGGCGGTGCCAAGCCGCGTGACCTGTGGCCTCTGCCCACCTCGGCTGAACCGCGGTACACTACCGCGGTACCTATAGACACAGATAATATATTAGCTACACAAAAATTGTTCGCTTAAGTAATTGAGAGTCGAAGAACACACAGTGTTGCTTGTTGAGGTGACAAGCTGCGCCGCCGCAGAGATTACTATGAACTTGTATGAAATTCACACATTTGCACGGATTTCATAACAGTTCAAGGCAAGTTAGGGTTATCATCGTGTTTTGGGCCTATAATTTTGTTGTTACTCATTTTATTGTTCTTTTGTCGAGTGATTTCCGCCACAGAATTACTATAGGTAGTGTTTTAGGAGGTAGCTATAGGCACATAGCTAGCTGAGTAACTACATCAGGGTTCACCTGTATAACCAACAATAAATGTGATCCCTAAATCGCCGGCTAAGCGTGTGGAATATGACATTACCTCTCGACTAGGCCTTAATAAAGTGTAAGCTTTAGTAAATTTGTAATAGCTTTTTTAGATTATTATTGCTGCCAACTTTGAATCTCAGTACCTATAGTAGGACGCCAGAAAAAAAAAAAAAACATTGTTTTGAATAGATTGAAGAATAAGTTGCCGTACCGTGTCGCAGGGAACGTACCAATAAAATACAGAACCAAATGGCTGAGTCAGTCACGAAGGCCACCGAGCGATATTCGACATGCAACCACATTGGTTACCACAACAACCTACCCATAGACACCAGCCTCATTTGATGTTAGCTCATATAGGTACGTCACTTTCTTCAATAGCCAATACCCAATAGTCAAGGATGTCTTAAGGGAATTCCTACTCCAGAATATGGAGGAAATCCGGCGTTGATCTCTGATAGCAGTCCATAAAAAACCTGTAGGGTGCTGATGTTAGAGAGAGAGAGAGAGGTATACATGTAATCTCCGTTGCCCATTTTCTAGATAATACCACCCCGAAGTAAATAAGCCTTAGTGTGCCTTAGTCAACCTGGGTCTATAGGGCAAATTGGACAAGCTTTATAATTACATTTAAACCCTTTCATTTCTGGGATGACTTCAAAATTTAGTCAGTTATCTACATAATAATAGACTAATAGTCAAAGCAGAATTAATAACAATATAATATTGTAAATTTTTTTGTTAGAAGGACTTTGGGTAATGTAGATAAATTATGTAAATTCTTAAGTTCCTGACTTGCACCTGCTGTATATCCCTTCTTAAACGATTGATAATAAAACAATCACTTTTATTAATTCATTTTAATTACTTTCCTCCTTTTTTTTCTCTTTTCCTTTAAATTTATCTTTTATTTTTTACAACCTTCGCGTATAGAAACATTAGGTACCTAGAATCCAAGGTTGTCCTAGGTAGACGGTGACGTGCCTTAAAGACATTCAGCCTGAATAGATAAACTAGCAAACTATAGATAATGTTAATAGTTTTCTATCGGTAGGTACAGGTAGGTTTTTATTTTGTAGGGTAGATTTAATTCAAGTAGTGTTGAAATTTCAAACCAATGAATATTCCCAAATTTTTTTATGTCTCTTGGAAATCTATATTTCATTAAATATATAAAATTGAACCCCTATTTCTCTAGGTCGTCACGCTATATAACTTAAGAATGGCTTTACTGCTTAGGCCGGCGTTGCTCTAAGCTTTACTGATTTCATAATTTTTTTGACATGTTTATAATACATCGTAGATGGTTCTTACATTTTAAAAATTAAGGAATAGTTGCGGGCGAACAGCTAGATTACAATAATAATGTTTGTCAAAAAAGCTCGTAAGAACATTAGTATTTGAAACAGAACACCCCGATTTATATTTTCCACTTGTTTAATTTCCTTCGCCAGCTCACAGGCGTAGTTTTCTTTACAATGTTAGAGTATCATTAAAGACCTGTCTGAAAACTTATTTTTACTTAACTGCCTCCCCAATTTAACGCGACACAGACTTCTGAAGGGAGCAGAAAGCTAGACCCTACTCCAATTTCCATTAAGAAAACTGACAGCCCTTTATCTGTGTGTCTCACCTAAATTCCTATACAGCCAACATTGAGAAATCACGTACAAGTACTAGAAAAGATACCTCGAATACATTCTATGCGCCAACATTGCGGCAGCGGGAGCAAGTCCGGCTAAGCTTGTATCGTTGTACTTTTTGAATTGACATATTAAACGAGTATGACAAACAAAAACAGTAGGAGCGTTTTTCTCCTCCCGCTGCCTTTTCTTTTCCTTTTTTTGCATTGACACAATATTATGTCAATTAGGGAGGCGAGCGGAATGCACGGGGAGAAGAAAAACAAAAGACAAATGCCATAGAAGTTGGAGATTTCGCCCTCCAAATGTCTTCAATTAATATTACTAGGGTGGGGAGTATCATTTCTATGTACGCTTGTACAATAGTAGTTCAGTGACAGCCAACCATACCTACTAAGCCATCTACTAACCTCGCCTTCATAAAACAAACAGTAGGAGCGTTTTTCTCCTCCCCCTAAAGGGGGGTGTAGGGGGTGTCCATATAGCGCGGGGCGGTGATATCGCGCCCTCGGCCCGTGGCCATTGCCCGCCCAAGGCCCTGGGACTGCATGATTTATGGGGGTTACCTTGCGGCTGTTCGTGCTAGTCTATAGCTGTGTAGGGTTGCTTATGGGTCGGCTAAGATCGTATTTTAGACTTCAAATGTGCCTACTTTAATACTGGTAGCTTTTAATGTCGACTTTTTATTGTTTTTTATGACATTGATTAAGATCTATTTGATGATTATACAGACCTGGATAGATAGGTTCTTTTAGATAGATATCTAAACGAGTTGTCATTACTAATTTAAATGTAGAAGTAGGCAGTCTGTTTGATTCGAATTTTCACTAAAAGTAAAACGAATAGTACTCGTAGAACAATTGAAATAACTACTTTAAAACACATACTACTCACATTCTTCTGTTGTAGAATTTTTATCAATATAAAATGAAAAAAAAAAATAGTTAAAATGAATACGAAAATATGACATAATAATATTAATATTTGCATTTTAATAACATTTCTTACTTTATAAACATTGCATAACGAATAACGTTTTCAATCACCTGTTTTTTTATTTTTGATTCACTTTTTATCCTTGCATAGGATGCAACGGTTTTAACGAACACGATATCTTCTTAAAATTATGCAACGACGTATTTTTATTATAATACTATATACACAACAATTGGAAATAACAATTTATTTCCTAAGTTTGAAACCGGTTCATACTAAACAGATTTTTTATATGTAACAACTGTGTAAATTACACGGTACTCAATTACACTAAAAAAAGTGAAGAAAAAAGTACAATGGCGGCTTCTGTTTACTTCAATGTATAAAAAAATGCAAGGGGGCTTTTTTGGTTGCAACTTTGATACCGAGATAAAAGCGGAGTCGTTATATGCTAATTTACAGCTTTTTCTTGAAACAAAGTTTTAGGGATAGCTACCTACTTCACATCACAATAATACATCTATTTAAAACTGCCTGCATCAATCTCTTCTGCTTAATGATATCAGCATATCACCGTACATCCCCGATATATAAAATGTAATAAAGTAAAACAATAATGTGGTGTGTTTTAAAAGTGGTAAAATCTTATTCTATATTTACGCCATCAAAAGGGTAAAACAGTAATGTTAAAAGCACATATGGTACCAAACATTTTTTGTATTTTCTTAACCCATTGACCGATTTCTCGAATACCTCATTTCCTGTTCTTTTTATTCTCATAAAAAATGTCTGTAAAAACTGGTACCACGTGCCTGGTGCCATAAACGGTATTTTATTATAAACCACCTGACGGTGTAATGCGTTTTAGATTGTCTATTAATTCCTCCTATAACCGTTTCGTGTTTGCTTTAGTGCAAGTTCCTTTAAGTTTCACAAAAAAAATTAAGTCAGAAAATTAAGGCTATAAAATGAATCAAAATTTTGAATGAATGCTGTTTTTTAAATTAAATAACAGTTCTACAGATCATATTTGAGGTTATTTTAAGTCGGATGTTTTTGCATGCATCCTAAACTAGTGCGATCGACGCGGTAAATCGAGGTTTGACGGCCCTAAAACTTAATTGACAATCTTGCATTCCTTTTTGTTCTTTAAAAAGTGGAAAGAACGTACAGACTCTAAGTTTAAGTGAAATCTTAATAACTACAATCTGGGCCATTGTTTACTTAAAAGAAAGTCTAATAATGATGCTACTTTTAAGCCAAAATCTAAGACACAGATATACCCTGAATATCCAATCACTGAAGCATACATACTTACCCAAATTTGTTAAACCAACGAAACGGCAGCGTGACTCTAGCTGACATTTGAATGCGACAGTGGACGGCAGACGTGTCAAGCTCAGTAGATCACATTATGGGAGTGGGCGAACTAATCTTCTGTACCGTACTGCGATTTTATGATTCCAATTTACTACTCCCGTGTTCCATGGTGTGGCCACGGTGATAAAATGTTGCTTTTCGAACTTATGAGTTTTAAACGTTTCATCGATATGATTGTCACTGTTTACTGCGCTGGTAACCAAAAAAAGACCTTGTGTACTATTTATCCGAGAAAAAATTCCAATACATGAATCGAACTTGTACATAAATTGAACTACCGCAAAGAAGCTATTAAGTTTTTCATATAATTTTCTTCATTTGACCATAATATTCAAAACTAGATGTTATGTTCGTTCAAAATTTCTGAAAATTGTAAGTAGCCTGGTTGTGCTTGTTGTTTCTCATCTTGTGTCTCCCATGTAATTTGTCGATAGACGTCCAGTCTAGTGCTCTTACTTTTTGTTCTATTCGCATTCATAATGATTCAGAAGTTTAGACTTCAGTTCCATATCAACATCATCTTAGCCCCTCAGTTGACCAACTAGTCTACAGAGCAAGGCCTAAAATTTCAACAATCGATCTGGCTTTGGCCGCATTTAGTACGACTTGAGAAGTTTTGACACTCAGTTCCACGTTAGCATCATTTTAGCCCCTTAGTTGACCAGCCAGTCTACCTGAGCAAGAAGTTTTGTCACTCAATTCTACATTAGCATCAGTTTAGCCCCTTAGTTGACCAGCTAGTCTACCTAAGCAAGAAGTTTTGACACTCAGTTCCACATAAGCATCATTTTAGCCCCTTAGTTGACCAGCCAGTGTACCTGAGAAGCATCTCGTCACGGTGCCGGCGATCCGGCGCGTGCGGTCACGTAGGAAGTCGTTTGTCCTCCGTCACACATATGACTTTACTGTGCCATTGTCTACCGTTGTCTTGGTCATTGCTCAACCCGTTTATAGACGAGTTATTGGGATTGGGATTGCGTTACGTCAAATGAGCAACGTCGTGGAATTATTCCTTTTTTATTCGTAAATCAGGAGTATTGTTCATTATTAAACCAAAATGGGGTCATTTTATCCATGCTTAAGTAGTTCTAAGTCGTTAATTGATGTAAGATATTATTTATATTTTTATAAAGGTAAATAAAGTTATATCTTTTTTACGCTTTGTTTTGTTTTTAATAATTCCCATGGCTTTGATATTACCACGGAAAAGTTAAACACACGTTAAACGCTTGTATAAAAAAGTCTTGTATTAAACAACACCATAGATCATGTTCCAGACCCTCACTAAAATGAATGAATGTTGTACAGAAGAACAACACAGGTGGTGTCAAATCTAGAGTAAACAAGAATTTTTTAGTAATACTTATCTCACCTATTTCGACCTCACTGAAATCAAAAGTAACTTCATTATTTATCAAATAGGTAACAGCTCGTATATGTCCCCACCGAGGGGCTCGATCCTACCCTGATACCAGGGTGAAAAGGCCTTAGTCGACCACGCTGGCCCAGTGTGGTTTCGATGAAGGAAAACATCGTGAGGAAACCCGCACACACCTGCTGCGAAGAAATTTAAGGGTTGTGTGTGAATTTGACCAAATAGGTACTAACTCCAACCAAAAGTGTCAAAATACAGAACAGAATAAAAAACCGCTCTAGGTACTTAAAACGCCCTCACATGCTCATCAAGAGCAACGAGATTAGCCATTGCAGAACTCGCTTGACAATATGCATTAGCCGCAGTTAGCCGTCCAAATGATAGATGTCATGAGATGTTAACGATCTCAACGCTTTGCTGCTCCTCAAATTATCCGAAAGACCAACGCCCTGATGCTCCGTGGCACATGACAGCTTACGGTGCTCTATGTCCAACAGTTCCGCATACAGATAACATCTAGATTTTCTGCAAAGGTGGAGGTACTTGAAGAACTGTTGTATCTTAGAGCGACGGAACTGATAGCTTATGAATTAAAAGATGAGAAATGAGGAAATACTAGAATATAAAATATACTTACAGACATTAGTTCATTTGACGAATTTGCATTCAAACAGATTACTATAAAGCCTTAATTATCTGATACTAAATACATTACTGTTAGTTTCAAATCAAACCACCTTAAGTTAATAAAAGTACCTATACAACTTAATTAGAGTCATAAATTACCACGCATAATGCTCGCTTAATAATCGTGTGGGTTTCGAGGTTGACCTACCTCATAAACCCTGGTGATCGAGTTATTAAGCCATAGACTTTGACGACTACATCCGTAAAATAGTGGTTTACGTGCCTTCCTAAGCAAGGAATCGTGATTCTTCCGGACAATTAGGTGATTCTGCATACAATTTCCTAACCAAACTGGGGAAAGATGTTACGAATACCGGGATTAATACTCCGAACTAAAGACTTCGAAAATGAGGCGAGCATTTTACCGCTCGGTCACTTATGAAAATAAAACTTCTGTAAAACCAAAGAAAAATTCTGAATATTAAAGGTCGTACCAATATAATAAGAACCGCCAGGAAACAGGAATAAATCAAACATGACGTGTAAACACCGGCGTTTCCTTTGACCACATTAGTAGGACCTTTATCAGAGCATCTTAGAGAGAAACAAGCCCATAACAGGCTTTAGACAACCGACGATTGTTCCTCATATCACGTGCTGCGCAAACATCAGCATGTTTAACACTTGCGTTAGGGATTATTGCTTATTGTCATTCTGTTGATCTGATGAAAACTGTTTATTAAAGTTACTTGAACACTTCCTTTAATTGTATTTTGTACTATCACTGTTCATAGATTTAAATATTGCATTCAAGAAAAATATTTGTTATTGTAACAAATAAAAATTGTGAATTAGAGGTAATTGATTGTTTCTATTGTTTTTCAGCTAAAAACTAATTAGTCGCTGAATAAAAATACATAAAGTACTTAAGGTCTATGAACGAGAACTTCGATTAAGGGACTAATTTCAGGGTAAGCAGGCTCAAGCCCTTTGGCATTATAGGTTGTTCAAATGATCTAATAAGTCAGTAATCGGTACAAAATACTTACATCAAGATTTGAGTCTGTGACTAAGTCACACGTAGCTACTGTAAAATAACTGATATCAAACTCCCCATACATTATCAAAAATGAGACTAGTCACCACCATTAGTACACGTCACGTCGTCGTGTGCAAACGTCAAAGTCAAAGTCAAAGTTTATTTATTTTCAACTTTATAATATTTACATCACTTAGTTAATGTCTTTGAGAATGCACAGCGGTCATGCATATTATGTTATCTACTCATTTGTGATTTAAATTTGTAACTAGTTCCATTCAGTAGCTCCGTGTGACACCAGGCTTACGAGTACAATCACAAATAAAAGTGAAGTAAATTAAACGTGTAATCAAACAGTAAACCGGGACCTGTGTCCGTTTTGATTACGTCTGCTCAGATAACAGGCTGTCTTATTTAATTTAGAGACGTTTTATGTTTGTCAGAGAGAGATAACTCTGTTATTTATAGAGGCTAGCAAAGCCTTCAGGTTTATGATTTAATTCTTGATTGTCGAGTTTGTCCCATTTGCGTGGTGTAATGATGATAGCGCCATGTTTGCGGCTGTAAGATTGCGCAATTCTGTTTGGTAATCTTCGCAATCTCGGCTTGTCAATTTTCGCGAAACTACTCATGTTAGTAATTATTGCAGCGAAATCGTTCTGACTGATATTTAGATAGATTTGAACTTTGGTCGAGTCGCCGTAATGGACCTTAGATTTGGTGTGAGCGGTAAAAACCGCTAGTACAGATTTTTGCTAGTCTAGTGGACATAACAGTAGACTTATGTATTACGTATTAATAAGAAGGTATTGTAAGAAGAAAGAAGAAGAGAAAAAAATGACGTTATAATACGAAGACCAAGAAAAACTTAGAGGAAACCTGTTGCATTATGTAAATATTTCAATTTTATTTTCTATCCAAAGTAAAATTAAAGTTGGGTTAGTTAGGTTTGACCACCTCAAAGGCATTTAATTTTTTTTAATATCTGGCTTAATTATATAAAATTATAATTCTACTTACCTTTTATGCTTTATCATTTATTACCTAAGAAGAACTTAGTGAAAAAACCTGGGTATCTGCGTGGAGAGAGCAAAGAATTGCTATATCGTAATTTGCTCAGATTTTTAACTACAGTCGGCTGAGCTATTGTTATACAATCAATTTTTATGGATTTTTACAACACAATAAATACTCAACTAGTCTCCAAACAGATCCATGGATTATAAATGAAGATTATAGGTAGAGATAGTTATGTAGATAAGATATAGTAATTATAATAGTCAGTTACTCAGAACTGTGACCATTATCCATCACTAGCAATAGATGCAAAATCGATACACAGGGTCATAAAACATTACATCCATGCATATCGAACGCGGAAACATTGTGTTTGTCCAATATAATTTATGTGGCTTATTGTCCTACGAAAATCGTAGGCCCGTTTCATTAATCGTCTAACGAAAAAATTGCAATAAAAGACCCCATGGTCAGTGCTGCTATTATTAGAATCGGACTGTGATTTCTGCTGTGCGATGCTTCGCGCTGTTCACTTACTATTCGGATCTGACTTTGTTCGTGTGGTTTTTGAGTTATAGTTTGCTTTTGTATAATGGTTTTTTTAATGGACGTAATTTTGTATCCCAATAGTTCTATTTTGTTTTATTATTTTCTTTTCGTTCAGTTATGTTAAATATGTTTTATTATGTCCTGTAAATCTTGAAAACAATTAATGTAAATGTCGAAGTTTTGATATTTGTTACTCAATCACGCAACAACAACGTCTGTACGGAATAAAATGAAATTTATAAGTTTTTATTACTTAGATTGAAATATAGGATCCTTTGGAAAATATATGAACATGCAGGCGACGATGCCGCGGACCACAGCTTGCATTTTATGAAGATGAAACTAAATGAAAATTGATTTTCCCGATGACCTACATTTCATCAGAATAGTCACTCTTATCAATACCGTTAACTCTGAACCATAAGAACATATAAACAACATTTCTAACGCTTTTATTATATTAGTGAGGAAAATAATAATTTTTATTCATGGTTGGTTTTTGCCTGCAATTGGCTGGTGTCTCACATCCATTTATCAATAGCATAATCTGCGACAGTTATTCATATTGAGCTCGATTTATTGGCACAATTAAACCATTGAGTCGCACGTCGGATGTTAGATTAAAATACTTAATATTTCCTCTATATTTTTATGTTAACAAAATGAACTTGTCATTTATTCTTGGATGTGCTCTTTTAATGCATTGAAGGTATATTCCCCTAAAAAGCCAGTCAAGTGCGAGTTCAACTCGCTTGGAGAGGATTCCGTATATATTATAGATACATGTACCTAGATGAAGTTCATTGGAAACAACTGGACTGGTAGATTTTAAATTGTACTTATGCAAATCTGTGACCTGTAATATTTAATGTGTTTGTTTGCTACTCAGTTGTCCTTCTTTCACGTCGCAACAGAGCTTCAACAAGTTATACTTTTTAGTACGTTGTTTGGTGATTTGAGAAAGACATAGGCTATTTTTTACTTCGGGAAAATACCTCATTCCGATTAGAAATATGGTTCAAGCTATCAAAGCCGCGGGGCGAAAAGCTCGTTAGACAGTAATAAAATAAGTATTTCCTAGTAGAAATTTCTACCTTAGCAATAAGAGATTTTGTACACACGCGCAGGACTCGTCGTGGAGATCTTTCGGTGAGGCCATTGCCCAGCAGTGGACGTCTTTCATCTGAAATTATGATGATCATTGTTGTAAATTGTATTTTTTTTCTAATATTTCTGTTTGCAAGCAATAAAGTATAATACAGTTTTCTATTCTATAAAAAAAGTATAACAGACATCTCAATGGAGGTCGCTGTTCCGTCCCCTAAGGTGAAAGGTCGCGTGGGGAGCTCTACGGTCAGCGGCGAATGGTACGCCTGGTCCCGAACCCCCGACCTCAACATGAAAACTGCTTTCTTTACAACTTGCTTCTTATAACACTAGAATATTAGGTACGCCAAATAAAAACTAGAAAGAAGAAAATGACGACTAGAGAAAAACATCATGATTTAAGGAATTTTATCGTAGACTAGCTTTCTCCGGCTCCGCTCCGTTAACAGTTTTTCCCGTGGGAATGAGGCATTTTCCCGCGGTAAAAGGTAGCCTATGTTACTCAGGGTAAATGTACGAGTAGCTTTCTAATGGTGAAATAATTTTTTTAATTGGTTCAGTAGTTTTGGAGTTTATTCGTTACAAACATACACACAAAAATACAAATCTTTCCTCTTTACAATAATAGTATGATTACAACAGAATCACGACCGCATTACCTCGAAATCATACACAGGTGAACCGAGACTGAATTTTGTTGGACTACCTATATGACTATCCGCACCTAACTAATTTTCCACCCATCCACCACCTTTTTAAGTTTTTCTATTTTGATATAAAAAACTAGCGACCCGCCCCGGCTCTGCACGGGAAAATGGTTATTAATTGTGGGTTATGCTTAAGTATATTATGCATGTATTATAGATATAAACCTTCCTCTTGAATCACTCTATCTATTAAAAAAATCGCATCAAAATCCGTTGAGTAGTTTTAAAGGTTAAAGCATACAGAGGGATATATGGACATAGGGACAGAGAAAGCGACTTTGTTTTATACTATGTAGTGATAGTGATAAATCTACCTACACATCAATTATTACTTTATACGTCTTACTCAAGTTCTTCTTCCAAGAGAATTTTTGTATAGAGAAGCAGATCTATATTCCGCTTCATCCTAACATGAAATCATCTATCTTCTATCTATACTATGATAAAACTGAAGAATCGGTGTGTCTGTACATTGATTAAAAAAAACTGATTGTAGGTGATAAAGGGAGTGTAGCTGAACACAAAAATATAAGTTTTGAAAAAAATGTACGTCTGTCTGTTTGTACACGCTAATCTCTGGAACCGTTGGGCCTATTTAAATGAAACTTTGCATGGTGGTACCTTATATCCCCGGTCAACATCTTAGATACTTTTACAACGGGAAAAAAAAAAAATCAACGCAGGCGTAGTCATGGGCGGACAGCTAGTTTACAATATTAGCGTAAAATTTTGCTGTTTCCAAGAGCGGTAAACAAAAGGCACTGTCCATCACAAAGTGCCAAAACTTCAGTCGCGGACAAATTATGCTAAATTCGATCAAACTTTAAAATCTAATCATATTTTAATTAATAAAGGCTACAACGGAATTCATAATCAAATTTCAAAATTGATTCTATTTTATACTGTAGTTATTTTTTGTATAACTTACTGGTTTAACAAAATTTGCTGAGAGTTTGACTTGAGCTTTTTGTTTCATCGAAAAGAAACTGAATCATACAATTAATAAATTAAAGAGTATATTGATTTTTGGATAAAGTTTGTAATTCGAATATCATCCATCAAGCAATGGGTGCGATAAAACTTTATGATTTCCATTATGTTATTATTAACTCGATGTATTTCTTATCGATAAATATTTGTGAATGAGTATTCTGTTAGCTCAAAACTGAAGCCAATTTTCTGATCATATTAACACTAGGCAGGTAAGTATTGCATGTTAGTTAATTTTACACACCTGTGATCTTTGGTAAAATACAAAAACCATACAGTTCAAAGAATTCTGTACATTTTGACGACTCTTACCCAAATAAATTATCATGCCTTTACTTCAAGAGGTTGGACGAATCCGTTCTCTAAAATCCAGATATTATACCTACTACTTTTGCTGCCTAGTCTATTCTTTATGTTCTATGTCAAATTATGCTAAATAAAATAAAAAAATCTATTCTAATATTTTCTATTCTCTAATATGGCCATCTCTAAATGCTCTAATGGTTTTTTTTTCTCTACGCTTGTGTCGCATAAATTGACGTATCAGTCTTCACCAGACTTGACTACGAGTATAAATGGCTAAACAAATACAGTCTGCTACAAACAACCAAAGAATTTATCATTCAAGTGTCTTCAAAAACTTGTCAAGTTGCCACCAATTTGTGCTATCGCCTGCCACTGGTCGGTGACCAGCCTGCATTTACATCGCTATCTAACAGTAGCCCATGTACTACCGGGAAAACCACACAACCTTTTGCCAAAACCACCTTTACCACCCTACACAAACGACACAAAATCTACTGGCAAATTATGGACGAAAACCTGAGGAAAACAACCGTCGCTTTTCAATCGAAAATCACTTTAGCGTCGTAATATTTAAAGTAGGAACTCGTTTGATGTTTTCAAGAACAGTTCGACAACAATGAAGCACCTATGTACCCGCACGTCCTCTTTAGATAAGATAAAGTCGTGAAATGTACGACACTAATACGTCGGTAATGTTACCGATACGGTACCGGTACGGACCGGTAATTAATTTCCCGATAAATACCGGTTTGTAAGCAATTATTTGGCCGCGTGAAAGTTAAGATAGTGAGGCTGTTTTTAATCAGTATTCGGCATAGGAATTATTTATCATTTTAAAAATGCTTACATACAATTAAAAATAAAAATCCTAATTTTAAAAATACTCTATTGACTCATTAAAACTATAAATACATCTTACCTCTAAGCCTTGAAAATATTTCTAAGGTATAATCATCATGTCGTATGGCAACCACGGCGATAGATCCTATGTGGATCCTATATAGGAATTCTTAAGTTTTTCAACCACTTTTCAGCCGCCCTGCCGCCAGGGTGTGACAATGCATTCTGGAAATGCCACCGGAGAATGAGTAGAGTGGACACTGACAGTCTTTCACAATGTAGGCCTACGGTCGGGCTCCCCACACTCGTAGGCCGGAATATTGACTAAGGAATATTGTAAAGTAAAGGACAGTAAAGTTGGATCTGTCCAATTTTATTTCAAGCATGGCACGAACCATTGGGATCAACATAACAATTTGAATATGAATCGAATTGTTACGATCTCTGCTGCATGGACCCTGCAGCATAATAGCACCGAGTGCTTTCCAAGTCTACTGAATGTAACATTACACAGACTAAGTCTAGTCTAGTCTAGCCATTGGTCTAGGGTCTACATTCCGCAGTCTACTTCCTACGGTGGTTCCAGGAACGCGGAGGTCCCGCCGGCCCTTTCATTGCATAATGATCACTTATAGGATGCGCACACGCTCCCCACACGCCTAGAGATGCACTGCGGACCTGCGCTCGATGTATTTCTTATCGATAAATAATAGTGATTGAATATTCTGTTTGCTTGGTTCTTGGCTCAGAATTGAAGCCAATTGTCCGTGAATGTCATAGGAGATGACTGTAAATACATTTTTTTTATTGAATATGCGTTGTTGATTTCAACTCATAAATAGAGTTTGGCAAATGAAAGTAGACAATCGATGAAATTGGAAAACGTTGTACTGGCAACAAATTTACATAGAAAAAACAGTATCAAATTAGGTAAATCCATAGAATCGGGGTTGCCAAGATTATTTTTTTCAAATTTGCTAGTTTTTTCATTGTCTACTTTCACTCTACGTCCCCATAGAGGGTTGTTGATTTCAAATATTAAGTACCTTAAATTTGTATTCAGTTTTAGTCGTTCGTCTGAAGTCTTACTTTAACTTTGCCTACTTTCCCTAGTTGTCCGACTTCCCAAACTATTCGAAATTCCTTACAAAAATTTTCCTTCAACGTCAGAGCATCGAAAAAATAATAATTATCATTGTTACCATTTCAAATTGACTATAACTATTTCTAAAATGACTACGAGTGTTGTTTTTGTTGTATCTGAAGAATAAGAACAAGTTAAATTGAAGGGATTTGTCACTAAACGACACTGTATTATAAATTGAAGCAAACAACTCTGACCATATATCATTAAGGCACCAGTTACATCAATATAGCTTGTAAACACATTGGTCATGTTATTAACATTGAACTTTGTGTGAACCTAGCATTAAAATAATTAAATAGATTGCAAATACCACTTAAATTAAAACAGATTGCATGCAACATTGTTGCTAACTATAAAATTATCTTAGGCTTATGCCTGCACAAAGTACGTCTATTGAATGGACAAGTTCAAACTATTCATAGTTATTTTTCTATCAAAAGAAGTCGTGATACATTGTAGCCCGGCGTACAACATATAAAAGACCCTTTATATTTTTAAGATGGGTACCTGAAATTAATGAAATTTTCTAACAAATTATTCCTGTATAGCTTGTGTACAGTCAAGTGCAGGGTAAGCTAAACACACACACGATTCTGTTTCTTATTCAATGTATACAGAAGCCACCACATGCGGATGGACATTCACACAACGAAATTCACCCCTACCGATACGGAATACGGGCGCTCTCAAGGTCAATATGTCCAGCCACATTTGCTGGCGACTGTACATAAAAACAGATGCAAAGTTTAAAGTGTTTAGCTTAGCGTGCTTTTGACTGTACAAGACCGAGTAAAGACTTAAACGAAAAGGATAAAAAAAATTAATCCTTTGGAATAATTAGTAGAGTTTTAATAAATATCCATGGTATTCTAGCTTGTAGGACAATATTAACTACGAATTTTTTTTAAAAAAAACGGCAGGAGATATATTTTATCTTTTCTAGATTTTTTTGATAAACAGATAAAAAATGTATTTACCCCTAACTTACATCTTACTAATAGGTATTATAAACGCAAAAGTTTGTGAGTATGGATGGATGTATGTTTGTTACTCTTTCACGCAAAAACTACTAAACGGATTTCAGTTGAACTTCACAGTAATCTAGCTTATACAACAGAATAACATATAGGCTTCTTTTTACCACGGGAAAACACCTCATTCCCACGGGAAAAACGGTTAATGCGGGCGGATCCGTGGGGCGGAAAGCTAGTACTTCAATATAAATACTTTGTGTTGCTGCCTTAAGATGAAATTTACATAATTAGTAGATTTGTGCTAGTTAGCGTCAGGAATTACTGATTATATTTGCTGTAGTATTTAATAACGGAAAACCCGTTTAGTAGACTATTTACATACTGATTGCATTGTGATTCCGGCCGGCCACCCATTTACGCGTATTTTCCCTTAGGTTCTCTTTATACGTAAGAAACATTAATAATATGCTCAAGCTAAACTCTATTTTTTAAATATTTTACAGGGTTATTTCAAATTTTGTGCTTTTTTGTGGACGTTTGATTCAAGGATGGATGGATGTGTGGATGGATGTTTGTTACTCATCGACGCAAAAACTACTGAATGGTTTTAAATTGAACTATGCAATACTTATACATCAGAATAACACATAGGCTACCTTTTACAGCGGGAAAATCCGTCATTCCCAAAGGAAAAACTGTTAGAGCGCGCGGAGCCGCAAAGCGGAGAAGCTAATAAAATATACTAGTGTTTTTTACTTTATGTACCATTTTTAGTAATCCCATCACGGAGCGAGCTTTTAAATGAAGTCGTTATGACGATAAATTTCTTCGAAATTTTTTTTCGAAAAGTTATTTCAAAATAAAACTTATTTATGAATTATAGTTTTTTTTTACTATGATATTAGAAGTTAAAAAAGCTTTACCCAAACCATTTATTCCTTTACAGTATTTGATTCCTACTTTACGCGTAAAATGGCGGTATTTAATCTTTGATATATGAAACGCTTCTTTTTATTTTTCAATATTTATCTTAGCATAAAATATGTGTACAGGCTCCAAATTAACCCTATATTAGCGATGGAGTTCATTAGGCGGAAGTCGCTAAATGCGACGAAATAAAAAATAAAATAAGTAAAATGATCCAGCATATCGATCGATGTATCCCCTCCCTCTTTACTATGGTCGGCGCGTTATTTCCATAGCTAATTGTAAATTGCGCGACCCTGTCAACGCATGCGCGCTAATGTGTCATAATACCGTCGCCCGCGCACCGTCCACGAACCACGTGCCGCTATTACGAGCTTTTAGGTGACCTTAGAAAGGGCTAGGGTGTTCGTGCATGCGACATAGTTATTTTGGTAATTTACTTTAAGGGTTATTTTTCCAGACAATTTTTTTGCAAAATTTTTCTTTTTTTTTTAAGTTTTATTTACCTCTTTAAGAAAAGAGCGTGCGTTTGTATTGACCTTTATATGTTTTACCTTTATATTTTTTATATGTTTTACCTATATTTGATAGCGTCATTTAGTATAATGTTAAAAATAGAGTTAATAAGGACATAAAAATAATATTTACCAGCAAATTACATATTATAATAGCAGGTTATGCTCAAGTTTGGATCGCACAATTAGCTTTATCCAGCAAAAAAGAATTATCTCTATGACTTTTCCGGACTTGATGTAGTGTAAATGGGACCATAAGTACTTGAAAATCCAGATGGACCCACTAGTGGAACCTAGCGGTGGAACCAACCGTCCGAAACGTAATTATCGACCATACATTGCTTAACACACTAGCCATGTAAGTTTTTTTTGACATTTACTTTAAAACAAGAGCAAAGGATATTTCCTTAACGTAAAAATAAACACAAAGCTATAGGTACGTATCTAGCCACTAATTTTATTTAATACTAGCTGTCCTCCCGCGGCTCGCCTTTTTCCGTGGAAATGAGGTATTTTCCCGCGGTAAAAAGTAGCCTATGTTACTCTCCATCCTTTCAACTCTAATGCTAACTCTATGCCGAAAATCAGGTCGATTGGTTGTTTAGTTAGGGCATGAAGGAAGGACAAACAAACCAACACACTTTCGCATTTATAATATTAGTATGGATGAATATGTTACAAATAAACGTAGTATTCTGATTGTTTTCCTCGGGGACACAGGAAGGCGTCATAATAACAGATGGAAACTAATCGTTGGACAGTCTACCATCATTAATACGCATCACCACACGGCCGAGTGAACATAACATTTATATACAGTCAACCACGCAGGTCTTACATCTTATTACAGTACAGTCAAGAGCAACCTGCGCTAAACACTTTGGACTTTCGTTAACAGCTCATATATGACCTCACCGAGGGGCTCGAACTTATCCTGATACCAGGATGAAAAGGCCTTAGTCGACCACGCTGGCCCAGTGCGGGTTGGTCAACTTCACACACTTCTCTACTTCATATTCAAGAGCCTTTGAATTTTTTCGCAAGTGTGTGCAGGTTTCCTCACGATGTTTTCCTTCACCGTAAGGGCGTCGAATAAAATGTACATATGAATTCAACATATTGGTACGTGCCGAGGTTTGAACCCGCAAACTTTTCAAATAACACTTAAAATAATTTGATAACTTAAATACTACAGCATCAGAATAAAGGAAATAATTTTATGGTGATGTCTGAAACGCAGTACACACACACACGCGCACACATTTTTTTAATGTTTCTAGACGTGGTTACCACAAGTAAAACGCACGTTGCTTCGAGAGTTTATTAATTTTTAAATTTTCTAAAAATTCTTTAAATTTTTATTAAGTAATTAAACTAGAAACATTCTACAAAATATGAAAGCGGTGACACATGAACTATTAGGTACTAGCTTACCGCCCCGCAGCTCCGCCCGCGTTAGCAGTTTTTCCCGTGGGAATTAGGTATTTTCCCGCGGCAAAAAGTAGCCTTAGTCACTCTCCATCCTTTCTACTAACTCTATGCCGAAAATCAAGTCGATTGGTGACTTAATTAGGGCGTGAAGGAAGGACAAACAAAAAACACACTTTCGCATTTAAAATATTAGTATGGATAATAGTTTTTCCGTACACCGCGAGTCGTCACATACAGATAAAAGTACTTTATCATTCTATGGACACTTTGTTCTATATGAACTTATGTGGGGGACTGTAACTTCTTTTGTCATCGCTGACTTTCATTAACATTATTGATGTATCGTAATGTTTTAACGGCGAACTGCAATTTCTATAACTTCATTTGCTTTTTCATTTGTTACAGTAATAATGTATTGTGTGAATGTTTGTTGATTTTATTATGGTGAATTACTTATAAAAAAATTCAAGCTGACCCAAATTCAAAATTGTAAGTAACTAAATCTCATCTCTCAGATTCCATAGTAGTTTTTACAATTGTAAGTATATTTAAATCATGTTTAAAGAAATAAAACAATTAATAATTTTTAGATGTTATTTTCAAAAATGCATTGTAGTTTAGAGTTATCTTTTTTCGCAGCTTTACTCTTTGTGCGAATCTAAAGTATCACGAATTCAAAAAGAATTATTTATAGCTACTTAACTTCTAAAGAAAGGACATATTGCTATACTAAATACCCGAAAATCCCAGAAAAATCACGCTCGCATCATTATCCGACCGCGCTGTGTTTTGTATTTCTGTTTTTGCACACGTGACGTAGGTGGTCTCGATTTTATAGTGTAAAATAATAAGAGCATCTATGTGTTCTATTCTATATAATAATGGGGGTACTATTTCTGTGGGCAGTATAATAGTGGGTCGCCGAGCCGTTGGGTGGTCGGATTACAGCAAAGCCATGGATTAAGCCACATCGACACGTGTGCTCCTCTGTACTCTCGAGTGGCTTATGGCTTTAGGCAATTGTGTGCGTGATTGTACTGCGAGTGATAAGGTAATTCAAGACTTACCTGGCTGGCTGTAATAAATTGTTACTATCCTTCCTGTCATAAACACTGCAGCGTATCATACGGAAATCGTAAACATATTTTTCAAACAATTTGTTTGCGACAAATGAGTTTCTGACAACCTCCGTGGTCGAGTCATAAGCTCGTCTGATGTTACGGAGGTTCCGGGTTCGAATCCCGGTGGGGATCCATCGAACAAATATCACTTTGTGAGACTTTCCCCAGTTTGGTATAAAGACATTGCAGGCTGAATCACCTGATTTTCCGAAAATAAAGATGATTCCGTGCTTCGGAAGGCACGTAAAGCCGTTGGTCCCGGCTACTATCTACGGATGTAGTCGTTATAGGAGCCATGTCGGAAGCCTAAGGCGGCTCAACAATTCCGACACCAGGGTTTGTGAGGTAGGTTAACCATGATACCCACTCGATAAGAAGAAGTTTCTGTATAGAACCTATATTTTAATTGATTTTATAGTCCTTTAGGTTTAACGCTGTTCTGGTGACCTTTAAAAGCTTTGACGGCATAATTTCCTCGTCGAAAACAAATCTATATTAAACGGAAATAAATTTATTTTATTTATTTTTATTTATTTATTTGGAACAGAAAACAACTGTGTTACAAATGTTAAACTTAAACTAAAGGTAAAAGACAAAGTTAGAACACAGTCCACACCACTGTTCACAGGTTGAGGTATAATAATAAAGAGTATTTGCATGCAATACTATATAATACTAAATGAAACGGGTTTATTACCGTATTACGCTAAGTATAAGTAATAAATTAATAATTCAGTAGTAGGTACCTACTAAATTACTTCTTTTAAAAGCAAACTCCTAAATCGATGACGTGAGTGTAAATGTATGTCTAAGTGGGTAAAATTGTCATTATATGATGAAATTATACGCCTGATAGGTGATCGCACTCCAGCATTGGTGTTACAAAAGGGTGTAAGAAACAGTTTGTGGGAGTGAGCTTTGCGTTGTGCATGGAGAGGAACACGGTAAGCTACACATTCAGTTAGACTGGGACAGTCGAACAAGTTATTACAGACTTTGTAAAAGAACATAACATCTAACATTATTCTTCTCTATATTATTATTCTTGGACATAATAGAATATTTAGATTTAATTTCTGGATGAAGAGCAAAGTTCAGACGCAAACTGACTAATACACATAGCAACAGTTTTTGCATAAAAAACTACGTCTTATGCAATGTAAATATTGGTCAGGATATTTTATAAATACGCATATCAGAAATTTCCTTTACCAAACTTCACATTTATTAAACACGTGTATATATAAAGCAAAAATTCAAAAGAAACGCAAACCGCCTACAAATAAATTTTTTTACTCAAAAACCAAATAAAATCTTCTTACAACATTCTCTCGTCTGTCTGTAATATTAACAAAATAAGGTAGAGATTTGTTCTACTTCCATGGTTCGGGTGATAATAAGATTGTGGTATTATTGTAAGGTCCTTTTCAATGAGCTAAGCGAAGCGCGAAGTGTTCGTTTCGGCACCCGTGTTTGCTCGGCGGACATTGATTTAGGCATTCCTTCGTTTTGCCAAATAATGGTATTAAGTTCTGGCCAGATCGACGCAGAATAATAGTGTTAAATTTCGTGCGTCTATCGCCAAGTATGATTGATCATTGGCGGTTGGCTTTGTGAGGTTTTTTTCGGAATCATACTGTGGTTTTACCGCCAAAAACTAAACGTTATTTTTAAAATTTGACGTATAATATAGGCTTTACTTATTATTATTGTGAAGTTGAAGATAGCACTGTCGAAATAAAATTGTTTATTGATTTATGTATTCAAAACAAAAAAAACGTTGGACCAAAAAATTCGATATTGCTTTTGTAGCTTTATTCTAAATAAAAATTTTAAATAAAGCACTAAAAATATATTATTCGTCAAATTATTTATTTCCAAAAATAATACTGAGGTAATTACGTTACCATCTTCTACTTTAGACTCGATTCACAGTAGCCGATGATATATTTACTAATTACCTTGTTACAAATAAAAAATCTGTTGAACTGAGGATTTAATTATTTTTAAAAGTACCTACTCTTATCATAATACTAATATTATAAAGAGGAAAGATTTGTATTATGTGTGTGTGTGTGTGTGTGTGTGTGTATGTAATAAACTCAAAAACTACTGTGCCGATTTCAAAAAAATATTTTACCATTAGAAAGCTACATTCACCCTGAGTATCATAGGAAATGCCACGGGAAAAACTGTTAACGCAGGCGGAGCCGCGGCGGAAAGCTAGTAAGATATAAGACAACTATCATCAAAAATATTTCAAAGGATACTGCTAGTAATAGCTAGTAGGTATACCTACGTAAGTATTGATTTGATTATTTCTACCTTACCCAATAAGAAACCAATACAATGTCTGGACAAGCTGTATAGAATTTTAGGCTGTAAACATAACGCCGAACACAAATTCAAGTCCTTGTTGAAATACCTATGAGTTGCTGTCACGTCGACTGGTCGCCCGTGTGCTCATTGCATATATTAGTGCAAACATGTCTGTCCTCTACTTTACACTGAAAATGTATGTATGTGGAACGATCGATATGTGTAATTACGTCGAAAACGTCCACACACGTTACATGTAACCGAGCGGGAGGTGTGATAAGGAGGTAGAAAGATATTGGATGTGAAAAAGGTTGATTTTATGTTAAGACAAAGTGAGTCTTCCGTGGTATATGTACTGACAGTACTGACACAAAAGTTTATAACTTTTACCATATTTAGCCACTAAAATTCCTGACTAAGGCATATGCTTTGAAAAACAGGTCTGACTGACTTAAGTATACTTTTAAGAGGCGGGTTAGTAATCCCAGTTTTATTTGGTGGTAAAAGTGAACGGCATTTGGGTTGGTCTAAACACACTTGTGTACTTGTATATTAGGCGGCCTTATTGCTGAGTAGCAATTTCTACCAGGAAAATTATTGTGAGGACCAACATAGTGCGATAGAAGAAGGGTTTATTAAATAGGCTTTGACGGATTTCAGTTTATGAAATAAAAACACGTAGTTATTGTCCGGGCTCTATATTTGGACTGCTCACAAACATCTCTTACTCTCTAGGGTTTGTTTACATTAATGTACCTATAGCTATGACTATATCTACTTTATGCTACATACATCAGCGGCTGTCACGGCCTTCCTAAAACAGAATGAGACACCAACACGCCTCGGACACAATTTGCATTCAAAGTTTATTTAATATCTCCTCACTCGTACCTTTTGGCGGTTAGGCAAGATAGCCCAGCGATGGGGCAAAGGGACATTGCAACCGCAGGCGGCGTTATTGCGGATGATTCTTGTGTTGTAAGTGTAACCGCAGCTTAATTGCGTCCATCCTTACTTGAGATATTAAGCTGTAAGGGCGACTCTACATTTGGGAATTTGATAAAGCGACTGTACTTTATTTTAAGCTGCTGCAAGAAGAATTTTAATTCTATCAGCTAGGAACTTACTTAATTGTCTTAAGTATTATATTACAAGAGACAATATTACAACCTTTAAAAATGTATATCTGTTCGCTCTGGATTTTTGAGCATGATAATGATCAAATCAAAAACATACATTTTAAAGTTACAGAAAAATGTTACGATTTTTGAATATTGTTCCATCGTTTTGGAAAGTCTCACTGATTACCTACTGTTTAAATCCTGCAAGGGCTTTTTCTAGCAGTAGAAGATTTCTTAGTGAAATTATTATAAAAAAAATACCTTCGTTAAATCATAAGATTCACAGTAGAAAACGTTCCTAGCACGTGGTCGTGCTTGGACACAACAGCGACTTGAAATTAAAACGAAGTCTAATTTGCCGCGGAATTACACTTGTGAAATACCAACGATGCCTGGTGGGCCCAGCTTCTTTGTTTAGGCTTTTTTTTTTAATTTGACCTATGTTTGTGTCGCAAAATTGACGTATCAAGCTTCACCGGACTTGCAAGGAAATGGAAAGCAGTAGACAATACCAACGCGTCTAGGCCGGCTAAGAGAGCCGATCACCAGGTTAAAAATTTAAAGAAGTTAGTTTACTTCATAGAAGTCTATGAAGAAAATAAACACAAGGATACAACGGTAGTACTTATAACATTTTTGAGTAAACAACATAGGATCACTAACTGTCGAGAAGGTGTCAAACATGTCATAAGAGTCACAGTAGTTATGCAGTAAATCCTACAGAAAAAGGCTACGTAAAGTTAGAAAAAATCTAGTCGAATATACTGTATTAATTACTTGTACAAAAAATGCCCTTCTGTCAGAGCCAGAAATCAACTCAGGAGTTCTTGACCTTCGGCTGATGCGCTTAAATAAAACATCCTTGGTTGGTAGCCAGTTTCCTGACTATAAGAGCTGATGACTCGTTACAGCGTCGAGTATATTTTTTTTTATCGTGTCAAATACGCTTATCCTATTAGAGGAAATTTCAATATGCCGATTTCCTCCCAGCATACAAAATTTTAGATTATCTTCTGTTAAATTGCTTCGGGCTTACGTAGTTGCTAAATTAATTATGTAATTAGATTTTCTCGAACTACACATATCTTCCTTCTAGATTGTATTTCATCACTCACCATCACGAGTGAGATAGAAAGGTGACATTAAGATAAACTGCCTGAGATATGATTGTGTTATCTATCGGACTGTGTAATCACGGAGATGTGCCACTATCAGGTGGTATTTAATTAAGGATATGATGACCGCGAGTTGAGGACACACTGAGCTCAAAAGAGACACGGTAAACAGCGCGGAAGATAAGGTATAGAGCATGTTGGAAGAGAATAGAGGATCATAGAATAGAAACACACGTACAATAGGTTCACCTACCTCACAAACCCTGGTGTCGGAATCGTTGAGCCGCCTTAGGCTTCCGACATGGCTCCTATAACGACTACATCCGTAGATAGTAGCCGGGACCAACGGCTTTACGTGCTTTCCGAAGCACGGAATCATCTTTCTTTTCGGACAAAGGTGATTCAGCAACAAAAACAGCATAATAGCATAGTAAAATTTAAAAAGGATTGCAAGAGTGTAGGTGGCCTTATTGCTGAGTAGCGATTTCTGCCAGGCAACGTTAATTATTTTGGGAAGTACACCTTTTGCTAAGTTTTTTGGTAAATAGAAGTAAAGTTTGTAATTAATTAGTTAACCAAAAAAGTATTTTATTGTTTACCTAATTAACTACCTACCGAACACAGTTTTCTAAACTAAATTTGACAGAGGTTGTTAACCTTTTTTCATTAGTCTGATTAAACTCTTGTTCTTAACTTTTAGATAGTTGGTTAGGTTAGGTAAAAAACATCTTTATTCAGTTAAAAATAAATAATACCAAAAAATATTTACTGACGCCTACAATAACATTACTAGATCCGTTCTGAAGTAGATTTACATTTTTTTCATTTATTTTTTCAAAGTTTAATGGCCTATATTAAGACCACCCTAGTCAACACTAGTCACTAGTCAGCATCAATCATTAAGAGATGGTCACTCCACGATTAGGGCTGGCAGCGGCATAATATCGGCCTCTTAGCATTTGCATGAGGTCAGAGTCAGCTGAGAAGCCAGTGGGTAATGGAGGCATAATGCGCTCATTGGTCACGAAGGAGCCACTAGGGATGTGGGTAATGCCACGAAGGCCTGTAAGTTGCATTTTACACATTGCTTAAGATTCCGTTAGTGAGAAAAGGAGATGTCGAAAACCCTGTGAATCCAAATAATCTTATGATAATATTTGAGCATGAACATTTTCGTACAATGTTTTTGTTATGTTTGAATACGTAAAGAAAATATTTTCGTCCAAAAATAATAAAGTTAGTTATACTAAGTTGCTATTTGATAATGAAACTTGGTGTGCTTTATTATTTTGCTGTAATTTATTTGAATTGTTAATTGGATTTTATACCTACATACTTGCCAACTTGTTTCATTTGAGATCTAGGATTATTATTACTTTTTTTTGGTATATAAATATTTAAAAAGTTAAAATATCTAATTTCAGAGGCATACTTTTTTATACCCCCTGGAAAAATCTGAAATGACTTAAAACTCATGAGTGAAGATACTATTCCAAATAGCAATAAGTAGTTCTCGCAGCATTATTTACAGTTCAAAGCTGAACAATTGCGGCCACTTTCGACAATTTCCACAAATCCATATCCATCCATCCATAGAAAGATCTCATGTCAAAACGCGACGATTACCCCTACCAGTGTTAGTCCAAACCGACAAAGATATAAATGACCGTGGCCAAAAAAGGAACTGACTCAGAAGTCATACGAAACGTCATTTTTGACAGTATCTTGTATAGCAAGCAGCGCCCTTGTTCAAGTTTATTTAGATTCTTGTAGAATTGTACGTGTGTTCCGTTGCTGGTCTGCGGTCGTTTTCTCTCGAATCGTGAGAACATCATCGTGCACCATGGTTTCCTAGTAATTGATGTCAAACGGCTGGCTTGATTGTGTGGTAGACCCTTGATGAAGTCTGGCCAACGGTGACACTATTGGGTGAAGGTAGTTGGGGAAGAGGGTCAGAAAAATTAGAACGATAAAGGTGCTAAATTAAACTGTTGTTGGTGTGATTGTGTGGTTGCAATGATGGCGTTATTTAAAGAGTAGGTGGCGTGGTAGTTTCAGGTTGATTCCCACTGGCGAGACGACGGTTATAGCCCCGCTACATATAGAATTTTATTGTGTATAAGTAAAAATGTTTCATCAAAACGCTCTGACCCAACGCCCAACGTACCTGACTGACTTATTCAACCAAATTCTAGAGTAAAATTGTATATATCTATACTTTCTCTTAGTTTTCATTAGTTTAGTATAGATAATAATGCCAAATCAAACCATGCGCCGAGTTTTACAGTTTACTCGAGGTTATAAGTCTTATGACAAATTCTATCTCACGAGATGTGGGAACAACTTCGTATTATTATTTTTTTTCATTTGTCTTTAAACAGCTACTTCAGTATTAATATTTTTATTTTTTACGTTTTTATCTCTACTCCAGTGTTGTTTGCGTACAGTTAAATAATATTATAATTGACATCGTAAAGATATAAGATAATTAATTGTGACGATTGTGTGTGGTCCAAAGCCCACTGCGTCAACAAATATTTGTTGTTATATTGTTATAACACTGGAAATTACCACCTACGGTATTACGATAGTAGCCAGCGGAGCGGGGAGCGTATTATAGCAAAACCTTCAGAGAACTAAATTGTCCTATTCGCGTGGAAGACACATATTTATTTTTACGTATTATTCATTCACGTAGAGCAAACATGTTTTAATAACAAGCAAATAAGAAGCATAGAGTAATTTCATAAATAGATATGAACTGTATTATGCGGATGAAGCAAAAGAAATAAGTGTCTCTAGATCGTAGCAAGTGGAAGGAAGTGGTAACTGCTTAAACCTTCAGGAAGAGGTGTAACTTCATGTATGGATTATGACCAGAATTTTTGAAAGTCTATTCTAAATCGACAAAAATTATACCATTGTTTGATATCATCAAAAAAATATAATAATAATAAACTGTTGCTGAATATGGGCAGCATTATATATTTTAGATGAGTCTTAATCCAGTAGCAGAAGTGTTTCAGATAAAATGACACTATGGATGATAAATGAAATAAAGTAATTCTAACAATAAGAAAAATATTTTCTTTTGCGACCGCAAGTGGTCTCGCTCGGGTGGCCGGCGCTTGCGTTGCTTACTACACGATCTAACTAAAGCCATTATGCGCAGTGTCATGTGGTTGTTTGTTCGTTTTGTGGCTCACGACGTGGCAGCTATTAATTGGTGTTGTAGTAATGACATTGAAAATGTACTAATCATAAACATGTCAAAAGTAAATTCAAAATTCTAACTTAAATACAATTTAGTGTTTCAGTTCTACAACAAGTCCGGTGAAGCTTCATTGTCGTACATTTTCGACACAAACGAAGGTCAATTCAAAAAATAAAAAAACACACCTGTATACTCAATCAAGACCTGTTCTGAATATTTTACTAACCATTGCAACGGATAACAAAGATTCCTGACAAAGTCATAAGTTCATTGTTATCGTGACAAAACCCAAAAAAATCACTAGTCCAGCCAGTCAAAACAACAAAAAAAAAAAACACTTGTCTATCATAGTTTAGCCACAAAACAATCGCAACAAACTCCTCGGGTGTCCACCAAAAAAAGTGTTTAAAGTCCAAACACTTTCAATTACGATTTACAACCAAAACAGTTGTTGGTACACATTATTGCTCCTTTTGTTGAAAAAGGACTGGCCATTCAGAAACCATAGAGTTTGTGGTACTTTTTTTCTGAGTTCTACTAACGTTAGTGTAATTAGTAGGAGGTGGCCTGTTGAGGAGGGTTATTGGTTTCACCTGATTTATTAGTCATATATTTTTTTCTTAATTATACTCGTATTAAACGTATAAACTTGATTGATATAGACACTGTTACAGTATATGTATAGCATTGACATGGTTAGGTGGAATTTTTCATACATATCTATTTCAAAAAAAAATCATGAGAAAATCAATTTAATTGCTATTTTAATTTACAAATTAATAATTTTATAACATTTCAGGCGGAATTCAAAGACCAATAAACCAATTTCCATGTGAAACTTAAATATGATTGAATCTATCGACCGAAACGTAAAATTTTCAATGTCCAAAGCTTTTAAGGTAGTGTCCAGTTTTTTGTAGATTTAAAAAAGTTTGTCTATGGCTTTAATAGGGTAAGCTGCGTCGGTAGTTAGAGCGACCGCAAATTTGTCAGACCACCTTGCAGCGAGATATTTATTGCCGAAAGCCCGGAAGAGGAGCGGCGTGCCGTTGCATAATCCCAGCAATTTATAGCCGCCTTTGTTGACTTTATTACTCTTTGCCGTTTTTATTTTTGCTGTAATTAGCTGGCTTTGGCTACTCGTCTTTTGTTTAGTAGCTCGGAAGTAGTTGCTGAGTTGGTAAATTTATGGCCAGTTTTTTTTTTTGACAAATTTTGTTAATAAGCCTGCACGGGGCAATTGATCCTCTGGCTTCTATTTTATTATGTCATTGCTACTTTTTTAATATTTTTGTATTATTTTTATTCCAGCTATAAGTGAAATTTTAAATACATACAATTAAATATTTATCATTATACGTAACTTATCATCATCGTAATAAAATTTTTATAAATCGTGTACGTTTAGTTATGTACTACAATATGCATGTATTTTTAAACTAAAATATTAACAATGCTTCTCCCAATCTGTCAGTAACATAACAACGTATTTTTTTAGACTAAACAATTCCAGTAAAAGGCATGTCCAAGTGAATCGTCTAATTACCGTTTCGCTCTCACGGACGCGCCGGATCGGAAGCAACCCCAGCCGTTTCAATAAAATCGATCAAAGACTCAAGACTATCTCCAAAATCGATCATGTCACGCCCATGGAAAATTGTCCATATGGAATCTGCACGTGAGCCAAAGGTCGGCTCTCGAATTAAAGAGAGGAAATCCGGGGGTATTGTCAGATTCCACACTTACTACCTGACCCAAGGATAAAGGACTCCGTTCTAACAGGCATAGCGTTTTAAAATAATTATATGGTGTCTAAAATATTTCGTCGGCAAAAAGTGCATTAAAAATGTTATATGTAAATTAAAAAAAGATGCAAATGATTGCAACGGTCGCGACATTGTGCAGTACTAGTTTTTTGCAATAAAAAACCTTCTAGTTTAATTTTCTCACGTTAGCGTAGATTTTTTCAGGACATTTCTAATGACGGTTTAATTTGAAGAACTCTTTGGGGTTTGATTTCTGGCTATTTTTTCGTATTGTTTTTTCTTGGTTTCTTTGTTTTCACAAACAAAGTCTCGTAACACGGTTGTCGCAAAAAATTAATTGCGTTGCTGATTTATGCATTTACGTTGCATAAATTTTGTTTTAACAAATATAGCGTTACATGCATGCATTTTTTTCCTTTTGAAATATTTTTTAATGTTTGTACTTTTTTTAACGTTTTAATTCATTTTGTTTAACGGGAACTGAAATTCATGCTACGTTTTTAACTAAATAACTTCTCATATATATTTATTTACATAAATAAATATATCGGCGCTATGTATACTTTAAACAATATATAGGTATCCTTTAAAAAAAATTCTGGGCCATTGTAGGCATTATAAAAAATAAATAAAATTTACTGGACACTTCATAAATTCAATTCTTCATAAATTACTGATATTCGATCAATGCAATTAAACTTCTAGAAAAATACACTTCGAAAAAAACCGGAACGCGAATTCCGATGCACTTTTTTAAAGTGACACACAAACAAAAGACGACCGCATCTTCTATTGTGCATCTCAGGAAATAAATTAAACTATCCTTAGGGGAGATTTTTACCGTTAATTCTAATCTACATGAAAAAAAACTTTGTAAAAAGTTAGGGATGTCTGTGGGAACTGTCAGTGTTAAAAAAGCTCCGCGTCTCTGGCGGAAGCTTTACGGTAAGTGTAAATATGAGGCGACACAGTTTTATGGACGGATATTTATTATTTGAAAGATTTATTAAAATAGCCTGAGAAAGTCTTGGACCCGGGGCTGATTAGGACAGTTTTTTCGGACAAATTTATTGGACTGCAATAGTGAAAAATCTATATAATAAAACCGTAGAGGTCAAAAATCTGTACATAGAAAAAAAAGCTAAAAACCGAGTCAGGGGAATGTAAGAAGTGATATAGAACATATCCGGATTTTTTTTCAATTTTTTGTTTCTCTGTTTGTTTGTTTGTACGAGCTAATCTGCGAAACTGTTGGACCGATTTGAATGCAATTTTGCATGGTGTAACTTATAGCCCCGGTCAACATCCTAGATTGTTTTTACCGCGGGAAAATATCTCATTCGTAGGAAACCGCACGGAAAAGTCAAAATACAACGCGGGCGTAGCCGCGGGCGGACAGCTAGTTATGAATAGTGTTGTTGACAAAAATACCTATACCTATAGCTTTTGGTAAAAAAAGATAATTAAAAGGGCCATAGGGTACATTTTAATTGTTTATGTAAATTAAATACTCATACTACATCGTAAAAAGATAAATGATTTTTTTATATAAATTATGTATTACAATCTGAAACAATAAAACTGGGTAACAAAAAAAGTGGTATGGGCATTTTTATGTTTCTATTTTTTTATTCATAATATAGGGTACTCCATCATTTGAGTTCGGACCCATAGAGCCCAAATAGCCTTAGACATTAAGGCTCTGGTTTAATTACCGTGTCGGGTATATTAAAAGTAGAGTAAAAAAGGCCCGGAAGCTGGCACTGTTTACTTCCGGCAAAAAAATCGAACACGAATCCCAACGGAGAAATTATCAAAAAACCGGCCTCATACAAGCCGAATCTATTTTATGTGGGGCAGTAGTTCTCAATCTTTACCTTTTAATCATAAATAAAATGGAAAAAAGATAGTGTCTTTATGTATGTCGCCCTTGAATACTTCCGCTTATATAAAATGTATAATTTTGCCTTTTGTGTACAATAAAGAATCTAATATGCTCTAATATGTATGTTTTTATTCGCAGTCATTAAAAACTAGCTTTCCCCGGGCGAATAAGGAATTTCACCGCAGTAAAAGGTAACCGATGTCCTTCCCCAAAATCTATTCCATCTTCATACCAAGTTTCTTTAAAATCGATTCAGTAATTTCGGAGCCTATTACAACAAACAAACAATCAAATCTTTTATCTTTATAAATAGAATTTTCGACATCATCGTGTCATATTATGAATACCTCTTACCGCTAATAAAATAAGTACCTAATTGTCTAAACAGACATCATACATTACTGTCCTAACTGCCATAACTGTTATGATGACATTGAATTCCGATTAAAGATAATGATAACATTATGGCGATAGGTTTCAATAAATTTCAAATTAAATCTAGTAGTTCATCTTGTAACATTTGCTTTTGACATTTAAAGTACACAATATTGTCTTGAAATCTGCGTTTGAATTTATTTAAAAGGTACCATAAAATCTACGTCAGTAATTGTTATATTTATTTACTTTCTTATTACTATTAAAAAGAATATACATAATAAACAGTAACTTTTACATACAAATTATCTGAAAAAAAAAAAGACAGTTTGTATGGGAGTGACAAAAAATTATTTCCGTTAGCAAAGAAAAGTTTCTTTGGGAGAATGGCCGCTAAAATCTCTTATTTGAAGTTCTTGTTCTTTTTCATTCATATGCGAACCAAAAAGGAATGAATCTAATTTTGAATTAATGATATTTAAATTAAGAGCGTAGCTGTTAAATTTAGCTTAATTTTAAGTGGGATGATTTCGCATGACTGGTGCAAACTACGCGTAAAATTGATGTTTGACATCTCTAAATTAAAATTAAAGATCACCTGTCTCTTCTCGTTCTTAAGAACGTGAAAGGGATAGATATATGGTTTTTAAATATAAGTTAGAGTGTTGTAAGTAGAGTCAGGCCCGGTGAACTATTTTAAAGACATATTCCTGAAAAATTACACTTTTAAAACCACTGTCTCGGTCGCGCCTATACCAATACGTACCCCTCATTTTTTCTACTCCTTGAGTCGCGTAGAGCGAGTAGTGTTTAGAAAAACATATATGCGCGTATTTTTTGAACGCGCATCTTCGCAGACAAGGTGCGCGCGATTGCATTGTAAAGGGACAACTTGGAGGGTTTTTAATAATTCCATCTAAGTGCGTCTTTTCTTTTTTCTCATACGTGTTTTTTATATGCGTGTACGTTTTTTAAGTTTTCTCACGCAGCGTCGCATTGAAGGCCCGATCTGTGGGTAGATACATCCGCGGTTTATTGTATATCACACGTTCAAGTGGAATTTATTGTGAGACCACGTGGAAAAAGTTTTGTATGAAATAAGTTTAAATTGGCAGTATTTTTGAGAGGTTTTGAATTATTTTTAGGTTTAAGAATAATATAGTTGGGTACTTACACTTTTTCGTGACTTTTAGTTTAAACGTACAAACCTCAGAAAGAAAATATTTTTGTATCTACTTTTATATTAAGTACTTATATTTTATAATGTGACTTTTATTGTAAGTCAAGCTGCATAATAATGCAAACTCAGATATAATATTTCACATGAGACAAAAACTAACCCTACCGAAAAACAAAGCCATAAAAAAATCTCAGCTATAATATTCACTCATTTTCAGTTTACAATTGCATATCTAATGACGTCCCGCATATGCATTACTATAAAAACGGTAATTTAATATAAAGTAGACGACAAAAATATAGCCAATGTGACTCTTTAATAAAAAGTACCAGAAAAAAAACGTAGAGGGTGCTACTGTGAAAAGAAAAAAAAAGAAAAAAATTAAAAGGGGTGCCCAAAAACAATGACAAAAAAGGGCTATTACCGGCAACTAACTGGGCTTTAGGACAAGCGGTTAATTCCGTTAACATAGACAGATTTATAGTTTTACGGTTCTGATAGTAATTAGGGCCTTATTAGAACAACTAGCTTTCAGCCCCGCGTCTCCGCCCGCGCTAACAGTTTTTCCAGTGGGAATGAGGCATTTTCCCGCGGTAAAAGGGAAACTATTCTAGTTTTATTCTGAAGTATAAGCTATAATTTTGTAATGTTTCATTAAAATCCATTCAGTAGTTTTTGCGTGAAAGAGTAACATCCATCCATCCTCACAAACTTTTGTGTTTATAATATTACTAGCTGACATAGGTATGGAAAATTACATCAAACTGAATATTTTTCGCAAAATGTCACGTTCTTTATGTAAAGCTCCCTTTTGTGGGTTATACTTTTTGAATTTTTATAATACTTTTTGGTTAGCAAAATTTTGTTATTTACGGAAACATCAACGTTCGTATCGACAAAAACGTCCCATCGCTTTAAGAACGTCGCAATTTAATTTATAAAGTAGAAGAGATCTGTTTGTAGAGATAAGCTCGCTTTCTCAATCAAATTAGTAACAAATTTTTGTTTTGTTTATGTGCAATTAAGTATATAATTACAAATTAAAAATCTCTTTGGGACTAGTCAACGGTTCAATTAAGGAGAGCCGAGAACTAAAATTACAGATTGAAAAATTTTGATACATTGTGATCACGAAAAACATTTAAGAACCCGACCTTAAAAAAAAGTCAATTTTGACTGTTTTTTTTTCACGTCACGTAATATGATTGGAACATAGGTAGGTCACCCACTAGAATTCGAGAAATACCCATCAGCCCCGCCCAGCATTCCGCAATCGTTTGAGAATGACATGATCTTTGAAGCTCGCGACAAGCTTACCAACGCTCAGCGCCAGTATTGCACAGGCAAGAGAATATCAAACAGAATACTTTGAACATTCTTATATCCCACTAGTTTCCGCCCCACGGCGCCGCCCGCGTTAACAGTTTTTCCCGTGGGAATGAGTAATTTTCCCGCGGTAAAATGTAGCCTACGTCTTTTACCAATTAAAATCGGTTCAGTAGTTTCGGACCTTATTCAATCCAAACAAGCATACAAGCAAATCTTTCCTTTTTTTAATGTCAGTATAGATGAAAAAACATAGTAATATCTTGTATCTTACTGGACTAGTAGAAACGAACCCTATGGGAAGATGTAGGAGGGAGAAAACAATACAAGGTCTTCTGACGTGACGCTAGAAGGTTCTACGTCTTCAGCGATAGGCAAAGAGAAAAAATAATTATTAGCGCTTGTGCAAGCAGGATTGCCAGCAAATTTTGATGACGTAATGAAGAACGTTCCAATGTCACGTGCTTGACTTAGGAGGATACTTGACACAGTATAGTTTAATACCATGTTGTATTGAATAAATAGTGTAGTTGTGGGGCTTGTGTTCATCTCGATTTGCTCTTAGCTGTACCATAATGTTCATCCCTTTCACTTTCATCGCTTGCAATGTGTCAATTGAAACGTGTACCATTGTATTCGGCCAAAACCGTAATTGACTTATTGTTTCTATAAAATATTACTGTTGGTTACGACTTGAATACCAAGATACCATTTTAGCGAAATTATTTTTTCTTTAAGTAAAAAGGCATTTGGTGTTACATTGGTATAATAACAAAGATTTTGGGGATAATGTTAGTTACACAATCTAATAGAATAAGCATACCTAAGCAAGTAAATATGGAAGTGATATTGAGGATCTAATCATTATTCGACATTCAAAAATATTAGAAGAGAAAAACTATCTCACCGTTTCAATGAATACAAACATGAATAATTAATTAATGAATTACATAAATCTTTAGGAACCGCCTGCGCACGCCTGCAGATGCGAAACGATCTAACGAACTGCGGCCATTCTAACCATAAATTATTTAAATTTGACTTGTAATACTGTACGGGCGACACAGGATATGCAAAAGGGTTGAAAAAATCTGGGGTGACGTTTTTTATATGCGAAGGGTCATGGGTTACCATGACTTGTTTGGCTAGCGTTAGCTACGGTATTGATGTAACGAAGTATTGAATATTCAAATATGTTTCGCACGATGATTTGTATTTTGCCTTGATAGAGGCACCCCTATCGATACTCAATAAGATCGATTAGAATGGGCTTCATCTTTCACCTCATTTGAAGACTGAACTTGCAGTTTTTTAATACCCAGTCTTATCTCAAAATCCATGCATCATCCAAGAGCATTATTATTGAAATAACTTTTATCTATCAAATTCAACTTTAGAATCTGCACCCTTTTTTTAAAGACTGGCTACCCTTCCAATTCTTTCGATGCAACTTCGTCCATTTTTTATTAACTGACTTTATCTATGACGCGGCTAAAAAAATGTGCGACCAGGTGGTGTTGCTAGAAAGAAATATAAATATGCGATAGATAGCTATGAATCCTTGTAGGACAATGGTCCCGGTAATCCTGTAAAGGGTAGCTTATCAGGTAGCGTATCAGCTTATTAGGTAGCCTTGGTATCTTTTCGATTCCTTTAAAGCTAAAAATATAAGGAAGCTAGATGCGTTTTGAAGTACAATGCCAAAGAAGCAAAATAAACACGTTTGTTTGTACTGCGCAGTGCAGTACGGTCAACTTATTTGCTTCCTAACATTAATAGTGCAGCAGATTTAGCTACTATTGTAGTTTATTTAAAAAAATCGTAATAATTTTCGACAAATGAGATCTAAATACAAATATTTTTTAAGGACAATGATATATTTTCTTTAAAACATAAGTCTAATAGCCTAGTCGGTTTATAAATATTCGATGCAAGAATCGATTTATATTAATATGTAAGACAATACAATTAAACTGCCCCTTAAGCAATTTGGGTGTCTTTGCAAACCGTTGTAGAAAGCATTTTTTTTAAAATTGACCTATGCTAGTGTCGAAAGTCACCGGACTTGAATTGTAGAAAGCATGGGGCATAGAAATCGACAGGACTAAATTCGAAATACAAAGATCGAAAATTCTTAAAAGATATTTTATTTTTTACAAAGCGTATAAAGCATTTTTAACCTGTTTAATACAACACTAGAAAACATAAACAAAGCGTACTGGGCACACGTGTCCGCTTTTAGCATTATCGATTGTCCTCACATTGTCCTCGGGAACATGCGGGTACCCGTAAATGAGTTATCGCGCTGTGACGTCACGGAGCGATGCGTTTTTGTTTTAGCTGCATACTCTACCCGGGTGGCGGGAGATGTCTGGCTTGGGACTGTTTTCTTTTACTAAAAAGCTTTACTGTCTTTATGATACGGGTTTTTCCATAGCTTAGATTTAAATGTTATGTAGAGTAAACAGATTTTGTATCAAAAAATTGAGACTGCAAACTGATTAGTTTGCGTATTTATTAGGCATGTGTGGACTGCCAGACTGGCTTTGCAAAGAAAACCGAAAAATAAAAACAATCAACTCTTTTTTTTCAGCCGTAGGTACATCAATAACCAATATAAATCTTGAAATCTGCTATTAAATAAAAAAAAGGAAAGAATAAAAACAGCAAATCCACAAACAATGCGACGCTTTTATAAAGCGCGGTCCATTTCGTCTAATATTTTCCCACGCGAAAAAACGAATGCATCTTTTTGCGATCTAGCGTTGCGCTAGACATCGGCCAAGGCAGATGTGCAATGATAGGAGGAACTATTAAAAAACCCATGAGAACCATCCTAATCCTCACCTATGACCCCAGGCTACTTCTGGACCGTTAAAAAAATAAAAATAAATTACTCTTGCGTCGAAGAAAAGACGCCATTGTTTGCTAAAAAACTGAGGGTGAAGTTACCTTGCGATTTGAATACGAAAAAAATGTGTGCCAAAAACTGAGGGGTGATACACAAAAAACTTACCCCCGACGTCCGTGTGTGTTTTTTTCTAAGGATAGTAAAAAGCCAAATTGTATGCATAGTTAAAACTTTGCAAATTGATTTTGGTCAGAATTCTCACGAAGTTACATCTGCGCTATGAAGGCGCTACACTATGAGTCATATTGTTATTGATAACCTATAGAAATAAATTATACTTTGATTGTATACACTTTGTATATTATTATGTAGTAATCTATTCATCTGTCTAGTGTCCAAGACTAACAGTCATTGTGTTTTTGGTGCAATAAAAATTTATCTTTCATAAAATTATTCATTATATTTACATTAATATTACAAATTTAAATCAAACATTTTTGGTTTTACAGGTGAAAAATTCAATTAATTAAATTAAAATAGGCTATTTGACAATGCGAAAAATAAAGTGTTAATTACTGTAATCAGTATGTAATGTAAGTTTAAAAATGGATATTTACTATGGGAAGTTGAAAATAATAATTAATTTATGTAAAAATCCGTAAATAAAAATGTATTTTTTTTGGCGTTTGTCACGTGACTCAAAACGCTCCTGTTTGGTCGGGTATAGGACATATGTCACTAGCCAGTAAACATCGTTTTCTACTTAAGCAACTTGTAGTAGAAGTACTGGCTAGTGACGTCACCGATGCCATTGCGACGCCATATTGTCAAAGGAGCGTTTTGGCGCGCTACTTAAATATTGAATTTTTATTTTGATATTTTTCAGGAAATATGTACCAGAATTAAAAAATACAACTATTACTGGGATCCACAAACTCAACTGAATAATAAAAAATATATTTTAAAAACCAGTCAAATAGCCTATTCTATTATTTAAGACAAAAAAATACATGTTACATATTTTAATTAAATAAATATATAAACAGGGGCAGCGCAAGATAGAGACTATACTAAGAGCCCTATGTCCCTGCTGAGGGATAACAGGACGAGAAGAAGAGAGAAGAAGAAATATATAAACCAAAGAATTAGTCTGACAGATGTTCTGTTCAAGCTCATAATATTCCACATTCAAATATGGGCTACTTTTTACAACAGGAATATCTACTAGTAACTGTACTGTATTTGAAGTGCTTGTAAAAATAGCTAAATCTTTTCTCATCTCATCATAACTCTAAGTAAAAATTGTCTATGGGAATTCAGTTTCCCATAATTAGGTAAAAATCAATACATTATAATTTTTGTGTCACAAAAATGTGAGACCGTCATCCGATCGCGTGGTGGCACGGTAGTCAAGTTACCGCTCATTATGTCGATAAAAAACAACTTTTTGAATATCGAACGGCGCGCACGCAGATGTTTCGACTACTTTTTATGCGTTTATTGATATTATTGGACGTATGCACCGTTATTTGTTGTTCTTTGATAGATCATGTTGTTGACAGATGCGTTTTGATTTTTGTGATGGAATTTAGTGGAGCCATTTTCATAATTATTCTGCTACGTGAAATTACAAATCTATATAATATCAAATGCAAAGAATGGATCCGTTTGTCAGTTCCATTGTACAGAAGGCAGCACATGCTGTTGGACATTCGCACTACGAATTTTCACCAAATACGGAATACGGGCGCTCTCAAGTCAACATATTATTATCCACCGCATGTGCTGGTTACTGTACAACTTTCACAACAAAACGGATGTACGTGGTATTTCAGATTTTTACAGTACCTAAAGGTATAACAATAGCTGAAAGCGGAAGGTTACTTTAATAAATTCTTATGTCTGAGTGCAAGTTTTTTTTGTTGTAAATATCATTTCTGCGTAATTATTAATTTTGTGTAGGTACCTTTATTTATTAAAATTAGTTTTTTCTCTAGTAAATCCACAGCTGTTATCGAGTTATTGTAGTAATTTAATGTGCTTACCTTGACTATTTTAAACTGACAGCGAAAGCTTAAAATCATAAAATATTGTAGCAATGTAGGATGCAAAGAGAAAAATAACTATAATACGGGGGGGATGGATGGACCTCATGTAACCAGAAACTTATAATGAGGGATTATCAAGATGGCATTTAAGAAAAAAAAAGGTTCTATTTACTCAAATAGATGGCGTGCATGTCGAATAAAATGTCAAAATCGAGCTTGCCAAACCAATCAGGGCAGATAAAAAACTGGCAACACTGTTGTTGTCACGTTAATCGTCACGCACTTTATTGTGTTTTAATTTCGTTTCGTGTTTTTGCGTGCTGAGTTGCGTTTACATTTTTGGTTCGTTTTACCAGTGTCCATTTTGCGACTAAATTTTGTGACTTCTTTTCCTACATTCAAGCATGTCTATTTTATTTGACGTTAAATTTAGTGCAGCGCCATCTCTCATGACTACAATGACACCTTTTTTGTTTTTAGAACTGTTTAATTGAAAATCCCTCATTGACATCGATATGGCTGTCAATAATGTCCTAATCACCAACAACAGTCTTACAAAAGCCATAAATCCAGCACCATAGAGTCCGCCCGCCCACTTCTCTGTTGCAATACATCTATTGGATTTTAGCCGCTCATAGACAATGGACCACAGTGTGAAAGGAAACATTTTCTGCATAAGATTACAACTTACTATTAACAACAATATTAATGAAAGTTGTGTGCTCAGATAAATATATGACAATTTCCTAAGCGTTTTTTGGGACATATCATTCACAGTTATCTGATACTAGGTATATATACGTACACACATATGTATAAATACAAACTTGTATAAAAATACAACATTTAGACATAATCACGAATATCTATCCTAGCCTAAGTTCAACCCGTGACCCTGTGTTTCGTAGGCAGGCATACTTACTACAGTTAGGCACATGAAAGTATACAATGAAAAAACGGGGCAAAGGGTATCATTCATTTTGGACCAAAAAAGTAAAAGTGCCGGCCAGCACAGAAAAGTATAACTTTCGGGTAGAACACACAATTCGTGTATTCTTTTACTATGACACTAATCCTGTGCACCCCATGGTTGTATTGTTAGAAGCTATTAATTAAATAATAAAAATGTTGTTATAAAAGTATTATTTTGACGCATTTCACAGCGCATGTAGTCATATTGTATTGAGTATATTATATTCCTTTATTTTATGTAGTTTAACTTATTTTTTTATTATTATAATAGGGGCCCACATGAATTAAGTATGTATTTGTTTAATATAATTTTAAAAAATATCATGAAAGTATTATTATGATGCATAAGAATGATCATTCATCGACTTTTTTTTGTTTATTATTAAGAAAAAAAGTAAAAAATATAAAAAAAATATAAAGAAAATGTAAAAAAAAGTAAAGAAATATAGAAACTACGACACGTGTTCTATCCGAAAAATACACTTTTTTTCCTTGGCCGGCATTTTCATTTTTTTGGTCCAACATTGTATGAAACGTGAATGATGTCCTTTGAATAAAATCATCCTGGCAACCCCGATTCTATGGTATATCTAATTTGATACTTTTTTTTTCTATATGACTTTGTTGCCAGTACAATGTTCTCCAATCGACTACTTTCATGTGCCAACTTCACATGTACAAATTGTACACCTCTGAAGACAACATCAATTTCAGACTTAATTATAATAAATACAAAGTGTTTTTACTAACTTACTTACTTACTAAATTTAACGTTTGTCTACTCGTATTTTTGATGAAGTATCTACTGAGTTATTCCACATACATAAAGTCACGCCTTTTTTTCAATATGTTAATTTTAGCTTAAATGATTATTACTATCCTACTAATATTTTAAACGCGAAAGTGAAGATGGATGTTTGTTACTCTTTCACGCAAAAACTACTGAATGGATTTTAATGAAACTTTACAATAATATAGCTTATACATCAGAATAATATATAGGGTACTTTTTACTGCAGGAAAATACCTTATTCCTTCGGGAAAAACTGATACTAAACTGATGGTGCCGCGGGGCGGAAAGCTAGTATTATATAAGCTCAAGTGCCTATTGCATAGAGTAGGCTCTATACATCGATGACTAAGCTGCGCCCGCGCACGAAGTAAATAACCACATGGTCCTACGAGACTGTCTGTCTGTACGATGTGTCAAAAGTGTGTCAGTAAATAGATTGATAGACTTTCTCTTTTATAAACCAAACTTTGGTAAAACAATGATTAGGTAGATCTATCTTATTGTACTTTTTTTGGGCTTTCAGATATTAGTAGCAATTTATCACGTTAATATATTTTTTAATTTACTTTTCTTTAATTTAAAAAAATATTTTTTTTATTATTAAATTGAACATTCGCATTAAGGGTAAGTACTCAGTTATCTCCTTTACCACCATCTTGTAGGTTAACTGGAAGATATCTCTTATAGAGATAAGCTGGCCTTTGTACACTAGCCATAAGTATCAAATATACGTTTGATTTGTGCAAAGAATATAATAATAATAATAAGTTCATTTAATTGTAAAGTAAATGAAGATTACACAATACAAAATGCTTTATTAATAGGTTTTTAGTTGGCCAAAAGTCAGTGTGCTTACTTAAAACTCAAAATGAACGATTACCCATTTTAAAAACGTTTTCCGGATTAGTAACACACAGAAAATTAAAATAAAAGTCAATATTAATCAAATAAAATACGTGTTTAATTACTTTATTCAGAACGTGCATAAGAAGCACTAAAGGAGCTTACCGACTCTACGTAATGTGGTGTAATAATTTGATGGTCATTTATATGCTTCGATCTCTGCCCTTACCCCAAATATGGGCTATTCATCATACGGCCAACACTTACTGATTGCTACTGGTGATTAATATAACTTGTGTTTACTACCTGCCCTCTGCTCGTATAATATCTATTGCTTTATAGTACACTAGCTTTCCGCCGCGGCTCCGCCCGCGTTAACAGTTTTCCCGTGGGAATGAGGCATTTCCCCGCGGTAAAAGGTAGCCTATGTTACTCAAGGTGAATGTAGCGTTTATTCATTACAAACATACACACACACACACACACACACACACACACACACACACAAATTGAATATTAGTACGATAGAGCCATCGACGAGCGCGTGAGCTTTTAATGTTCAATCAAAGTTTTAGAACTTTTAGATATTGTATTCATATAATTGTGGATTGATTGTTTTGAATCTTAAGTTTTAACTGTCAATGCTCTCATAGCTACTGATTAAAATCTTATTCGATAAGGAAATTATTTTCGGTGACGAAAGATTAGAATATAATTATAATTTCCATTTTTATTTTCTTTTAAGGTTCCAACAATACCTTTATTTACTGAGTAGTGAAGAAGTCTTCAAATAGTCCACTAATCGAACGGCTCTATAAGTTCGCTTATCGATTTTGTTATTTATATTTCTGTTGTTTTTATGTACAAAATCCACTGGACACTCGCACGCTCGCACTATGAAATTCGACTCTTGTGCGTGCTTGTGCTGCGGAATAAGAGAGGTCAAAGTGTACAGCCGCCAGAGCTGGCTACTGTTCATTAGTTAATATTTTTTTAACTTTAACATGTTGGTCTCTTTCATTCATCGAAAAGGATGAGAGATGAATTAATTTAATTTTAAATGAATGATTATATTATGTATAACTGTATAACATAATACGGCCGCAGCTGTCAAATTCAGCTTAATTTAGTCGGGATGTTTTTGCATGCATTGCCTGCTAAATTAAACGGGCCAAAAATATCACTCTCAATTATTATTTTTCAGACTAGTTTCCCACGTGCTCAGTAAATGTACCTACTGTTGTAATTCGCGCGTGGAATTGATCCGCAGGACGCCGCCCGCGCAGCCGTCGCACAACAATTGCTGCCAATAGGGTAATCGGCGGACCGCGCGCCAGTGGTCGCACCATCATCTATATACACTGCAGGACAAAACAAAATACAATACAATCAACTCTTTATTGACACCAGTAATAAATAAAGTGAAACAAGAAGTGAATATGATAGACGGCCTTTTTGTTAGAGTAGCAATCTCTTTCAGGCAAGCAACTTACATTACATAATGTTTTGTCATTTCTTTTAATATAATTACTTAAACATCAAAGCTAGAAATCAAATGCTAGTTGACCTCTAAATTCAAACTCTCAAAAACTGGCTTCATCTACCTATTGCACATTTCAGCTGTCAATGTACAAATACCTACGAATTACTATAAAATATTGATCTATACGTCATTCAATAAACATATTGTGCAGTATGTATACGAAATAAATATTACCTGAAAAAATATAATATTTACCGTGAAAGTTTTAAAAAGTAGACTGATAAATATTTTGTCTCATAAATTTGTTAAAAGAATGTTGTATTACTTAAGTTTTGTCTTATTAGAAATAAAATATAATACATTTTTAGATTTTATAGATTTTTTCGTGTTGAAATTAATGTGGGCCGCAATTTGTGTCCCGCAGTGTATAATGGACCGGGCACGCGGTGTGATCAGGACGTCCGTCGGAACGCGCGACCTGTATTGGTGTCATGAGTATCAGCTTATCACCAGATCGTATATCATATCAATGATAACAACTATCACAGTACATTAGTACCCACTAGAGCAGAATAGCCCAGCTAGTTATCTCGTAATTTTTTTAATGTTGCTACTGGTTTTCCTTTGCTAATTTATGAACTTGGCCAGCATTTCTAATATGTGTCCACTTAAAAACTCTTTTTTTAAGATGCATCTCGTTTATCTTAAAAAATTAAATTGCCCTCTAACTATAATGCTAAGAATCTGTGCTTTCAGGTAGAAATACGAAAATGCTTGTTTATTTTTATTTGAATAAATTTGATTGAAGGCTCGAAAAAATTTTAGACCATATATATTACATTTTTTTTTAAATCACAGAAAAAAGGTTACCTGGATATTTTAGTGCCTATTTATATATAGGCTTGCTAAATTTAAAGTAGGTAGTCGATTAAAACATTATTTATCTAAACGTGCCTAAACTGAAAATTGCAAAGTGTAAAGCTTATTATTTTTCCTTTTCTTTCGGTCAGTAGGGTCTACCTGCTGCCTCCAATAGCATCTTTTTCTCACCAAGTTAGCTGGCAGAGAACTCATTATGAGTTAAGCTTACCTAATGTATAATATAAACTTTACTTTGTTATTTTCTGTATGTTTGTGTGTGTACAATAAATAAATAAATAAATCATATATCCACGACTGCAAAGGTTGTAAAAAGTTATAGGCTTATTCTTAGCAAAAGAGACGATGTTACTATGACTACCACCTTGTAAATTATTGAACTTATCAACAGATAATGCAAGGCAAGTTAACCTATTGACTCCCCACTCAGCATGGATATCGGTCAAGGCGTTAGTCCAGGCGATGTTAACTGTAATGAGTTAATTCCACCCACCACCGCCATTGTTCTGTATGTCTGTCCGTCTGTACATTATAATATTAATATCTAAACACCACCTTACATTTGCCGCCAATCACCACGCCCTTTACTGTTTTGTAAGCTTTAACATCTACGGCGTAAGAACTTTTTGTTTGGAAGGGTTGGGAAATATAAGTTGGTTTAGATGCATAAATGTGCTCATTGTAGTACAAATTTGCATGAGATCCGAACTCGAGGCGTTATTCGATAGAGATGCGATTGACGATTTATGAATGTACCGGAGTCAATTTATTACATCGGCATCTATTTTCGACGCTCAAAGTACATAATGAATCTTGATAAAATTTAAGACGAGGGAGATTAGTACTTACACGAAAAGATTTTTGATAACGATTCGAAAATCTTATAAGAATACAAATGCCAATTAAGATTGTACCAGCAGTGTAAATTTCATTCTCACAGCATGAATGTCTCCTGTAGGCTACTACGTAAGAAGCGACAGGCTCGAGAAGCTGTCAAACGCGACATAGTGACATTAGAGCTATAGTAGTTCTGTCAATATGTCGCGCTTGACAGCTCCTCGAGCCTGTCGCTTCTTACGTAGTAAGCCTACTGATATATTTTTCAGATATACCTAAATGAAATATAATTTTAGTTTTTAGAAAAGAAATATTATACTCTTTCTTATCAACCTTTCTTTTTATATTCTTATTAATAAGAACAATTATTGCGTCTAGCTTGGTGAATTCACCATGTTTCACGCAGTCCACTGCATTTAAAAGGCTAATGTAAAATAAGACCTACACTAAAATTTTGGAATTGCTCTTAACCATTGACTAGTGCGTAGGCTAGTACTTACCAGCAACAAAATGAGTACACCTACGGAAATATTTATTTTAGGTAACTTTATCAATTTAAGGTAGATCCAATAACCGTGCTCAGCGAAGCGCTGCTAATCGGTTAACTGGCTAATCACATGTCCAGTAAGCACCGGTAGGTATGGTAATCCGTCATCATCAAATACCCATTGGATCACGAGTCATATTAGTACCTACCTCGAGCATGCATATTGGTATCTTGTTAGCATATTGAATAGAATATTATTTTTAATCTGGCAATTTTTTGGTGCTTTTTAGTTCATACTAGCTGTACGCTCGCGGCTACGCCCGCGTTTATTTTTTTTACTTTTTCGTGCAGTTCCCCATAGTAATGAGATATTTTCCCGCGGTAAAAACTATTTAAGATGTTGACTGGGAATATAAGGTACCACCATGCAAAATTTCATTTAAATCAGTCCAACAGTTTCGGGGATTAGCCCGTACAAACAGACAAACAGAGAAAAAAAATCTGGATATTTTCTATACCTATCACTTCTTACATCCCCTTGACTCGGTTTTTAGCATATTTTTTTCTATGTACAGATTTTGGACCTCTACAGATTTATTATACTTTTGTACTTATAACATAGTTTGGCCTTTTAGCTATTAACATAGAAATGATCTTAAAAGGTTAGTAAAAAGTATCTCCACAATAACAATCAGTTTTACAACAGAGTGTGATGATTTTTTTTGCCCCTCGGTATGTATGAGCTGTTAATGATGATGATGATGATGTGATGATTTAATAATATAATATATAATAATATATGTTATATACGGCATAAACTAAAACTAAAATTGTATACAGCAATTCTAACGTCAAAATTCAAAACGAGAAAATTATCTACTCAAAGTTGCCAAAACCATAAATTAGGAAAATGGCGGAGGGTTCATTTAGTTCTTAGGTACCTACCAATTTTAAACTCGTATAAGAAATGACCCTGTTATAATTATAACACTAGAACATCACTTACATTTAAGAAACAATGTAAATTCAGTTAGACGCAAGTTCAGTGTTCAAAGTTAATCTAAACTGACTCCAAGTTTTTTTCTACAAAATAGGCAACAAGCTCTGGCTAAAGATCCAAAGGGCACTCGCAATCCAAAATAAATTTCAGTCATATTAGCATCCACAGAAAAGGCCTTAAGAGCATACGTTGGAAGCCTAATGAAAACATACGACTCTTTGATAACCCCTTATGGTCTCGCGGAACCCTTTCCGCCACAAATTGGCCCGCGGACCCCTAATTTACGGGTATTGTCCATTTCTATTTGCACTGAATGGTGTTACGTTGTTAGCGAAAATTTGCTGTGTTGAGATATTTTGTTTATGTAAATTTTATTTGTAGGGCTTTGTCTAGGGACAATGTGCCTGAGGACCTTATTCGGATCTGATGTTAAAAGAAACTTGCTCTACTGTTTTGTATTTTGTAGCGCGAGTTAAATAATTGGTCGCAAAGCATAGAAATGTTATACCGCATAGTGTGCGATGTTATGATCACTACATAGTATAAAATAAAGTCGCTTTCTCTGTCCCTATGTCCCTATGTCCCTCCCTTTGTACGCTTAAATCTTTAAAACTACGCAACGGATTTTGATGCGGTTTTTTTTAATAGATAGAGTGATTCAAGAGGAAGGTTTATATGTATAATACATGCATAATATACTGAAGTATAACCCACAATAACCATTTTCCCGTGCGGAGCCGGGGCGGGTCGCTAGTAATTTATAAGACTCCCCAATAAAACATAACGTGAGAGATTTTCTAGAGCAGTCAAGATTTTCCTTAAATGTCTAATGTCTATACAGTAGTTTTCTGCCTAAATAAAACCCTAGTATAAATAAAACCACTACCCACCCCCACCCTGATTTCAGGTTAGGCTCGACCCCCCGGTAAGGGACATATATGAACAGTCAATGATGATGATGATAAGTAAATTTATTTAAGTGCACTTAACTTATGTATTGAATCCCAAATTATTTATATTAGTACGTACTAAAAATCTGTAACACTAAAGTATTACTTTTATTAGAAATGTATGCTGAACTAGGATGTATGGAAGCTACTCGTATATAGGAACTCTATTGAGAAATACTTCAAGTTCTATTAAGAAGTTTTTTTATATGTCCAATGTAAGACATGTGTGAGGAGACAAAATGAACTCCTACTTGTGTTACATCAGAAAGTATTACAAAATTGGAAATTGAGTAATACAGGAAGTTACAAAAGAACTATTTCTATATCTGGGGGCACGGCAGTGCCCCCGCCAAGTCGAGCAATAAAGCGGCACGGCCGTGCCATACTTTTCTCGAAGCAGTTCAGGCCATTTTCGACCCCCCTATAACTTCGTTTTGGATAAAACTAGAAGCCTGAGTTTTCAGTAACCAAGCAGGCAGGTAAGCTAATTACGTAACAACTTAAGACAGAAGGACCCTTAAGTAGGGACTGAATAAATTAACCGACTTGGTATTACATGGATCTCACAACTTTTTACGGTAGAAGAACTGAATTGCGAGACTTGGTTTTTTTACAAGTTGTGTTTTTGATGGCATTCCTATTTCACTTAGCCAACGGCGTCAACAACAGTATTAAATGTAATGTAAAATAAATATTTAAATACCCTATTAAACTTTCGACTATAAACACTAGACAGCCTAGCCCTACCTACGCGTATAAAAAGACAAGTTTATATACCGCACTGCACTAGGGCTGTGCCAAATAGAGACGTTTGCTCGATGTTTACTCGTATTGACAGCAAAATGGGGAATCGACGTAGAAGCGACGGCGGCGCACCGAAGTGAAATTTGTCCCGTTACGGGATCGCAGACGAGCTGTTTTAGAGCGACAATTAAAAGTTTTAGTACTGGAGAAATTGATGTATATCATATGGGCATCGTGATTGATTAATGTTGAGGGTAGGTATACATTTCAGTTCAAGGACCTTAAAAAGGGACGACTTACAAAGTAAAGTAGTTAGATGTGTATCCTCCATCCAATCGACAACTTGATAGCATGCTAGAAATACACCAAAATAACAGTTTTAGAAATTTGATTAAAAACATAATGATTGCACTTTTTCTGAAATCTAGGTACCATCTTTAAATACTTGTATTTTTTATCAATCCTTAAGAATCTTAAACTCATCAAACGAGCTTTATATTAACTTGACACCATTTTTTATTTATTACTCCAAATCAAACCAAAACCACCTATTTAGTGATGACATTGAAATTCTTTAAACTGGAAAAAGGTGTACATGAGTTTTTGACTTAATAAATCGCAGCAGCAAGAAAACGCAAGTCTGCTTCGCACTGGTATGACCATGATTCGGTGTGACGATAGAGGCAGAGCCATCGCCCACTGCACTGTACCGGTGGCGTCTCTCGCATTTCTGATTTACTGCAAATGGTGCGAAAGCGAAAACGCTCGTAAACGCGTTTATGACGCGTTGTCTGGTCTGACGCGCGATTGCATCGCCCGCAACTACCCTTTACGCCAAACGCGCGGTTATTAGAATAGGATTTGATTATGTCTTATATTTGTTATTCTTCGGTTTAGCGGTTTCGGCTGTGGGAATTTCTCTAGTAAGTTTGAAAATCAATGGTTTGTTGAGATAAGATAAGAAAAGTCTTCTATAGCAAATTTCAAAATCTCTCAAAAAATGTATACAAGCCTGATTGTTATTGAAGAAAACTTTAGCTACAAAAAAACTTTCAAAATCTACATAAAATTTTATTTCGCTTATCTAAGTAATGGTAAATGTACCTAAAGAAAAAATGCATTCTAAATTTTGTTGCAGCTTATATACTATATAAAATTGTCTCTTTTTAACACTCTCTGGAATAAAAAAACATTGATACCTACCTATACATAAAACATTTAAATATTGAATCCTTTTAAAAATTTGAGTAGTCGTTGTGCTAAGTAAGAAAATTACAAACAAAACGCAAAGATTGCGGAAACAGCAAACAGCAAGCGACGACCTCTTCCAAGCGGCGCGGCGCCCGCGCACGTTACACATCCGTTACTCTCCGCACCTCCTCCCGCACCCGCAGATTTTCAGATAGGGCCTGTGCCGTTTCCCAGGCGCCCATAAATTAAGTAGCACACACGGACTAGTTATAATTCGACGGCGTGAGAGCGTCCGTCGGTCCGGCACGATCTACTCCTCAACTGACTAGCAGAAATGCGGAGTGGATGCGAACTGTCCAGGGTCGATCGTTTACATTTTTAAGTGAACAAACATGTACTGTTTTATCACAAATAAGTTGAGCACGCATTTAGCGGCTGCCTGCTAGTTTTGGAGACTTTATATAAAAAAACTTTTTCAAGCTTTAGCTTTTTGTCGTAAGGCCAGTTTATGAAAATTTCGTTGCAGCAACGGTTAGAATCATTTAACCGTATATTCAAACTACAGACAGAAGATAAGATTTATTACGTGCATAATACATGGTCTTGATTTATTTAATGATGTACCTACCTATATTCTTTATTGCACAGTTTAACAAAAGGGTCCATTAATACTAGTTTTTCAATGACGAGCTTATCTCTTCCAGCCAACCAACACAGTGATAGCGTAAAATAGTCTTTTTTTTCACAAGTCAACAACAATGCAAATGAGCTTTGAAAGTTTTTTTTGACATAAATCCACTTCTATTTCCCTATATTTACAACTTCTGTGAGCCACCATTCACGATTTGAAGCATATACAGCTCGCTAGCTTTGTTATGTCATTGCGCAGTCTGCAAAATTTATAACTAGCCCTAGCCTGGTAGGAGCATCCCAATTCTATTCAGATTCGATGCAATTTCTGTGCAGGACCATACACGACCGGCGCAAACGCCGGCTTTGTCATTGCGCAGCTCAAAATTTATCATGCGGAGTAGTCATTAGGCTATTCCGTTTCTGCATGAGATTGGTAGAAGAGCCCCACTTAAGGATGTAATGAGGGGATCATGATTTGCTAACTCTCTTAGTGTAACTGCTTAAGGTTGAGATAAGTTATCGTCCTTAAAAGTTGAGAAATTGTTTTAGTTGTATAGGTAATGTAGCAATCAATCTCGTTTTTATTTCAAACTGAATAATATTTTATCTTGAATTCTCCTGACATCAGTGGTTTTTTTCCCACCCAGCTAATTCCTAAATTTATATATATGGCTATTATGTAGCCTAACTTAATCTACATTCATTATCATCGTCATCGTATCAGCCAGAAGAATTCCACCACTAGAGAAAGTTGTCTCTCCCATAGGTCTATCTTTTATATTAAAAAAATATTAACAACTATTCCTTTTTTATTGTGTTTAATTTCCATTGTCAGGACAATGTATGTAGAACCTTTAGCGATGGGAAAATACGTCATTCCTAATTTTTGGGTGGAGCCCCAGAATGGACGTCTATATTTGTCAAAACTATGTCGTAGTTCACGTGGTTCGTCTCGTCATCTGCGTCAATTTATCAGTCAATTTCTCCAGTATCCGTATATATAGGAGCCGTGAGATCAATTTGGGTCGGTATACTATTTTAGTAATAAGACCGCCTCTGTTTAACTGTTATCATTTCCATGTTTTCTTTTGGTCTCAATAAATAATATTTGTATAGTATTTTTCGTGTTAACGTGTCCACATAGCTCCGTCACGTCACCTGACTGATAATATGACTATTATCACCAGTACTCCGTAAAGGAGCCGTGGGAGAGTACGGTCTGTGACGGACGTCACGACCCGACCGGGCGGCGTACGCGCAGCCGGCCTACATACGACGTCTACGATTCTCCATTATACCACACTTTGGCATGTTCAACCACATTCTGAGTACATTGATTCCATAATTCCACTTGGAGATCTATAATTATCTTTCTTTTTCATTAATAACCCATATCGTTCTCTCTAGGGCCTTGAATCTACCCTGAATATATGGTGACCAGGCTAGGCCCAAGGCGATATGTTTGACGTTTAAATTTTTCAAACCTCGCTCAGGTATCACTACATACATAATATAAAATAAAGTCGCTTTCTCTGTCCCTATGTCCCTTTGTATGCTTAAATCTTTAAAACTACGCAACGGATATTGATGCGGTTTTTTTTAATATATAGAGTGATTCAAGAGGAAGGTTTATATGAAAATACATGCATAATATACTTAAGGATAACCCACAATAACCATTTTCCCGTGCGGAGCCGGGGCGGGTCGCTAGTATGAAATAAAGATAACTTGGGTTGATTCATAATTGAATAAATGGAATCATTGGATGCTAGTAATATTTCAATTAAAGTAATTAATAAGACGAACGATGTAAAGGCGTGACTTTACTTCTAATAGCTAGTTAGGTGCTTCATTTAGTATGAGTTTATTCTAACATCCTTTTTACGTTTTATCTTGAGAAACTCGACAAATGCTCGCATTAGTCTGCTCCGGAGTCCGTCAAATTACTGCAACATTACCTATATTCCATTTAAAAGTCTTTAGGTTAATACTCTAATGATTTTAAATACGATTTGCAAGCAATATTAGGGACTAAAGTTTAGAAGTTTAATAACTAAATTCCCGTAAAATAATGACTAACCGGAAGACGCATTCGCCGCTAGACAGAATTTTTTCAAATATTTCACCAAAATTTAAACAATCAAGAATAAAACCAGATTTTAGTAGTGTTACAATTAGCAATATTAATCATTTTGGTATTTAAATTTTTTAAATAAAGGTAAAATGTTATGCGATGTGATTTATACGGCGATGGAGGTCAGGCAGGATTGTACCAATTGCGTAGGTCAGGTTCCTATGTCATAGTCCAGCTTAGTCTTTTCTACTAGATCCGATTTTGAGTTGTTATGTACAAACTTTGACTTACGTAGAATCTGACCTACAGAAGACTGGTGTATTTTTTTTCTTCAAATTGTTAAGGGTTTGATAAAAAAACCTGAAAAATTTTATATGGGGGAAACTTTCAAAAATACTAAATACTATGTAAGGTGTAGGCTTCTATGTAAGATTCGAAGCCCTGCATATTGAACCCTATCGCCATTACCTGGCTCCAGTTGCTATGGCCGCAGGGCGCTTGTAACGAGCCTGCGCACGGTTGCGTAAACTAGGAGATAGATCACTAAGATCATTAGTCAAAAACCAATACAAACCTGCTTAATAAATAGGAAATCTGTTGGACTGTACACTGTACTGTTTACATTATAATTGTATTTTTTTAGATAGAATAATCCTTTTTTAATTATTTAAGTATAAGTAGTAGAAACTTATCAGTCTTGATATACCAAATTTAGTATATTTTTTCCTTAAGGATTTTTTCTTAAAATGAGGAAACTCAAAGTGGAAAATTTATCAATTGTGACGTGCGTGACACAACGGGTTGTGCCACGGGCGAACCCGGGGGGGGGGGGGGGGGTTTAGGGGTTCAAACCCATCCCATGGCTACGCCCGTGGTTTCAGCAAAGGCCTTTCTCAATGATCTTCACCAAATGCGCGCTGCCTACTTTCCGATACAGCCTCTGTGGTCGAAAAAAAGCTCGCCTGACGTTACGGAGGTTTCAGGTTCGAATCGAAGGGATATGCCGAACAAATATCACTTTGCGAGACTTTTCCCAGTTTGGTTAGGACATTGCAGGCTGAACCTGATTGTCTGAAAAGGAAGATAATTCCGTGCTTCAGAAGGCACGGAAAGCCGTTGGTCTCGGTTACTATCTACGGATGTAGTCGTTCCATGAGCCATGTCAGAAGCCATAGGCGGCTCAATGATTTTGACACCAGTAAGGTAGGTTAACCTCGAAACACACATGCTTAAGTAAGAAGGAGTTCACCAATCCACTTCAGCGTTGATCTATCCACATTGCAGTGCAAAGAAACACGATTACCTTTCTGTCCCGCTTGCGTGAATCTAGGTATTTAACTTATCATAAACTCTAACCTAACACCTTCCTTGCTAACCTATTAAAGTGTGGTCACCTTGGTCTAGTTGTAGCCGAGTCCGCGGGGCGTCGCTAACTATCTTGCGCAAGAGTCGGCCATCCCATCGATCACGAATGTTCGGGGTTCGGGCCCTCCCCGCAACCATTGACAAAACACCGCCGTTATAGTGTTATGTAGAAGAGAAGCACGTAGTTTAAATAAAAAAAAATACTGTCAAAAAATACTGTGTAGGGTGTAGATAATTATATTTTGTTTAATTTTTCACTTATTAAAATTTTATTAAATATTAAATTATTGCAAATGAACTGCAACCATTTCAGAGACTTTTTAATTTAATGGTTGTAATGTATGTCATAATGTATAGTAAAGTATACAGGTATGTTGGAGAAAATAAATATTATTATTATTATAATTGATACTTCGTTTCAAATAACATCATACAGAATGTAATTTCCAATGCATAAATCAGATTTTTTTCTATTTATACTCTAACAAGGCATGAATTATCTCGTTAATACTTTATTTACATGATTCCTTTACTTAAGGTATGTATCCTTATTTATCTAAAAATTACTAAACTAGTTTCACTTTCTGTAAAGTTATTTTTGCCATTTAATTTTGAGTTACAAAATTGGTTCTATCCTGCATAGTCAGACCGAGCAATGTAGATCACAATGTTCGAAAGTGAATTGATTGACAGGCAGACGGTGCACAATAAGCGGTAAACAATTATATTCTCGAATTATTGCCATAATCGGCCGTCGCAACAGACTGAATAGTGAATACTAAGCAGAGTAAAGGTCGCAAACTTTTGACTTTGTTTTGATGCCATTGTCAGATAAAAGTTGGGCGCGATTCTGCGCTTGCGTCAGTGCAGGCGAGGTGAATGCGATGATACCGTTTGGTAATAAAATATAACCTGACCTCGATGAAGCTGCCTTCTGATGCTTCCCATGGTCTAAAAAACAAGGTCTAGTACTTGACACAAGCCTACGTCATCTGCCTCTCAGGCGTCGTCTCCTTCACGATGTTTTTCAGTATCAACGCGCTAGGCCGTGGTCCGAGGCTCCCTCGAGCCGCCCCTAGACGCGTTAGTATATGACTTTTTTTGGGGTAGAGTCTTCCACTCCCCCGCAACTCAGGTGAAGCTTGATTGGTCGTACTTTTTCGACTCAAGCATAGGTTAATTAAAAAAAGTCATCTGCACAGCATGGTGACATAGGCTTGTGTCAAGTTTGACAGTCCGAGTAGAAGACTTTGCTTTTTTAGACCATGATGCTGCCTTTATATTGCTTTATTTGCCTACATTATGTGACGTAGGCATTGTTTACAACATGTGACTGCAATCGTATGCAATCTGCAGTGTCAGCTTTATGTAGCGCGCGCGGTATTCGCTGAGTCAGGCGCGGCGCTACAAGTTGCTATTTTTTAATTCCGTGAAATTAATCTCTACTTGTATTACAAACAAGTTAATCATTGCGTTTACGCGTAGTGTCATTTTTTTATAATAAACCCAAGATTATCTGCTATCATTCAATTTCTGTTGGCGTCTTTGCGCTAAATCGCTTTCAGTAACTTTGGCTGAAAACAACTATGAAAAACAACAATCGCTCCTCGCACCAGAAACAGGAATTCAGCTGTAAAATAAGAGTAAATGCATAATAAATCTAAGTAAAACTCTAACTCTGCAAAACTGTTAGTAACAATGAAAAACTTATTCTATGTTAATTTTAGTATCTTTGGCCGGTTAGAAGCGTGTCCAGTACTAAACACTTTGACCTTAAGAGCACCATTATTCCGTTGCTGTATCCACAGACATATAAAGGGAAGCAGACCAAAGATTACATACTTAGAATGCGTGGCAGCTTTTCATTCGTAGCTTATTTTTGAATTGCCAAATTAATATATATTATATAAACAGTTACTGCGGGTGTTTGTATAAAAGTACTCTTTCACATTCATAAGTATAGTATTTTATTATTTTTGTTCCAAATATTACCAATTATGTTAAAGAAAAACAACAAAACTTACGTAGCTTAAATGGAAATTCATGCCACGCGGCATTCTTTGTATTATACAATAATGTTTAGTCTGCTTCCCCTTATATTTCTGTGGCTGTATCTAAGGATGAATGTCAAAATGCGAGTGTCCAACCTTATGCGCTGACATACGCCATCTGCTTCAGGCCCTTGAGCAAGCATATCCAAAGTTAACAGCTCATATTATGTCCACACCGAGGGACTCCAGCCTACCCTGATTTCAGAAATCAGAAATCAGAAATCAGAAAACGTTTATTTGATTTGGACAACACAACACAAAAACAAGTAAATAACTACAAACTAAAACAAAATAGAAATAGAACATAATATTCAGGGTGAATAGGCCTTAGTTGACCACGCTGGCCCAGTGCGGGTTGGTGAACTTCACACACAACCTTTGATTTACTTCGCAGGTGTGTGCGTCGAATAAACGTACATATGAATTCGAAACTCGAAAACACATTGGTACGTGCCGAGGTTTGAACCCGCGAACTTCTGAATGGAAGTCAACGGGTCTAGCCACTTGGCCATCGACGCTCCGCCGATATCATATCATACTAATATTCTAAACAGGAAAGATTTGTATTTTTGTGTGTGTGTATGTTTGTAATGAATAAACTCAGAAACTACTGAACCGATTTCAAAAATTCTTTCACCATTAGAAAGCTACATTCACCCTGAGTAACATAGGCTTTTTACCGCGGGAAAATGCCTCATTCCCACGGGAAAAACTGTTAACGCGGGCAGAGCCGCTGCTATTTGACCTATAAAGTTACACATCCGAGTTCCCGTGGCATCACCCCGATCCGCTGATAGCCAAGCGCCCGCGCAGCCAGGGACGTTTGCGACACAGCCAAATGCCAAAATAAGGTTAAAGGTAATAATTGTTGAACGGTCGGATGCTAGCCGCGTGGCATTCGGCATTACCCCCTTGATTTGTATGCGGGAATGCGGAGATGCGCTGTTTGGCAATACTAAGTACCTGAAGATTCTCAAATAAATGCATTCCAAATGTTTTGCAGGCCTGGTTCAAAGAGTTCAAGGAATTTATTTTTTAACTTTTGGATGTTACATCACTTAGTTAAGTCAAATTTAAATTATCTTTTCTGGCGAGTTCAAAAACTTGGCTGTCTTCTGTGGAGAAGAGCTCGCCGATGAAACTCCACAGGCGTTGCGTCTCCACAGTGTAGTAGCTAGTGGTAGCATTAATGAAGCACAGTCACAATCGCAAGACAATTATATCAAATTTATGTGTCAACAATTTGGGAGAAACAGAGAGGTTGAAAAACGCGCTTGGGAAAACCCTTCGTCTTTAAATATCTTCCAATACTATCCCGGCTGGACAGACTGTGAAATAATTGTATATAATTGTACAATTATAATAGTTGTAGTTGTCAATAATCATCGATTCCTAGATTTAGATCACCCATAGTTTATAAATATGAAAAGTTAAATTATGATTTTTGAGAAATCAGCCTATATTCTATATTCTTAAGGGAAAGTTGTCCAGTTTCAGTTGAGTACTAACACTATGTTGCGGATATTACAACCAGTTAAATTTCACGGTGTAGATAGACAGATATGTATGTATGTAGGCAATAAAACGGTCCGCTGGCACTAGGCTTGTCTAGGTTACTGAGTCGCCGCGGCGTATCGCTCCTGCAGGAAAGGGCAGACGTCACAGGCCCAAGCCTTCAAAGAACCCCATAGAGCTGTAAATACCACTCCAGAATTCAAACTAATCAAAATTTCTGAATAAATCAACCATGTTGTCCTTCTTTATTTGCTTCATACTGATCATACAAATAGGTACTAAATATATATAGATGATTGGATCTTGGAGCCAAAGGTAAACGGAATGAAATGAAAATAATATTGTAGATACCTTGTTACCTGGATTGAAACATTATTACTCTTTTCTGGAAAAATGTGATGCAATAAATTTTTTTTTTAAAGAACTTCATTTGTACAGAAGCCAGGACATGCGGCTGGACGTTCGCACTTCGAAATTCACCATTAACGCTACGGAATACAGGCGTTTTCAAGGTCAACATGTCCGCCGCATGTGCTGGCTACTGTATATTCTCTTTTTATTATAATTGCAACTCTTGACCTAAATACGAGAGCGATTATAAATATGTACTTTCGCATGTGTTTCATTTACGAATAACATTATAAATAGCAAAACAATTAAAACGTCTAAAATGTCTAAATTGTCTTTTACGAAAACAATCTCTCTGAACATCTTATAAGCCGAAAGCGACACACAACAGATTTACAATTATTAACTCGCTTCCCGACAAATATAGCGCACTCAGCTTTTCATGAACACCGACAGTTTATTTGGTCTTTATTTGTTGCCAGTTAAATATCAAATTCATTAGTATAATAAACGTAAATAAGTTTGCAGACTAACCGGCCAGCAGTCCACCGCTGTCCGCACGTTCATTGAGCTCTTCCCATGACATTATCCACTATTCACCGCAACCACTAACCTAACTTCAAAACAAATGCAATTCGATTTGAATCTTAAAGTGAAAGACACAAAAGTCGTAATGGGAAGAACTTTAAAAGTACATACGCCATTTGGGACGGGGCATTAAAATGGCGCATCTGAGGCACCGATGGCCCTAGAGATGGACCTCGGGTTTTATTTCCACCGAGGAAGACACGACTTTAGTACGATGCATGGGGGAAAATATGGCCCCAAGTCCGCTCAACCGTATTTCACTGGGGCCAGCGAGGTCGCAGCGCGGACATTATTAAACTGTTACTCTTACAGAATCGTGAGCCGTGACTTATGCAGATGTTTAAGTAGTAGTTTGACTGATAGTTTCACGTGCATACGGTGGTCGTTTCTCATGTGAATCTTCCTTGCACGATTCGCGATGTTGTTGAAATTAGTTGGAAAGTATTTGCTTTAGACGTATTTCGGTCATTCTCAAGCCGGGTGGTTCTACATAATTTCAGTTCTTATTTTTAAATTTGTCTAATGCCAAAGAATTTTATGTTATTTCACGGCAGAATAGATTCTCTAGCATTTATAGGCAACCATTAGTTAATCATTTAAAACAAACCTGGGGACGAATATTAAGAAAAGAATGACCGATTTTGGGGCCAGTGACTATCACATTTATTATTGCCTTAGTAATTAAAATTGTACGTCTATCTAAATGCATGTTCAATGTTCATTGCATGCAAAAGTAATTTGATTAAGGTACAAAAGTTGTTCCTAGGTCCTCATTGTTAGTTGAATTATAAAAATCGTTCTTATTACCGAATCAAAAAGCTTACAATTTAACATCAACAGTAGCAGCTTCAACCTAATCGATCGCTCGGCTATACAATGATTCGAAGAAGGGCAAATCTCACGAAAGACAATGAATTATCTAACTCCAGGCCTTCCTAGTTCGGCAAAAAACAAACCCGTCCGCGGGCGAGGCATGTCTAGTATGAAGAATGCAATTAATACTTTTTGCGAATAATCAGGAAGGCTAACCAAAGTGTAACGGTACGTGGCGAAATGTGGGAACGACTAACAATGGGAGAGATGGCGGTTTTTTCGGTTGAAAGAGCGAAAGAGCGCTCGTCGATCGTAATTACTCGCGCAACTCATATGCTGTGATATGAGAGGGGCCGGTGACGCTAAACTTGGTTAACTAATTATTAAGTTTACTTTAGTTAGGTTTCGTTTACCACAAAGTGTATAAACAGTTATCCTAATTTATAAATCCCATGGTATCTCCTGCCTTAAAAGTAAAAAAAACAACATTTCATAAAATTAAAGAGAATATTTTTCGAATTTATTTCTAAATGAAAGTCTGTAGATTCAAGCGAAGAGACTTGTTTCTTAGGGAACAATTTAAAAAAAAATGAAGTTTTTTCAAATTTCGGCAGTTATAAATGTCTCATTATTACAGACATCATGAGCGTAATATAAATTTATTATTATGATATGACGTTAATGTTACGTATTATTAAACGGAACAAAAACTCACTGTAAGTTAGTTAGTCATTCGGTATAACTCTTAATCAACCGTCTCAGTGCAACCGGCCGTCCCCATAAGTTTTTCACGAGGAAAGCGCACACAATGGCCGTAGCAAGAAGCTGGGAAAGCTACCTGCTCATTACCATGGACTGAGCTGGACAGTTATTGTGCGCGGCACCGATCGCACCATTAGCAGTGCTCACTGCACCTTCCTCATTCCATCACCACTAATTGAGTTGTGCTTGAGATTACACTTATACTGCTTATGCTCCGTCCTTCCGTTAGCTTTTCTTGATTGCATGAAGCAAACCATGAGCATAGAGAATGTTGGTTGAGGTTTTGTATTTTTGGTTGTCTTCGCAGGTGGTTTTTCGTCATATTATCTTAACAAAATGCTATTGCATTGCAATGTAATAATTCCATTTCCTTTAATTTACATTGACATCGTGTTGGCATCCCATAGTATGTCGTTTATTTATACATAATAAAGGCACCGTAAACTAGAGCTAAAACCACGTTATGACCTTTATGTTTAAAGCAAATGTACTATTTCGTTAATTTATACACTATTTAGTTACTGCATAAGTTTTTTTATCTTATGACCTAGTTGTTTTCTCTTCACAGATTCAACAATATCCCCAAACCATACTACCGGAATTAGAAAAGGCCTTGTCCGTGGCTGAAAGATATCGCCAAAACTCCCACGCTTGACAGGAGGTTTCGGGATCGCAGTTGTTATTGTTTACACAACTTTTCACGTAATGGAGGCACGTACACCTCTAGTTGCCTTTTACGATTACACTTCTTAGAAAAGCATAACTATCAACTCTTATAATAAAGCTTAAGCTAATTGTGAGTTTTTCCTTATTCCTATATAGCCTATAGACTTACATACATGATCGGTCAAAGGTTGAAATGTTTATACGTACATGGAGATAATCGTGATGCTGTGGTCAGTGTATCCAATATTTATCATAAACTTTAACAGGATATTACGATGCATCAGGAAAATCTAGTTTGTTAATTCCATTCCGTAATCATTTACCATCATTGATTCTATTGAATAAGCGTTTATGTGTGACGCATTAATATGACGTCACGATATTTCTTGATATATGCCAAGTTTTGCGAAATATGTACCTAAGGAAAATTAGTATACCTACAAATACATCAAAAAAGTATATCAATCATGAATAAACACACAAACATTTATATAGGATACATAAAATGTAAATGAATAATTTTAATTACTAACTGATTAATGATTTTTATTTGATGTATGAGCTAAGCTATACTATTGTAAAGTTTCATTAAAATCCATTCAGCAGTTTTTGCACGAAAGAGTAACATCCATTTTATCCATCCGTACATACATCCTCACAAACCTTCGCGTTTATAATATTAGTAGGATACTTTTAGTAATTTCTAAGTCGTCACTCAAATTCTGTATAGTAATTTTAGTATGTTTTAGAACTATGATAGGTGGCCTTGACTACAAGTTGGTCCTACGCCCAAATCAAAGACATTTACTATACAACCTAACCTATCGCTTGTTTCCAGTCAAATGTCTGTCAGAGGTCAAATAATTGAAATTCATATTAATGTCTGGCTTTGCTTGGGTATTTATGATCGATATTAGAAGAACTGTGATGATAACAATACCTACGTTTATATTATTATTTTTCTTACTATTTTGGGATATTTCCTTATTGTCTGTCTTTGACGAATTACTTTCCCACATCCTCTTCATGTATTGTATTATGTACCTTTACTTTGTGTTATACTTCAATTACATTAAATAAACCTTCTAAGAATTAAAATATGAAAAAGAAATTAGAATTCGGCAGAAATCGAACCGAAAGCATCGGTCCAGGGTCATACTACCGACACGCTCTTTATTTTTATACAGGCAGATGTTTAATCAATTCATTTGTTTGTATATTCAATTCAAATCTTACAATTTGGTAATTGGTTTTTCGGAAAATTACTAAGTTTGTAACGAGGTGCTTTGCAACCTCATTTCCACCTCATTTTCCATTTTTTCTCGTGTAAAGGATGATGTATCAAAACGTCCCCCCAAAAAACAAAAACTAATAACATCGACCAACAGATTTGAAATGTATCTCAGTACATGCGTCTTAGCTATGTGATTACTTTTTACTATGGCGACATCTTTCAAAGACGCGGAATATTGCGAGAAAAAAATCGTTTTGTCTTAATATTGGTACCCAAAATAACAGATTGTAAGCATTTAATTGGGCACTGGACATTTATAGGCTAATGATAAACAATAATTATCTGTTTAACTGTAAGTACATGGTACTCCTACATAGATAGACATTTTTTGGTGAACATTTAGTATTTTTTAGAGTGCATTTATATACTTAACATTCTAATAAGAGACTTTGATATTGTTAGTAATTGATAACATGTTTGTAAGTGACGAATTTTTGAAAAAATAATTATAATATTTTTTTTCAAATCCCATTGATCATGAAGTTAAAACTGGTTACGAGCCTTTCTAAAGATCAATAAGAACCTATTGACACATACAAAAGATCTGTTGGAGGGGGGGGACGGGGCTCATATAAAAATGGTCATCATCCTTTAAACATTCAATTTTGAAATTTCTTCGTCATTCATTCATTCCTTTCATTTTCGTGCTGGCTTCTGTATATAAACCAGTGTCAGTTAGTTCCTCGTGTATTTGACTACTAGTGCTTAAGGAAACCTTCAATCTTAGCCGCTTCTGTCGGCTCGACAAGGCCCTGGCGGGCGCGACAAGTTTATGCCCCAAATATTAAAAAAAACCTTCTCTATTAGCTCCTAGAATTAAGGTTACCTACAGATGGTAAATCGCAGACTGCGGGACGGAATCCCGAGTTTATATGCAGCCTGTAACACAGGTCGCGCCCACTTTCTATGGGTCAGACAGGATATAAACACGAATTTCGTCCCGCGGTCCGCCTTTTCCCGAGTCGCTGCGTACACGGCTTTAGTCTTTCACAACAGCAAAATTACATTTGACTCCAGTGACTTTACACAGTACTGTTAAGCACCCAGGATTGATAGTCAGTTGTTTGGAACGCATCACCACATGTAACCGTCTGGATCGTGAGTTTGCATGAGAACTGTGAACCAACTTGTACAATATTGTACATATTCTAGTTATTACATTGTATCGAAGCGATGTTACACTAACTAGAAAGATTATTGTGCAGAAAAATGTCACTACAAGTACTTAGAATATAAACTTCTACTAATTTCTAGGGGTTAAAAAAAACTTTTCGTTCATATTTATGTAATAAAACACAATTATAGCCATTTACTAGTGTATTTTTAATATAATCTCGCCATGTAGTTTTAATACGGGATTTGAGCTTTTTCCGAAGCTCGTTTTTTTCTAGGCCTCGTTTTTTTCGAGTATATTGGTCTATAATTCAAATCAATTAGACTATAGGGGTATAAGTAAGTTAATTGGAAGTTTTTAGAATTAGACCAGAAATATTGGAACTTTTGACCTAATCAATATTAAAATATAAATATAAGCTTGTAATAAAAAAAATTACAGAAACGACACGACTTGAAACTAATTCTGTACCATCGTAAATAAAACCTGCTGGTGTTCTTATTATTATATAATATATGTATTTCAAAGTCCTGTATTATGTACATCCCGCAATGAAATGTTAAACGTCCTAAAGTCTGATTCCTTCAACACAATGCTTGCAAATTTGCGCTAGAACATGAAATATGCCTATTTGGCTGGTACTTAACAGAACTCGCCTGCTTTATACCACTTCATACAGAGTTGTCAGTCAAGACAAGACTAAAAAGGTGATAAATTATTCCGTAAGCTAATATTAAGATTTTCGTTATGCTATACTTGGTTGCCTGGAAGAGATTGCTACTTTAGCAATAAGGCCGCCCATTTATTTATTTTTATTTATGAAAATTATAACCACGTCTTAATAAAACTGTTATTATTGGTGTCAAAAAAGAATATTTGTATTGTATTGAAATATCTTTTATCGTTAAATTAAATTCAAAACTAGACGTTATTATTTTACTTTATCTAACAAAATATTCAAAAACATAAAAATAAGACAATTTTTTCCATAATTCTATACCATTTGAACCTACACAGTCTTTACAAAATATAATTCCTTAATAATTATGAAAAATTAAAGTAATAAAAAATAAACACACCACATCACATAACACCTCTTATAAATATAATCCAAATGGCAGCTTAACCCTTTAGCCGGTTAGCAAAGCAACAAGTAACAAATTGGCATACCTTAAAGGTAAGTGAAGAAGCACATAAGTTGCGTATTTGAATGTCAGGTTCGTTACTAATATATTATAAACTGTATTGTGTTGAATGACCCTCCATCTTTCACCTTTAACACTAGAGTGTTCTGCACTTGATAAAGGGATTTCGATTTTCATTTTCACGCGAAATCAGATGAAGCAATATAACTTCTTGCGATTCATTTAATTAAAATATTTCAAGCTGAAACATGACTACTCTCAAAAAGAATAAAACGATTTAGGAGGAACTTGACTATTATTTATCAATAGGAGTAGTAAACGCCTTACATGGTTAGATGATGATAATGATGACAATACAATACTTAAATTAAATATCTGTGGCTTAAATGATGACTGAAACATTAAAATGCAATGCTTAGTAAACGATTTTGAATTTTCCTAAAGAAACTTTTCTCTAAGTAAAAAGCCAACACTCTCACACTAAAAGATTTTTAAAGTATTTTTTTTTAATTCCTGTATAAATATATATTTACACATTTGGGCACATTGCGCGTAGAACCGACGGGTTGGGGCAGAAAGGTTCTTGGATGGCGGCCGTGCGCCGGAAGACGTAGTGTGAGCAGGCCCTACACGAGGTGGACCGACGCGGCGACGATCTGGTGAGGGTCGCGCATTGTGGAGATCCTTGGGGGAGGCCTTTGTCCAGCACTGCAGTGGACGTTTTTCGGCTGAGATGATGACGATGATGATATATATTTATAAATTATTAATTCTATACCTACATATTTTAGCATAATGATTTTAATTTTCCTTACATTTCAAACATTAAATTTAAAAATCGCCCTCTAATCTTTCACGAGAACGTTTGTTTGCCGGTAAACTCGGTCTCGCGTAAAATAAACGGACTTATCCAGCAAATTCAAAAGTAAAAGGAACGGTCGGTTTTCGCACCTAACCTGCCAGTTCGGATTGACGACTAAAAATCGCAATAATTGGTCGCGTGATCGCACGACTATTGCAAATTGACGCAAATAAACCCACAGTCGTCGATTCAGATTGGTGATAAACAGGAGTCAGGTCCTACGGCTCGCTTCGGAAGTGGTTTAGATTTCAATGCAATATTTTAGTACATTGCGTGTTATATAAACTTAAAAAAAAATGACGGTCTTACTACAGAAATTCTAAGAGTATAATGCAAGACTACATACTTTTTAGAAGCTTTTATTTGAATACAATACTTAAAACGCACCACAATTTATTGCACCAGTAATTAAAATGATAATAATTTTAAATTTTGCTGCTAGTGTTTTGTAATCTGCCGCACTTAAGTATATTGATGTGAATTACAAACTAACTTTGGAAAAGTGTAACTTATAAACTAAGTTTGTCTTCACAAAAAGATATTTATTCAGATGACGGTAGCTATTATGAAATGCTTTCTTCTTTAATTACATCTGGTTTACTTAAGCTAAAAAAAGTGTGCAAAGACTTAATCGCTAGCGAAGCATTTATTTACCGTAGTTGCATAAATTGTAATGTAGATCAAACTATGTAATGCTGTAAAGTTTGTGCATTATAACGTGTTACCCATGATTCATGAATTAATATATCACATTACTTACGTAAGGAGAACATTGACAGCGTGGGTAAACATTACTCGGCTACTGGACAGGACAAGGTTATAATGTATTACGACTCTTACATTCAAAACCTAATGTTTTATATTCCGGTGGACGAGAAGTTTAAGACCACAATTTTACAAAAGGTCAAAACTCAATCATAAGGAATCGTCAAAGTTATAAATAAGGAATCGTAAAACATACATATTTAAAATTATCGCGTAAAGACCCGTTAAAATACAAAATAATGTTTACTAAGCGCGATAGCCTCTAATCATCATTTCTTTTACTTTTTAAAATCGAAGGGAAAAATTAAAATCATTGAGCAATAGTAAAAACACGCTAACAGACGGTAAGTATCTGTTAAAATTTAAAAAGTTATATTTTTTTCCTTATCTGCTATTTTTTTTTGAAATGGCCAGAAAGATATAGCTCAAATTAAAACAAATAGTAAAACGCATGCCATTGGACTATCCCATGGTAGCTGATGATGAAGACAAGGAAAAGTAACAATTTTATCTACAAGATGCTCTTTTTAAGGAGGCAATGATATATCTACAAGTTCACCAGATATCTAGTGATGATGGCGAAACCGCCGAATTGTATCCTTGAAGGTGGACTGATCAATATCTGCCTATTTCTTAAAGCAAATTATCCTTCGAACCGTAAAAGTTTCCTTACATCTCCTCCTAGACAGCTTTTTGCTTCACATGATCACATCACACCAAACCAGAAGTTCGTGCGGACCATTCGACAGGTCTTCGTCCTATTTCATAAACTCACTAACACAATTTACTGGCAACTCTATTTATATCTCTTCAGGGTTTAAAATGTAAGTCCTTATTTTATGGGAGTGCTGAGTCGTGTGTTTTGGTTGCCATGGTGACCGAAATGTCGGTGAGGTGCAATAGTTTAATCTGGCTGCGGGCACGACCACACGAACTCACCGCCGCCGCCGCCCGTGGAGACCTTGCCGGCTTGGTTGCACCAACTGAACTAACTTGCGGTTAACAGTCATTCAAGAAAACAGCAATAGACAGATAGACATAAGACAAAAGTGGTGACGATTTCTCCACGGACAAGAGCTTTGTTCGTAAATATAATGCTGACGAGTCAAGAGCGAATACTTTGGACTTTGCACCGTTCATAGGCCGTAAAATAAGGTACTAATCTATTGTTGTTGTTCTTTTTGATGAGACGTTATGCTTATATTACTGATTGGTTTGAACTGATTATTGGAGAATACATAAGAAGTGACGTGAAAAGTCTTACTGTGAAGGAAAACATCGTGAGGAAACCTGCACACACCTGCGAAGTAATTCAAGAGTTGTGTGTGAAGTTGACCAACCCGCACTGGGCCAGCGTCATCGACTAAGGCCTACTCACCCTGATTTCAGGGTAGGCTCGAGCCCCTCGGTGGGGACATATATGAGCTGTTAATGACATTAGAAGTGACTACAAGCTGGCCCGACGAGATGTTGTCCAGAAATTTGCGTCTTTGGGCTGAAAAAATATTATTTTATTTATTTATTTATTAGCCCGAGGCGTTCCAATAAAGAGGCCTCTCTCTCCTCCCTCCACTAGTCCTGATCCTCATTTATATACTACCACTCTCTACAGTTAAGCAACCAGCTTGTCTTTGTCTCGTCACCTCTTGCGGGGCCGACCACGATACCTCGTTATATGTGTCAAGATAATGATTATAATGAACATTTTTTAAATTATATTTTGGCGTAGGCGGAAAGGAAAAAAGAAACTTGTCTAAAATATTGTATGATTTCGTTGATCTCTGATTTAAATCATAATTTTTTGTGGAAGTTTAGTGCAACTGGGCGTAAATGTAGTCGTGTCACCCGTTCATGGCGCAAGTGGCGCGGACGACGAAATATCAGCCGCATGCGCATCACCTAACCTAATGACTCGCGCGAATGGCTGCAAATGTTCCCCTGTTCTTGCGATGTGATGTGCCGTTCGCGATAATATCCCTATAGTATCCCTCTGCGGGAATATTTCTAGTTTGGGAATATTCCAAATGAAACTTAGTTTGGGTTGGCGTGGTCGAACGGGTTGGTGTTTTCGGACCCAACTGAACTTACCGATCCCACTGACTCCTATCCAGCCCATGGTCTAAGAAAACAAGGTCTAACAAGAAGACCACGTGACTTGACACAAGCCTACGTCATCTGCTGTTCATCCTTGTCGAATAATACACATTCGACAAGGATGAACAGCAGATGACGTAGGCTTGTGTCAAGGTTGACAGTCCGATTGTTAGACCCTTGTTTTTTTAGACCATGTCCAGTAGCTTTCTTAGTGGGCGAATATTCCTGTGAACGGCGCATCACTATTTGTTAGTGCGATATTCATACTCGACTGTTTGTTTATCCGCTAGCCGCTAGTACGAGCGTTAGGCAATTGTTATTGCTTTTGTCGGTAACACAGGCGTTTGTGACTTAGATTGATACGTTGATAGATAGACAGACGATTTTTAGTTTTCTGTACCTATTAATATGTTGTACTCGACATGGTGACCAGTCAGAATGTCGACTCGCAGATGTATGACCTAGGGTCCTTTAAGCGTGACTTTAAGCGACCTTATCGAGACCAATAATAGTCGTCAATCTTTATACTAGCGATTGCTTTATTTTGACCTATGCTTGAGTCGAAAACGTACGACGGATCAAACTTCACCGGACTTGGGTAGCGGTTGCAGTAAATAAATCCCTACTTACAGCATTTATTTTCTCCGTGATTTAAAACTCAAGTATAAAATTCAAACAATAAAATTATCCTTTTCTTCAGTCAAGAGCAATCTAAGCGGATCTCTTTGGACTTTGGACTGCACCGTTCTTATGTCCATTGAAAAAAGGAACAGAATCGCAATGCGAGTGTCTAGCTTAATTTCACTTGATATAGTTATTATAAACCTAAACTTCTTCAAATGAATAAACTCGACCTACGTGCCTACGATATACATACAGAAACAACAAGAATGCGTCTTCATCCTAGCAAATTGAAATCATGAACTAACCGCTATTTTGCGCTTTACACCTCTACAATTGAGAGTATTTTATTTATAACTCGAAAATTACACTTGCGAGCTTTTCATCGACAATCGCGGATTGTGTGCACGCGGCTATTGGCGGTCTGTGCAGACCTTATTATGGAAATATATAGAGAGCTTAATACCACAGATCTGAAAACCAAAAAAGTTAATTCGGACAAAATAGTATGTAACTTAAAATTTGAACCTGTTTAAACTAATAAGATTAAGCTATTTTTAATAGAACCAATAGTTTTCTGAAATATTCCTTTCCTTCACAAGCGCGCTATGACTAAAATTAAATTGGTAGGTTCTTACTTCATAATATTAGCCTATAGGGACAACTGCTTAACAAAACTTTCCTTCATCGACCAATCTTGTACCAAGCTGTAGTGTTGTAGCAAATTCTTTTTAATGGGTTCAAATTTTGAATTTTGAGGAATATTCGAATTTGGATTGTAAAAACACGAATATTCATCACTGGGCCTGCCACGCACGTAGATATAAAGTATATTACAGTAAGACGTAATATGATTATGTTTTCCATAATATAACTGCAAGCGACCTCTTATCAATCATTTGAACTTACAGTCGCAGTAAATATTTGGATTAAAAAAAATTGGCACACTTCATCAACTCTATCACACCTCTAGCATCTCTCGTAACATACAGGGTGTACTCATTCGTGACTAAGTTCCGGCTAATGTGTGTAGCCCGCGAACGTATCGGCGGGCCGCAATGAAGATAGCAGTGCAATGGCAGTATTAATTCATTGCCTGCCCAGAACATGCCCGTCGGTCATTGGGCTCTATTCTATCAAGTCACACTCTAAACTTAAAATTTAAGCACTCGATGAAGCATTATGGACTTCGAAAAGTGATTTGTTAAAGCTTATTTCGAATAAAAACTTTTTGAATTTAGAATTTTGACTTTTTTTCTTTGATTGACATCTGGCAGAGCGGCTCCCACCTCTCTGTCTGGCAGTTGTCTTATAAAATTTCAAATTGCGTTCGTTCTTTCGAGTGTCTTGCCTGTGATTTGAGTCCGCGGTCTTGTTTCGTTCATATGGAAATTGAAAAGGACGGGAGATGAACGAATCGTTAAAATAATAGCGCAGCTGTAAAATTAGTCCTTATTTAAGTCAAATGTTTCCGCATGCACCTTAAAACTAGTTCAACCGATATGTTAAATCGATGTTTGACGTCTCTAAATTTAAATTGAATCACCTGTTCCGCATGCACCTTAAAACTAGTTCAACCGATATGTTAAATCGATGTTTGACGTCTCTAAATTTAAATTGAATCACCTGTTCCTTTTCGTTTTCAAGAGCGCGAAAGTGAATTATGGTTTTTAAATCAGAGCGTAATGACTAGAATCAGCACATTTATCTGCGCTTCTTACTGGCCGTTCAAAATCCGCACAGCCTGTATATATAGTGTTTTATTCTCACGGGTCTTGGGCTGAGTTCCGATGTTAAGCTGGTTCTGTTCCGTTAGAGTTAGCTGAATAACTTTAAAATTCTTCAAACGGAAAAAATCAACATCCAATATTAACATGAGATTTTCATTTAAGTAACATTTAGTTACAAAGTGTTAAAATAATATTCAAATTCATTATCTTTTTTTACAATAATTAAATTAAATACCTTAATAAAGTGCTGTCTTTAAACATACAACGAAATATTGGACACACAAAGAACTAGCAATGTCTGGATAGATTTTAATATTTCTTGTAAATATTTACAAAAATCAAAATTTTTATGGAGGTCTGAGGTATTACTTATCTATCTGAAATGGTTCGTAAGAAAATGCGTATATTTTCCGGACTAAAACACATCGATAACGCTAAGGATTGAGTACTGGCTATTTAAATACGTTCCATTTTCAATATCTTGAGTAGTTAGGGTATTTACACACAAGGTGATTGTACAATATGCTACATCTGTAATTTACCCTTAAATAGCGAGAGGTGTAAATTTGCTTAGGGAGTTGGATGGCTTTGGGTTTACAGTTGTCGATGGTTACACATGTGAATTTTGATAGTTGTGTTGGTCTTTACTAAGAACCACGAGAGCTATTTTATGATGTAAAGCCCGCCCAAAGAAATAAAAAACCTCACTAAATTTGCGGAATTTCAATGGAACTAATTATTATTTTATAATGGAAATTGTTGTCATAAACATTAAAATACACACGTGGCGCCCCCAGAGCAGGTTTTTTATTTCTTTGGTCAGGCTTTAAATGGAATCATTTGCCATTTTGTCACTAAGCCAAAGTCACAAATAAAAAAGTAAAATATAATCCATTTCATACATTAAAAGTTTACAAAATGGTTTTTGAATTATTAACATCCAAAAACTCTATAAAAATAAATACATAGGGATAGGGATCTATTAAAAAAAAGCTATGGTCTCTGTTGTTCCTCTCGTATAATTTTAAATCGGAATCTCATTGCACCCAGAGCTTTACAGCAAATGTATCTTAAATTAATATTCAACATTAGACGCACAATCTTCGGCGCGGGCGCAGCGCCGTTAGGGCCCGAGTCGTGATTCGTCGGCGAGCGGCAAAGTGCGAACTCTCATCGAGACGGGCGATTGATGCTGCCGGACTTACAATAAGATATGCCACGTACGGTCTGCAACGCCAATATCTTACAGTTTCGTTTTGTTAACCATACTAAAAGACTTAGCAGGTTTATACTGAGGTTTCAATTTCGGACAATATCAACAGGGAAATTCTAATTGTTGTTATCTTCTTTTTCTTCGCGTCAGTGGTCGACAAAGGGTCAGATTTATTTTCACCCTACTGGGCACTCTCTGTGACTGCCACCGCTGTACGGTCTGCAACGCCAATATCCTACAGTTTTGTTTTGTTAACCATACTAAAAGAGTAAGCAAGAGGTTTATACTGAGGTTTGAATTTCGGACAATATCAACAGGGAAATTCTAATTGTTGTTAGAGTCTGTTCAATGAGTCAGTTTACACGGGCAATTTTAGCAGAAATTAAAAATCGCATTCTGGCAACCCCCTTCTTGCTGTCAAATTCTTGTAAAGTGAACACAAAAAAATAATCAATAGGTGGCCTTATTCCTAAAGTAGCAATTTCTTTCAGGCAAACAATTAGGAGATTTTTCGTAACTTACCCATGTAAACTGACTTATTGAACAGACTCTATCTTCTTTTTCTTCGGGTCAATGGTCAACAAGGGGTCATATTTATGTTCGTCCTACTAAGCACTCTCTGTGACTTCCACTGCTGTAAATAAATAAAAATGAAACGAAATCCCTTTCCATTTGTTCCGCTCTCGGAAAGTCTATGCCTTGGTTTGGGTCTTGCTGCTTATCTTCTGACATGAACAAGCGTCAAAAAAAAACATTTACCAAACTTTTAATAAATTCACATATTACATGTTTTTTTCTAATCCTTGTCAATAATATATTACATTATACTTGATATGAGTAGTTCTTCAGAAAACATTCTCCGCGTAACCTTCGTGGCGATTTTTTTTTATAGTGCAATCTTAATATAAATAGATGTAAATTAAAAAAGCCCTAAAAACAATGTGTACAGTTTTTACTAAATGTAAATCAATGAACAAATAACAGAGATATTGCATGTTTCTTCTCCCGCCGCACCTCTTAACTCTGTGATGGCATAGTTTCCGTTCGAAAGTAATCTGAAAACAAAATTTTACAGTAAATCTTATTGAAGTTGACTTTGAAAGTTTTTACTCATTCAATAATATTAAAAAACTGACTTTTGTGCTGACTAAATTATGAAATTAGCTACGAGAGAGCATTTAAACAGAATTACATGTTACATAGAAAAAAACACATCAAACGTGCTAGAATATTTTATTTCTAGCTTTCGGTATAATTAGGGGCAAATGCAATTACTGCATCTCAAGAAATAAGAAGTATTTAATAGACATTTGTAACTTTCGTGGTGCCTCAGGTAACTTTCATGGTCAAATGTCCACGAAAATTGGGCCACGAAAGTTACAAAAATAACACATTTTTGAGAATTATGTTAAAAGTAATAAGTAAGTTTACAAATGAAGTACATGACAATAAACTCGCTCGATCTATCTTCTTTTTCATAAAAAGAATTTTTGATAATAACATAATTATATCTTTCTACATATGCGCATGAAAGTTACATGACCAGCCCAACTTGAAAATATTCGAAGAATAACCTACCTCGTATTTATTTAGTTTTGAAGCGATGAGTACACTGGTGTCCTCCACTGATGCTGGGTCACTACCAAGTGTCTGCAAGCTAACATTTGCAGCGACAAGTTTGCGTTCTTGGAAGGTAGGTGTAGTTTCATTGAGCGCTCACGAAACCAGCGAAATCGTGTGACAGAGATGTTTTATAATATAATTTTTCGAAACAAAGAGATAGAATGAATATTCTTTTATAAATATGTGCCTAGTTAAAAAACTATTCATTCCATGTAATAAATTATACGATTACGCATTAAATGCAAAACTTATCAAGGATAGCCTTGAGCGCGAACCAAGTGTGACCTGCGAAGAACAACTATTTTGATCCCGTTTTCGATGTTGAAATATTATTTTTCAAAATATTATACATGACTTTATATGTTTTATGTTAAAATCGTACGCATAATTATATGAGGAATCATCTATATTTAGTTCCAACACTGTATGGTCGATAGTTTAGGAATTAAGACCTTGTGACCACGTTTTGAGGGTGCTCAAAGAACTACTCATATATTACAGAAATAACAAACTGGCCAATATAAGGCCCTCTTTACATAATTATTAGCCACGAGATACACCGTAAATATTATTTGTAAATATATTAAAAGGCTTAGTTAGTACTAATTGGGCGGAATGTAACAAGTGCTGCATGACATTTTGCACAAATACTAAGAAAACGCCAATTACTGAGGTTATCCGTAGAATGTCCATCTTAAATGGCAATAAAGTAGGTGAATTTAAAAAAATAGACCGACTGCAACCCCGGTAGCATGAATTCGGTCGGTGACAAGAGAAATATTATTATATCATTACCTACCAGCTATTAAAGTGATGAGAGAAACCCGCCATATTGAAATTTTCTCTAATACTCGTAATGTAATATCACCCGTGACATACAGAAAACTAGGTACTGTAGTAGAAAACAAAAAAGTTTTTTGATGCGTCTTAAAGAATATTGATGGTTTTAATTTGTCTCCCTATCAGCTGACTAAATTTCTTCTCACTCCATCAAGGGTAATAACTTAGTAAAATATAATAAATAACTTAATAATAAGTCTTTATACATAATAAAAAAGCTTCAATGCAACAAGGAGATGTAATGTAGAAAGAGATGTATTTTTATTTAAATTTATAATATCATAACTTGCACAATCACAAGAGCTCGTTTCTCATAGACGTTATTATTTTGAAATTGTCAATAAATTACCCTACCTGTTGTCTCCACAGTCGGGTAAACCAGTTTGAGTGTAGACCTAGCACAATCTTGATTCTCGCACGATTAAAGCGATGCGCGTGATTGATTTATCGCCGCGAGATGACCGGCGCGTGAGCATGGGCGCGATAATTTTCAATAAACGCATGTGATGCCAATCACTCATATTCAGCAATTTTCTCACAAAAACAGTCAGTTGCATCGTCTGGTACAATTATCTAAAATTGAGAATATCTTTAGCAAATGAATTCTCTATAATAAATTGTGAGACTCCTTTTCTCAAAAAAAAATACGAAAAGGGAAAATAGACCTTTCTAAACAAATTAAAACTGTTTTCAAATTATTATTTTTCAGAAAAGTTTCTTTATACATATAAGTTGCTCAAAACTATAGATTGAGCCCATTCAGTATCCTTGGTAAGCCTCCACTTACACCTAAATAATATTATAAGGTGGTAGCGGCTTAGCAAGGTATTGGCATTGGTTGTGCTTGTGTTACCTCATCTGACGCGGGCCTTCACTTACAGGCTAGATAGCATGAAGGAAAAAAAATTCCACGCCCGTAAAAATGGGCGCGTAAAATTTTTTCTTCCTTCATGCTAGATAGCATCAGAAATAACGTTTTCAAGTTTTTTAATTTTACTTTTTTGTCGCATTCTCGGTCTAACGCCGTCATGCTGACCTAAAGATTTTACCGCATGACAAATCATAAGTATAGTACCCCGCCCGTGTGTGAGTGTGTTTGTTACTTCGTCACATCCAAATGGCTGGAGCGATTTTAGTAAAATTTGGTGTGGAGTTAACTGACACCTTGTATTAATACATAGGCCTCTTTTTACCGCGGGAAAATTCCTCATTCCCACGGGAAAACCTGTTCAAGCGGGCTGGGAGCCGTGGGGCGGAAAGCTAGTAGGTAAATATAAATAAGTAATGCAGAGAAAGTCTAGGCTATTTCGCAGGCCCTGCTGTGGCCGGTAACAAATTGTCTGTGTCGCGGGGCGCGAGGTCGAGCATGCGCGGCGCTGCGCGTGATTCGTGAGTGGGGTTGCCAGATACTAAAACAAATCAGCTATTAACTCAACCGCCTTAAAACTCTTTTAATTATCTTCAAACTTACATAGATACGCTCTCTTCCTTAACGGGGTGAAAAACCAGAATTTACTTAGTTACATTTTATATTGACACGGCTCTTTTCCGAAGGGTAGTAGATAGACCACTTTCTTCCACTTTCTATGATTCATACATAAATTAAGTACTTCTTTCGCTTAACTCTTCATAATTAATCTCACCTTGCCGTTGTGAGCCCATCAGTTTATAGTAGGTACTCTAGTCTCTAAATAAATTAACGGTTATGTAACTTTAGTGGCAAAAAAATAAATAAATGGCCACTAACTGGCCTGCGGCTGTAGCCACTAGCTGCTGACTTTGTAACTCCTCAAGCCTCTCGATAGGAACGAATAGCTAAAATGTCTGAAAAGCTTGCTTTCCCCCATTCGAAAATCTTATAAAACCCAATAAGTATCGAGAATCTTAATGTGAAGATTAGTACCATAACATTGTACCCAAAATAAATAAATAAAAAATTATTATTATTCTTTTTCGTCCATTCTTGAACATTTTGTGTGACACAACCGTAAATAATAATTAAACAAGTCCATTTAAATCTTTCCGTCTGGCAGCCCCAGTCGTGAGTGGTCGCACGCGCAGCCGCTCCGTGTCTTCTGCCTGCCGCGTTCTAACGTTATATTACCCAATTTTAAAGCGAAACTTGTTACAAACTGTACCTTTGTGGTATTATTAGGTACAGACTACCTATATAGAGCTATTTCTCGTTGCCAGCCACACACTTTTATAGACTAATACGTTCTTTTTACGCGTTTATAGACATGGATGTGTGGACTCCATACCTACCAGAATTTTAAAGCGAAACTTGTTATGCTAGGTATACAAACAGTTATACCTATGTAGTATTAAAGGTACATAATATTATAATACTATCTATGTAGAGTTATTTCACGTTGCAACGGTTAAACCCTAAATTTAAACCGTCTATACGTCTTTTTTATGCTTTGAAAGCCAAAAAGGGACAGACAAATTGATATTAACACCGTACTATGTGTTATAATTTGTTTTTCTTAAAATACTTGGAATTAATGCCTCCATCTTTCATGATACAGGAAATATTGGGTTAATTTTATTAAGATAGGCTCAAAGGCTTGTAAAACAAAGACAGAAAAAAAAATCCAAATATTTCCTTGCACCACAAAATCATTCTTTTTTTTATTATAATTGACTTGACGACTTCACAATAGAGAAAGACTGCTGACTTTTTAACTTATTTGCATAAGAATATTATTATCAAAATCGAGTGTGCGACAATGTAACACGTTCATAGACAAAAGGATTGTGGGTTTCTGACATAGCTTTGGCTCGTTGCGCATTGGCATAAAGTTGGGTCCGTTCTGCCCACGCGTACAAGTTAATCTTGGTAATAGTACCTATTGTTCAATATTAAATAGACGAAAGAGGAAGGAGAGGAAGGAAAGTTTTAATTTGAAGTGCGTTTTTTTTTTGTTATGTACAGAAGCCAGCACTTGCGGTTGGACATTTGCACTACGAAATTCACCCCTACCGCTACGGAATACGGGCGCTGTCAAGAACAGCATGTCCAACCGGATTTGCTGTCTACTGTACTTAGATTTTTAGAAATATTCAGAGAAATATGAAATAGGGAATTAGTGTGGTGTATGCTGACGAAAAATAGCGGCAGCAAATGATTGTCTAAAAAGCAAATGATTTGATAAATATCATAGAATAGGTCACAGTATTTCGTGACATTACTGTTGCATTCGAATGTATTTTATTTAAAAACTGCGGTCGACTTAGGCTTTTCACCTTAAATTTAGGTAAAGCTTTAGCCCCATAAATGTAGCAGGAGTCTCAGCAAGTAAAATATGAATAATACGAGTATTATGCCTCCGAATGCAATAATGCTATTTAATTTATAGAAAAAGAGGATCTCAATTATACATGCTACTCTCATCTTGTTTTCATTATTTTAGTTTGCTTTGCAGTCGGGTTTTTAGATTTTTTTAATTTACTTTTTTTTACTTTTCTAATTGATATGTTCGTTGATTCGACGCTCTTACCATGAAGGAAAACGTCGTGAGGAAACGTGCACAATCCTGCGAAGCAATTCAAAGATTGTGTGCGAAGTTGACCAACCAGCACTGAGCGAGCGTGTTCGACTAAGGCCTGTTCACCCTGATTTCAGAAGGGGAATTATAAAACGAGCGAATAAAAAAACAACTTTGCGACTGATGATGACATACTGTTTTAATAACTTGAGCGGCATGAATTTGAGTAAGCGAAAAATTAACTAAACTAACGACGAATATTGATTTATAATAAAATCCAGAACGAGCTTACAAAAAGTGCATAGTGAATAATCCATTTCAGATATTAAGATTACCAAGTGAGCGACTAAATTACCAAGTGAGCGACTGGAAATATTAGGTCGCTCAAATATTATAAAGCTGCTCATTTTGTATTTTAAGTAACTCAAAAAGTTGCTGTTCTGTTGATTTCTCGTCGCTCGCAGTCAGTCGCTCACTTAGTAATTCTATGACCCAAATTAATTAATTAACTCAAAACTATAATATACAGTCACTCGTTTAATTACTACCCATTTCAGAATAGGCTCTTTTTTATCGACTTACGCTGAAAAGACCAATCAAGCTTCACCAGACTCGTGTTCAGGGTAGTCTCAAGCCCCTCGAGCCCCTCAGTGGGGACGTATAAATGAAGACAGTAAAAACCTTCAGCCATTGATCTGTAACGTTTCGTTTTGCCTCGCGCGTCAGACCGGTCCGACTCCAATTTACTTGCTAATTGATTCAGTGCGTAGGCGCACGCAGCGTTTATGCGAATGTGCCGACCGCCATTGTGGACTCGCCCATGTTATGTTTACACGTCCGATACTTGGAGGACTATACTCGGATGAGACTGTTACCGGCGAAAATGCTTAAGTATAATAATTATAATTATACTTGATAAAAAAAACAACTACATAATATACTTTTCCGCCGCCCCTAGACGTGCTGGTACTGGTGTACATGACTACTCTGGGGTAGAAGCCTTCCGCTCCCCCGCAAGTCCGGTGAAGCTTGATTGATCGTTCGTACCAATTCGACACAAGCGTAGGTCAATAAAAAAGAACAACTCTCCATTAATTGAAAAAAGCACAAAATATTATTTTTTCTTGACAGGAGGTTGTAGTCAATTTCTACATATTTAGTACTGTAAAATGGTCGTAACCAGATTTACAAATAAAAACACTCGGAAACTGTTTTTAACACTATATTACTTTCGAACTCGATCGCACATCACATCAATAATATAAAAAGGTTAGCCGAACCCGAAAGCAAATTCCTGGAGCGTTTTATAACAGCTCCCGGAAAGTATCAGATAAAAACTGACTGAAACTATCAAAATCAATCAATTCTAAATTGATTCAAATTTCGAACCAACACGCGGCCAGTATTAAAAGTAAAAGAGACGGCATAACCGATGCCACAGTACGCAGGTTGAGGTTCGCATTTTTAATTTTATACACGTAATATGCCATTTGGCGTCGGTGGCCAAGTGGCTAGGCCCGTTGACTTCCGTTCCGAAGTTCGATGGTTCAAACCTCGGCACGTACCAATGTGTTTTCGATTTTCGAATTCATATGTACGTTTATTCGACGCTCTTACGGTGAAGGAAAACATCGTGAGGAAACCTGCACACACCTGCGAAGAAATTCAAAGGTTGTGTGTGAAGTTGACCAACCCGCACTGGGCCAGCGTGGTCGACTAAGGCCTATTCACCCTGGTATCAGGGTAGGCTCGAGCCCCTCGGTGGGGACATATATGAGCTGTTAACGAATATGCCACTATAAACCTCATGAGGTTTTTCGAGCCAAGCAAGAGATAATCTTGCTTGCTTGTATATCATGTGGGTTTCGAGGTGAACCTACCTCACAAACCCTGGGTCGGAATTATAGAACCGCCTTAGGCTTCCGACATGGCTCCTATAACGACTACATCCGTAGATAGTAGCCGGGACCAACGGCTTTGCGTGCCTTCCGAATCACGGAATCATCTTTCTTTTCGGACAATCAGGTGATACAGCCTGCAAGTTCCTAACCAAACTAAGGAAAGTCCCAAAAAGTGATTTATTCGATGAGTCCCTACCGGGATTCGAATCCGGAACCTCCGTAACGTTTATTAAATTTTACCAGGACTACTCCCACTGAATCTGATGTTTTAAAACATCCGAGTATAGTCCACTAGCTGGCAGACAGTATGTCTCAGACACGCTCATTTGTCCCAAGTAATTATGCACGAATTGGCCGCAGCATAATGTATGCGGAGCCTTACAGCGCAGCCTGCATTCTGTATTGTACCGGGAAAGCCGCTAGTGTATTCAAAGCAGAGAAGACTCGTTTACTACAGGGCCTACACTTGTTGTTAAAATCGACCAATCAGAATCGGCGTCTTCAGGCTTACTACGTAACGCACGAGAAACTCGACAAGCTGTCAAACGCGACATAAGAGCCATTGTAGTTCTTTCATTATGTCGCTGTTGCTGTGAGCCCCGCGTAGTTGTCACATTTGGATTATCTGCCACCCTAGCATGACCGTTCACACATGACAGAGATAATTTGGTCGTGCATATAATGTTATTCTATTGGAGGGTATTGCATATCTTCAATATGGCGCCATTCTCTTGGTATGTTGACATCTCACTAAGAGATATGATATAGTTTGTCACAGCAGCAGCAGCGGTGCAAAACAGTGCAAGTCCGGTGAAGCTTGATCCGTCGTACCTTTTCGAATCAAGCATAGGTCAATTCAAAAAAAAAAAAAAAAGGTGTAAATCAGTGAGGTGGAAAAAGCGCGCATCGGTGTAGATCCGTATGATGTGACAAAAAGTGAAGCAAATAGCTATTAAAATATGCGATTTATGCGCCTGTTTCTACAATCAGTCAAAGAATGAAGTAATCTGAACAGCAAAGGACTATTTGAGAAGAAAAATTAAAAACGCCACTAGCTTTCCACCGCTACTACGCCCGCGTTAACAGTTTTTCCCGTGGGAATGAGGCATTTCCCTGCGGTAAAAGGTTGCCTATGTTAATCAGGGTGAATGTAGCTTTCTAGTGGTGAAAACATTTTTTGAAATCGGCACAATAGTATTTGAGTTTATTCATTACAAACATACACACAAAAATACAAATCTTTCCTCTTTATAATATTAGTATGAATTAAAAAATCCATAATTGTCCTTGAGAATAAATAATATATCGTTTCTATTCTCGATTAGAGATTAGCTTAGTTTCTTTTTTCTGAAATGACTGTTTATATAACAGTGAGTAAGATCATCGTATTGTAACAATAAGTCCATTTTGTTTGAGGTCAATATTCATAGTAAACATTTTTCGAATTTAAAATCGACGCCTACGTTCCTATTGTCTCTAAATTTTATTTGTAAATAATGACAGTAATTCATGACGTGATAACAACTTTTGCGGTGATTTTTTGACGTTACGTATAAATTGAGAACCTAGGTACTGCTAGGTACTGCAAAGATTCTTATATAATGGGTATTTCAGTAGAAATAAATTATTAGGTAGTGCTAGAAATAGAACTCTCAGAATTAAGTGCAATACTAAGATTAGTGTTCAAAATAGAAAAATAAGGTTAGTGTTCGCAATAGAAAAATAAGGTTAGTGTTCTTATTTTATACTGAATTATTTATTAATCCATCAAGTTTAAAGCAAAAATATTTCTCCGGATTTCATTAGCTATCCTTTATTCATACAATGTATTTTATATTACCTAGAAACAATTAAATTTGTTTCATTCCAAACAGGAAAATCAAAACTTTTCTAAAACGATTTTCAAATACGCTGTTTTGAAACCACAAAAAAGAAGCACAAAATATATTATTTCTTTTTACTTATATTTATACTAGCTTTCCGCCGCAGTTAACAGTTTGCCCGTGGTAATGAGTCATTTTCCCGCGGTAAAAAACCTATGTTACTCGGTCAGGGTGGATGTAGCTTTCTAATGGTGAAAGAATTTTTGAAATCGGCGTATTATTTTTTGAGTTTATTCATTACAAACGTACACACACACAAAAATACAAATCTTTCCTCTTTATAATATTAGTATGATAAGTAAGTATGAAGTATGATATGATGAACAAAAACAAGTAGGTAAAGAAAGTGTAAAAAATATACAATTTTTATGTTTGTATGACCTGTCATATGCGCCAGAGTGGTTGACTCGCCGAGACCTGTAATCGGGCACGTCGCTTGCGCAGATACCATCTGTTCCCAGACGCATGCGCGGCCCGAACACAGACGAACACTTCCGACTAGGGTATTTCCTGTTCCTGATTCAAATTTAACGGCTATCTACATTTCAGACAACGCAATACTAAATAATAGAGGCAGATATTATAAAGACGTCAATCCTTCGGGAGGACCCGAGTCATGTACTTTGCCTACTAAAGAAGTTAATAAATAAAAAATATTTATCTCCTATATGCTTAAAATACCATAAACCATAATCATGCTGCCATCAGGTATCTGAAGAATATGGCCGCGTCACTGGACGCTTCCAACACGAAATACTTAATCTCCAGCTAAATGTCGGTAAAACGACAGCTTGCAGGAAAAAAGGAGTTATGAATGGTGATTTATATTCACATTACGACTTAAAAAAAACATGCATTTCCCCATTATAAAAGACAGAACAATCAGCGACGATCCTGCCAACGTCGATGGTGGAAAATGTGTCTAATTGCCATCCAAAACGTTCCCGTTCTAATCGGGCGGTACCTACGTGCGATGCGTTATCTGCCAGTTCCCATGGCCGTGTTTATAAATGACCGTCGTGGGGTCACCGATGGGTTGCCTGATGACCATCGCTAGCTCTCCGTACTGCCACGCGGGGAAGTGTATCAAGCGAAGGAAATATTCTTGTTTGTTCAAAGAGTTCAAAGTATTTTTAACACGCTTTTATATTAGCTTCACTTGTAACAATGTATGTAAGAAAATTTTGGAATCTTAATTTGACCCACTTTCTGGGCTTTGATTAGGATGAAATTTTGCACACGTTCTGAGTTCAGATGACAATACATGACTAGCTAAGAAACGTCATTTCAAATCCAATATGGCGGCCTCCCCAAGACGGCGGCCTGGCTGTTTGAAATCCACTCCTATGATATGGGTACCAAATGAAGGGGTTTGCTGTCAGGAATACGAAAAAAATTTACTTCACTTACCGTTTAGTGTGCCTTAATAATGGTGCGAACACGGCCACTGTATATTAATTGCCATCATTATAATACACCACTCATTCTGCATTTAACACAGCTTTAGATTAATATAGGTAGATACTAGTAAGTCAGTTATATTTTTTTCTGGCGAGTCAAAAATTTGGCTGTCTTCTTTAAAGAAACACTCGCCAGATAAATTTCCGCAGGCATTGCATATTTTCATTATAACATTTTGTCAAATTTATAACTGATTTTTAACCAAATTTGGCTGTCTTCTTTAAAGAAACACTCGCCAGATAAATTTCCGCAGGCATTGCATATTTTCATTATAACATTTTGTCAAATTCGTGTAATGTAAAAAGAAACCTGAAAACCCGAGCAAATTATTCTAATTAATAATTAAATTATTTTAAATAGTCTGTTATTTTACAATAAGCATTCAACCTCAACCTGGTCTAGACCACTTTTAATTCAATATGAAGATAGATACATCACATTACCTACCATTTTACTGTTTTCAATTGTATTTTTGTGTAAAATTAAGCACTTTAATTTTTACTCAATTCTAGTGTTAGAAACATAAATATCTATTCCAAGCAGTTAACTCATAATATAATACAATCTGAATTTATGCGTCCTGTTTTTTAAACGTGACTGTATCTAAAAACGTAGCTTTGAAGCTTTTTAGCAAGGTTTTGTAGTTCTACCTACTTGCTCGTATTCGGTTAATACCTACACTGCGTTTTTAAGTCTTAAAACAAAACTGTTATACACTTTTTTGGTTTAATCAAATAAGTGTTTTACTAACAGCAATTTTTCCATACTCTAAAGGTACACTAAAAACGACGACCCATTTCATCTCAACAATCTTTCATTTTTATCGGAGTATGGGAACTTCATATGAAATATATCATTTAAGTAAATAAATGGAATTGAAACCATTATTATTATTAGCTTAAGACAGATCTGTAGCAAAAGCTATCCTATGCAAGCGTATTGACGAAACTATCAAACAAAACAATTATAGTCAGTAGAGGCCCATAAACTACGGATGCAGGGCCTCATTACCGTAATGGGCTTTCGATTACACCATGAAGTGATAAATCCGACTATTACGCTCATTGTGGCCGTATTTCACAGCCTACGGCTATGACTCATTCATGGTTCCGAATCTACAACTTAACCATCAAATAGAAACAAAGCTTATGGTTCAAAACGTCATGTTTTAAGATCCAAAAGGGCTTATTTTTTCAAGTATTAAGTAAATGTTCACATAAAATAGGGTAAGCTAATGTGATAATGGGGAAGGGTGAAGTGGAGTAAGGTATATTTGGATTTGCATTCTTTTTTTTTTCTCATGTTAAATACACTTTCAGTTTGTATGAATTTGGAAACCAACACACATGGTAATTGGTCGGGTCGAACCCACACTTCTGAGACGAGAGGCAATCAGGCCTTAGCTACTATACTTACCACTGACGGTTTTGTTTATCAAAATATGTTCAAAGTGAGATCACCAAATTCTAACTTGAATTATTATATTTTCAATGAAGTTGTATTCAGTCCATCCATGTTAAGTCATCAAAGAATGCACACTCCAAATGACATTCAGACACGACATGATAAGATAATACAGTAAAATGCCTATTGTCTCTACACTGCACAAAGGGAAAAAACTGCATTCATGCAAAAGTAAAACATTTTTATGTCTCGGAAAAACTCTATATTAATAACCATGTTTACGACAAGTAGGGAAACATGTTACGTTGACAGACAAACAGACAAACAATGAACTTTCACGTTGTCAACCCACATCAGTAACGTGACAAAACTATCAGTGTTGTGGTATGGATGATAAGCGTATGTAAGTAGATAGATAGAGCAAATTTAAACGTGCAATAATACTTTTGTAAGTAGTATAATTAACTGTAGAAAGCCCTAACTGGTCAGAATGTAGTGGCAGTTGATAATAAGAAAATTACCACATTAACGAATCATACTAGTCATTATTGACAGCCAATTCGTATGACTTGACGGAAAATTTGCTTATATGTTGTTTACATACATTTCTTTCGGTTCACTACAAGAACACGTATTAGCGGCGTGTAAGCCCCCCCGCCCCGTAAGCATCATTCGTTTTACATGACAATAATAGTAACATTGACCCCGCAACATTACGACCTCGCCACGACCTATCGGTTTTGTTTGAAACGCGCGCCCTTGCCTATTCTCCGTGACACAGGGTAATCATACTCTACATTGCATTTTGCTGAACTGGTATTTCTTGTTCGGTTTTGTATGTGGTTCGTTTGTGCTGTGCTCGGTGTTTACTTCCGACGAGTTATGGATCTCCGCTGCCCTTTGCCCCCAGTTTTGCGTCAGTCTAAGGAACAATTATGCCGTATGTTAGAATTCAGATTTGGATGTTCATTAGACTAACGGTGGGATCACACGTGGTTTGATCTCTCTTTTCCAATGAGAAAATCTGAATTGGAAATTGTAGAATAGTATGTTGGTTGGGTTGTAAAGTAATAAATTGTTTTGTACTTAATTGTTGTGTTAGGTATTATATATTCTTTTGTTTTTAACTGCGATTTGTACTAAAAAAAACGCTAATAGGCTCAAATTTTTCCTAAAAAATTAGGTAGGTATATCTGAAAACCGAGACGGCCGATGGGTTAGGACAGAAAGGTTCGCTTATTTGGAAGCCGCTTAATATGCATGTCTGATCGTTGTGAAAATCTTTAGGGAAAGCCTTTGTCCAGCAATGGACGTTTTTCGGCTAAAATGAGGATGATAATGAACTAAATTTAAAACAATTATAAAATTAGTTGAGGCAGTATTTTTGTACTCACGAAATGCATAACAAACTTACAGTATTATTATTTAATATTAGAGAAATCAACATCAACACCTTTAAAATACCTAGAACCGCAAAAGAAAGCAACATTGGCGTGAATACATATAAATACGAGCCACTGTCTTCCTTATTCAGAAAAGGTACCTACTTATTTTATTCACAATTTCTTCAATAACATTATTACAAAGTAAAACCATCATAATGCAGAGAATAAACGAGAAATGACCGCAGACTATATTAGTAATAGCTACATCCATTGCGCACAATGGCAAAGGGTAGATTTATATATTATGTCACTTTAGGGCCGACTGCACCGACTAGGCTAGGTTTAGCTAAACCAAAGAGTATTGAACACATGAAGGAAGAAAAAAAGTTACGCGCCCAGATGGAGTAGTAATCATGCCTATTTTGTAACGAAACCTATGCGAAGCGTAATTTTTTTTTCTTTCTTCATGATTGAACAATACAGAGATACTTGCAAATCTTTAAGAAACCAATTCTGTCAACTAGCTCAGGTGGTTGTGATCCGAAGTACTACCACAGAAGAAAATAATAGGTACTACGCATGGTCCAAGAAAAGAAGGTCTTGCAATTAGACCACGTGACTGACACAAGCCTACGTCATTTTGCGCTGTTCATCCTTGTCTATTACACGCATTCGACAAGGATAAACAGCGCAAGATGACGTAGGCTTGTGTCAGTCACTTGGTCCGAAGACCTTGTTTTCTTAGACCATGATAAGATACAAAAAACTCAAAGAGCTAAACCCACATAGCTGAACCTAAACCACAGTTTACCTGTATAACGTACACAAACGAACTCCGCATTTACTTTTGTAAAAATAAGGAAATGACTATACAAAATTAAATATTTACAATGCGAATGACCATTTGTTTAACATAAATTGTAATAATAACCTGCCAAGCATAGAACCTGTAGCTCTACTACTTCTTATATTATAGTTTAAATTAATAAATTCGTTAGGTACTGTTACTTGAATACAATATTGTTATTTTAAGATATTTCTTTATATTTCCCAATTATGGCATAAGCTGGAGTTCACATGAATATTAAAATTAAACAACTAAAATACATATTTTTAGATTTTCCTGTTGATTAGGTACGATTCTCAAAATTGACCACTATTGCTTCCCGACACGTATATGGATAGTTTAAAATCACTTACCCAAATGTTAATACTTCAAGTACTTAGTGCTACCGCGAATCGTAAATTTTAATGGCTATTAACTAATATTTCGTGAGATGAGAGTCATGAATTTGTTATTTAGTTGGCTAAGCTGTTCGCTACTAGGTATGTTAATCGTCATTTAATATGTTTCCAAATAAGATGTACATTTATTTGCTTAATTAAATGTCATGTATTTTCTAAACCAGATTCTAGCAAGTAAATTAATATAGAAGGATGATAAATACAACACACTCACACACAGTCCACTCATACATAGGTATCCACTCACAATGCACATACATACATACACACATACACACACACATACACACACACACACACACACACATTCTGTAAGGCAAAAAAAAAAAAAACATTTAATAAAATTCTTGTATCCCTGCTGTTTAGTTTCTCGTTTGATCACCTTGTTTGTAAGATTAGAGGATGAGCCTGATAACCCGCAACACAGGGTATCCTAGTGCGGGTATCAGAAAAAAACTTGTAAACACATTGTTTTGAATGAATAAAGATTTATTATTTATTTATTTATTTATTTAAATAATAGTTATTCCATTAAATCTTGGCAGGCGAATAAGGCCCTATTATAATTATTTTTAATTTAATTTACAACTTATATCACAGTTACTGAATTTCTATATAGAACGTACACATAGCGTCGGTGGCTAGCGCCGTTGACTTCCATTCGGAAGTTCGCGGGTTCAAGTCTCGGCACGTACCAATGTGTTTTTGTTTTTCGAATTCATTCGACGCTCTTACGATGAAGAAAAACATGCTTCTCACTTAGTGTGGACCCGCCTAATGATGAACCATGGACAGGCTGAAGACGAAGTTGAAATTACTTCGTATTTTATGACATACTGCAGTATTTTTTATTCGTAGTTACTTATACAGAATACAATAATTTGTATTCTGTATAAGTTTTTAAACAAGTTGAAAAACGCTAGGAGCGTATACCCTATGCTGGGTGTTATACACCGTGCTTTTTTAACCGTCTTACAAACGAAGCCCAATGTATATGCCCGTGATATAGAATATCTTGGCAATGTTTTTTTTTTTTTAAGAAAAAAAATCTAGGATTTTTTCAATAAAATAATCGATCGAGAGATCGAAAAATGTGTTTATCTCATATTTTTCTTTTGTTTTCCCATTATTTACGATTCTCACGCATGCGCAAATTGTTACTAAATTGTAAATATTATGTACAGGTTGATTCAAAAATATTTTGCATTATTTTATTTTACTTCACGGTTTTATTCAAAGTCAAAGTCAAAGTCAAAGTCAAAGTCAAAGTCAAATAGTGTTTATTCAAAGTAAGATTTCACAATCATTTTTTGACGTCGAGGAGAGTTCACGATTTGGCTGTCTTCTGTGGAGAAGAACTCTCCGGAAGAAACTCCACAGGCGTTGCATCTTTTCAAAATATTTTTACATAGGTAATTATTATTTTATACAATTTGATTAATATAACAAAGAGTGCAGCCGAAATATGAAATTAAAGGAAGGCAACCAGTCAAAGTAGAAAAACTAAACTATATAAACAATAAAACAATCGGCAATCGACTAGAGCAGACCAGTCCCCCCAAGCAGCACCACGTTCACGGGTTTGACGTATGGGACAGCCATCGCCGGGCTCAACCATATTAGAGGGAACCCAACGACCCGGCCCACACGCCACCGCAAGTCAGGACACTTTAGTGAGCATGAATACTCAGTCAGCCAGATGTTATCACGACAATCTAATTAATGGCTTCCCAATTGCATAGTCGACCGCACTACAATGTTGCACAATTACGTAGGTTTTTACAAACAAATTTTAGTAATAATATTACCTTAGATAAGACACAGCGTTCTCGTGTCGAGCTGAAGTCTCTACACACCAAGCTTTCTTATCATTCAAATATTCATCCAATCCATTATTATTTTATTGATAAAAAAAAATAACATTGCCAATATATTCTATATCACGGGCATATACATTGGGCTTCGTTTGTAAGACGGTTAAAAAAGCACGGTGTATATGCTCGTAAAACAATAAGTTATTAAATAAAGTGAGTAATTAAATAACTCAACGGTAAATAATCCAATATTTTAGTTACAATAAATATTTGGATAGCTCAACCAATTTTATATTATAATTATTTTTTAAAGAAACCTTCCACTAGACAACATAACATACTCGAATCGACAACCCAGGAAAGAACTTACTGGCGCAGACGTATTAGGAGAGCCGACCTCACTCGAAGTGAGAATGCGCAAAGGAAAAGAAGAAGAGACCTTCCACTAGACAGCTAAGGAAACTTTTTGACATATTCACGTCACGCCAATTCAAATTAAGTAATGAACTGGACGATGCCTGTATTATGTTAGTGTTTGCGTGCATTGAACTGCCCTTAAATTATTTATATAGAATTTTAAAGTTTTATTTTAGTTAGAGATAAAAATATGGAGGTAACCGAAATCAGCTGCAACGGCCCTATGTGTGAACCGGTGTAATGTATATTTATGACGGTGTCAAAATGGCCGAAGCACAAATTGCGCGGCCGACTAAGGGCATGTATTTGAATACTATTTGGCCCATTGGATCACACAATGGCCCGGGCGGGAACAGGGCCTATGTAGGCCCAGGATCAGATTGTTCCTGGTCAGATAGCCTTCTATGACGATTTATTGCTAAACAGTCTTATTGAATTTTAAACGGTCATTATTCGCAAAAAGCCATTGTCCTAAAACATTAGATTTGCAAAGGATTCATAACCGCTCTGTGGGAATGTTGAAAGGTCATTTCGTGAGAGGAGTTTTAAAATAAATCGGATTGGTTCGACAATTTGAGCTATTAGCTGTGGCAATTGCTGATCAATCTCCGCGCTCGGACTTGTAAATGTCAGCGGACAGTCACATTCCTCACTATTTACGCAAATTATGTCGGCAACATAGAGTAAGGAAAACTTTTTTTTTTTTTTCAATATAAGGCGACTCGATCCTTTCAACGATTTGATACTGATATATTTTTGTTTTCCGTCAGTTCCGACCAATAGAAAGTCAATTCAATTCAATTTCTTATTGTATGGCGCTTCCTTAGTGATTTCGCCAATTGTTTAAAATCAAGTGTTTAAAAACTCTAAACAGTTGACATTACCGAAATCACTAAGGAAGCGCCAGAAAAGTGGGAGCCGCTTCAGAAGCGCCATGTTAATAGAATAGCTGCGTGACATTTGGAGCAATCACACTCCGGAGACAACCCCCCCGTGGCTCAGCTTGACGACAGAATTTCTTCCTTTAAGATTTGCAATATTACGTCTCTATAGTGTTAGATACTCATTGGTCGGCAATGTTTCCCTGCTTCTAATTGGACAAACTCAGCTCTTCTTGTGGGTATCTTAACGCATACCAAGTGAATGAGCAGCATCTGAGACACCATCCTATAAAAAGTCCACCGCTGGACTAGGCCTGTCTTCAGAAAGATGTTACTACAATCCCCACTCTAAGCAAATAGGTTTGAGATTGAAGTTTGTTGATTAGTGATTACACGTCAACCCAAGTAAACGATGCAGTCCATTTCATTGCAAGAAACGTTGGATTGGTCCAACTCTGATCCAAAACCTCACATCATTATTTTTCAACTTCGTATCGAAAACGTATTATTGTATGTTTCAGAAACACAAAAATCTAATTTCTATTTTAGCGGAAAAAGCATCTACATACAAATAACGGCTCTAAGGAAAGCTTATCCGGATTGATTCATATCTGATTTGTTTATCTACATAAAAATATGTATCTATCTATTACATAATGTATGATTTTCACTATCATGCTTGGGATTGTAACTTAATATTTACCTGATTTATGCCTGGACTTCTCGGGCAAAGGATTCAAATCATGATCTGGGAACTTCACAGGATAAGTAGATGCGCTTTCATCATAAGTTCAAATCTCATATTCCGCTGGAGGGCGTACGTCATAAATGGAATCGAACACGATTTTCACTGATTGGGAAACAGCTGCCCTTTGCTTTAACCACATTCACTGCCCATAGGTGGGCTGCTATTGCTAACACATTACAAAAGTGTACATACTGAATTGTTGTGTACATTTGAGAGCAGCTCAAGATGGTCATTTTGAACCTTGTACCGTTTTTGTGTACGGTGAAGGAAGGACAGAGTCATGATTGATGTGTTCAGTTTAACCTGCTCTTAACCGTACATTTTGTCAAGTCCGGTAAAGATTAGTCATATCTTTTCAACAAAAGCATTCTAGCAATAAAAAAGTACGTTTTGACTACGCAAACACAGTGCAGTGGGAAAATCCTCATTTTCTCCCGGGAAAAACGAAAAAACTGGTGTAATCATACATTTTCGAGCCTGCTTATCTGTGGGTAGGTTGGCTAGTAGGAGATTTTAAGGACCCCTTGTGTATTTAAATGTGCAATAAAGTATTGAAAATGAAAGGATTACCAATGCATTTACAGCCACATTTATATATATCGCTAAAAACTTAATTCAGCATTAGCTTGCTAGGATTAGCTAGCAAAGCTCTATGGAGCTTGGATATGCCTAAATAAATATTATACTTCATATACCTACATACTTGCTTACTTATTACTATGCAGTGCATGCAGCAATTGATATTTATACCGGCGGCGTTCTTTGACTGGCCTCTGCTGACCGCTTGATTTACACGAGTACCTACTGAATTGCTTCATGTGACCAAACTACTCTTTTAGGATTAAAGTTTGCATAGTCCCCGGGGTTTTTAACAAAACTAGTAAAAACGTGTGGACTATGCGAGATTAAATTCAGTGGGAAACCACGTAAATTTCAAAACATATTATTAAGGATATTCTTCTTTTGGTGGCATATAATTACTGGAAGTCTACCGTCAGCTTTTTGAATCTAACCCTATCGCTTGCCATTCGGAACTGCTCTTAGAATAGAATACATTAGAGCCATCGTCAGCTTCTCGAGATCGAGTTATTTAATATGCCCGCAGGACAGGAATGACAAAAATACAGTGTAGAAATAGGCGGCAATTTCTACCTGTCAACCTATACAGGCACTTGCAATCTCGGTCCTTTCTCGAACAACCTGTAAATTGTACACTATATTTATCTTTATTGACCTTATAATATACAATATTGTCGAAAAACGCAAAGAACCACATCAGTAATAATAGGACAGAGTAATCAAAACAAAGCGTGTCAAAATCATAAACATGCTTTTTTACTTTCAAACAGACAAACATATAATCAAGAATGTTATCCTTGCATAATATAATAAGGTAAGAACGTTAAAAATTTACAGACATCGCTGTTGTGCCAATTGCTTGAATTTGTATAAAAATGCCAAATTGTGTCGAAATGAAGCTCAAAAGCGAAACAGCACAGAATAGATAATAGTTACAGTAACATTACATCCACTTTCCTTTTCTATCTTATTATTACCGTAAGGACGCAGTATATCTTCTCACTCACAAGTTTTATTTGGTTCCTTCGCCAATTTTTTTCGTCGTACGTCCATGGTGCAAATTATTCGCACGTAGTGATGTGCCGTTTCCGGAAATATTCCCACCATACCCGGGAAATTTCCGTTTGCAAGAATATTCCCAGCTGTCTAAACTGGCTAGATGTGGTAGACCGGGTTGGTGTTTTCCGGTTAGGTAGGTACCTAACGACCCGACCGATCCTACAGATCTCACTGACTCGTATAAGTTGGCCTCAAACGAAAAATAGCATTCTTAGTGGAATTATTCCGGGACGGCACAACACTATTCGCGCGTTACTTGGGGTCGCGCCGGCGCACGCGGCATCTTCGCAAAGGTCGCCCACTGACCGATAACGACTGCGGCCTTACCATCAGCTGGCTCGCTTGCACCATGGGTTACTATGGGAACGCCATGCCACTACGCCGTCTTGTTTTGTCAGGAAATTGCCTTGTTATACCTATATATACTGGGTGTAAATGACAGCTTAGAAAATAATGAAGGGTTATCTTAATAAAATTACACGCAGGACCGATCGTTGTGAATATCTTTGGGGGGAGATCTTTGTTCAGCAGTGGACGTCTTTCGGCTAAATGGTGACGATGGGCGTGTAGATTTTTTTTTCCGAAAGGAATTTCTTTGTTGAAGTTACTCAAAGCTGTTGACTGAGCATATCCTTTCAGTATTAAGTCGTCACTAAGTAGTCGTACGTCGAGCAGTGTTAAGTCGTCACTTGCACCCTATATATATATAGGAATGTTAAACCATGTTGCTCTTTGAGTCAATACGCGTGACTGAGGAACTGAGTATGGTGTTAGTTCATGTTGGTTAGTATGACTTTTAGCACAGCACAGCCACGCATAACTATAAGTACAATACAATATTATAATAACATTAAATTAAAAAATTTAATAACCTCCGCTACAAAACCTTTACATTAGGTCCTTTTGACAACTAAAAAAGGGCATATGGCTGAAGATATTTTCTTGGATCGTAGATCGTTGTCGCTTCTTACATAGTAAGCCTAGGTATTTAATAAAAAACGATAGAGTGAGTGAAACTTTCAATAATGTAAATATAACATAATGGTATTTAAAAGACATTTCATAGAATTGAAAGACTGTCAAATTAAACAGTTTGTCTTACCTTTACATTTTTCATTTACATTATTTGCATAAGTAATGTTATATTTAGATATTTTGTTTTCAAAAAGAACAATGATATATTTAGATGGCATTGTTAATATTTAGCTGTATTCTTTAATACTGACCTAAATGAAGACACTAGATTTGTGTTTAGTTTTTTTTTATTACGACCTATTTAAAGGACAGTAGGTTTCGGTATTATGGTCTACCAAACGTGGGCGCGTATTTGGCTCTCAACCACAAAATTATATACGCCCTTAAATAATTTTGAAATTTTGATTGAAATGATGCTCCACAAAACCATTCCTTTTTTTAAACATTTTAAATTTGGATCATCGTTATTAACTTTTTATTCTGGCTATTTATGGGAAGTGGCTGTGTAACTTGTTTGGAATACATGGATTGATAATTAATTAGAGTGAGCAGAACTTAGTCGACAGCCCCAATCCAGTTCAAGGTGTAGGTACGATTCCTCGCATAACCTATGTTTTTTTCACACACAAGTACCTACCAGTAGATTTCCTCACGTTGTTTTTCTTAACACCTTAATTTTATCTACAGTGCTTTTCTTCCCAAAATCAATTTTATATTAAACACTCACAAACTGAACTGTACCCTATATTGTAGAATTTTATTTTTAGAAGAGATTTTAAGACAGAATTTTTTATCTGTGGCAAAACGTAATTGACACGTGGCCGGTTAAAAACCAACAGCGCGCCCGATGTGATTTATACAGGCCTAATGTGCATGTGCAGCGACTTTATTAACATTTATTATGATAATGGCCGCCTTGAATAATGTTTTAATGCGTGGACGCATTGTCGTGTGCCGGCCGATACCGGCGCGTGGGCAGCCCTATCCTGAATATTGAAATGATCACGCAAGCTTTTATGTTTTTAGATGTGGACTACATAAAAATGTAAGGAGATTTGGACTTATAATGCATGTAATCTAAAAAGAAAATAGGTATAAATATATTTATGGTAATGTTTGTTGGTGGTTTGTTTGATAATAATTTTTCTTCGTATTTTGATTAATGGAACATTAAAACTTCTTTCTTTTAAATCCAATGACTCATAAAAAACATTTTATATTTGCATTAAAAAAAAATAAGGCTATGTACTGAAAATACTTTCCATGCATTTAACTGATTAATAAACGCAAATTCTGATTCTACTGTTTTTTTTTTTTTTCTTAAAGTGTCTATTATTGGAGTCTCCCTAATTTATACCAAATTTACTAATGTATAACGTACTTGCCTATACCAATATTTTATATAGAGAAAAGATTTAATTGTTTGTTTGTTTCTTTGCATTGAATAGCCTCCGAAACTACAAAACCGATTTTAATGACACTAAGTACAAATATAGGATAGGCCATGGAAAAGGACATGACTACCTTGCAGGAAAATTCCTCATTCCCAAGAGAAAAACTGTTATACGGGTGGAGACGCGGGGAGGAAAACTAGTTTATTATTACGCCTAAACCTTTACTTACGTATGCTTGCATATAATTTTCCATATCCTGGACAAAAACAATCACAGTGTCTAAAATATTTCAGTAGTGGCAAATGTAATAAATTTTATGTGCAATGTCCAGGACAATACTTACCTATGATTGAAGATAATAATATGTTCGTTCAGTCACGGTCCTGTCTAAATTCCTTGTTAGATGGCTGTATGCCAGAGACAGTTAAATCGTTAGACAAGGATTAAGTTACACAAATATTATTTAGGATTTTAGTCATAATGCGTTTAATTTTATTTTAGAATTCAAGTCATTATGCTTCGGGAACAATAAAAAAAGCTGTCTTTCATGAATTATTATCTATTTTAGAAATTATACATAATATATATTTTTAAGAAATTAAGTTTGTTAAAGAACGAGTCTTTAGTGTTTGATTTAGAACTTTATTTTAGGTTAACATGTCTGTTTAGTTTCAAACAATTTACAAGTCAACAACAATTTACAAGTCAAAAGCCAACATACGGTACGTGAAAATTTAAAAATAAAAAAATTACCATCCTAAAATATACTCGCCAAAAACCACAGATAGTATAACTAGAAGACTCCGCATACCTGCATCATCCTCATGTTCTCTACATAATTGAAAGCTTTTCTAACCTCCACTTTGCATCTGCTTAGGTATGTTAATGCATGCGCCCGGCTTTGTCCGCGTTGCACAACCGACAATTAGCCAGCCTTTGTCCTGGACAGCCCAGCGCGAATTATACTGTTTAATCTATTGCCTACACATTGAATAATGTTCACGTAATGTGGACTCGTGTTTGCTGTCATTTCTATGTAGATTTCATTATTAATTCTTTGACTTGGCTCTTGTACTATTTTTTTCGATTTTAAAGAAAATTGTGTAAGTATAAAGATACGAATGAATTTTTTAAAAGTTTGTTTTATTATGTAACGTGCTTCTTGTGATAAAAAAACATATTGTACAAAATATTGAGGTATATCAGGAACGTAACTTAAATAAGTTTCAAATCAATGTAGTAAAGTTGTTAAAACATATATTAAACTGACTTAAGAGCCACTGAAAATCAGTATTTTTTTGACCCTACATGCTTTTCGTCTTTATTATATTATCAAATAGATTTTATTTGTGCTGGAAATTAAACAAACAAACACAAAATAAAACACAAAAGATAGCAATATTTCCAGGCAACCAGTTTAGTTCTGCATGATCGGTGTAAGTGTAACACGGTTAAAATTTCGATAAGCTCAAAATTAAATCACGGAGATATCCCGTAAGAATGTTTGTTAGGGCGCGTTTAGACGACGCGCGAGGCCGACGCGCGTCGTCTAAACGCGCCCTTAGTGTATTTAAAAACTGCTAAAATCCCCTTCGGCCATCTTTAGAACCGAAATTACAGAACTGGTTCTGTACGAGTAAATTAAAAGTCTCGTAGGGAACCAATTTCGAAACTGCTGTTCTAAAGACGGCCGAAGGGCGAAAGTCTAAGAATGTTCATACCCAATAATACCCACGTCACAAATTTAAGGCTCTTCAGTAAATCGGTATTACCATAGAGGTAGAATTTATTTTTCTGGGTTTTACATTACTAAGGAAACAAAAGCTAAGTGACGTCCACAAGAGAGGTCGAGTGTGTGGAATGAAGTTAGAACTTTACATTTTGTGAGTCGTGGCTTAGTGAGAAGTTTTACGTGGGGCCCGTTTGTAGGGCGGCAACTAGGCGAATCGTATAAACCTTACTGCCCGCTTCAGAAGCACGTAAAGCATGAATGTAGCTTCAGTTCGTAAAAAAATATGTTTTTTTTCTTATGGGCAAATCGTCCTCGTTAACATTATATAAGCCACCACACACGTAGCTATAAATTTTTATTAATATGACCAGCTATAACTTATTTTACTTACAGTTCGCCATCACAAACGGTAGCTGTATTGAAAAATATACTTATATTTTCATCCTTGTCGCGTCTACGCACAGTTTACTTGTAATTATAAAATTAATATGCCTTGATATAACGGAAAAAAAACCTACCTTATATTCATTACAGTAATATTTAATTTAGAAGTTTTTTAATCATCTCATCGTAAAAATTATAAAGCATCTGAAAACCAGTTTTAAGAATATAATTTGTATGGCATCTTAATAGTAAATTTATTGTAGACGGCTCAAGAAAAGTTATTTCGTTAAAAACATATTTCCACACTAACCTATCCCAGCTTCTTGAAACTTCTACGGTCTGCGAACTAAGGTTGTAAGTCGAAAAACTTTGTCCGGAGCGGGCGAGGAGATAAGTGAATTTATTATCTCTAACTAGTGATGTCCTTTGTAGGCCGGCCTTTAGTTCCCACTTCCCACCTCTGAGTGCCCGCATGCTTCCGGGTAAAACTTTAAAAGGATAGCCTTTGTAGAAACTGGCAGGTAATGGCGTCGAATCATGCTCTTTTTATTTAATTTTAAATTAAGATGTTCTTTGTCCTGGCAGAAAAGTACAGATATATTGGTTCATAGAATATCACTTTTATTAAAACTGGACAAATATCATACAAGGCCGAATTGGCCCCAATTTTTTTTTCAAGCTTTGCATAGCTTGCATTGCAGAAGAATAATTATTAATAACTAGCTTTCCCCCGCGGCTCCGCCCGCGTTAACAGATTTTCCCGTGGGAATGAGGCATTTTCCTGCGGCAAAAGGTAGCCTATGTTACTCAGGGTGAATGTAGCTTTCTGATGGTGAAAGAATGTCTGAAATTGGCACAGTAGTTTTTGAATTTATTCATTACAGACATACACACAAACAAAAATACAAATGAACATTCTTAGATTTTCGCAGTTGTTAACTGCACTAACACACATTTTCACGGGTTTTCTCCACGATTCGATTCGTGGAGAAAACCCGTGAAAATGTGTGTTAAAAATACAAATCTTTCCTCTTTATAATATTAGTATGAAGAGTACAATTTAATAACTGGTCTAATTAATTATATTCTTTCCTGTTCAAGTTTAAATTCTTAATTTAATACAAAATAATTTTGGAAGGTCACTTACATATACGTTCCTCTTCCTACGTATAAGACATCAAAAGGCAGAAATAACTGACCTACCGAAAGAGACATAATAAACGCTTCAACAAAGAAATTATCGACACGCATTCTTCGCCTGAGCATGGGCAGCCGACAGCCGAATTCCGTTCATTTATCTCAACATTTGCAACCGCGACCGAAATAAGTATTCGGACGAGGTAATGCACTTTGCAGGCCAGCGTACTTGAATCTACAGGATGCTTTCAAAATGAGTTTTTTTTTTTCGGTTTAATTTAAATACAACGGGTTTGTCGCAGTCGCAGCGCACCCATTTTCTTTTGTTTTAATTTATGCTTTTTTATTTATTATAGAGTAACAATACTCTATTAGATAGATTTTGTATTAGATGCGACGTCGAAAAGTGATTTGTGGAATCTTACTTCGAATAAAACATTTTTCATTTCATTTCATTTCGATGAAAACACTGAAAAAAGTATATACCTAATTTTTCCAAATTTTCTTTTATTATCGGAATATTATTTGTTAACTAAATAATTTAAAATTGGTGTTTATTTGCGAATCATTGTAGTTGTTTTTTTATGCCTTGTTCCTTTTGTTGCCTTGTTTATTTAGTCTGATTATAAGATAAAATTTAAGATCTGTTATTTATAAGTTTTTTTTATATGTAATTGGACTCATAAATGTAAATCATCACTTGACAGAAATATCTTCTATCATGTGAACTTTTAAACGATTATGAAGAAAAATCTTGAATATATACAATAGATTTTAAATCAAAACAAAAGGTTTTTATTCAAAGTAAGATTTCACAGATCTTTTTTCGACGCAGAAGCTAATAAGCTTAGCTCAAACCAAGACTGGCTCTTAACTGAAATAATAATTAACTGAATAATTTAAGGTCTTATTAGGTTTTGATACGTATTGGGTGAGACAAGTGAAACCACGGGATGAACGTTGAGCACTGATTTTATTCGCAAGATGGCGTGGCGCAGCCACACTATACTAACTTATAACTAACAATGTATGTATATCTACATATACAACAGGTTTTTAGGTCATTCTGACTACAGATACAAACAGCCCATGGTGTCCTTGTCTATTAACACGCATGTCGAATGCGTGTTAATAGACAAGGATGAACAGCGCAAAATGACGTAGGCTTGTGTCAGTCAGTGGTCTAACGGTTAGACCTTGTTTTCTTAGACCATGAAACAGCCTGTATATGAAGTCGTCGTCTCCACAAGTGCATCCCGGGAGCGGTCACTGGCGCGGTCACTGGCGCGGTGCCAGTGCCAGTGCGTACGCGCAGTTTGTTTGTCCGGCCTCGCCCGCGCCGGTCAGCCGCCGGTCAATAAACGCGAGCGCATCAACCCTCTGTCCCACTCTATAAACAGACGAGGAATTCGCGCCCAAAAACCCTTGAAGTCTAATGAGCGTTAAAATTGAAATTGGTATTATGGGGACAGATCATATATTTATGTCCCCACCTGCACCTAAGTCAGGGTAACAGCCTAACAGCCTCCGTGGTCGAGTGGTCCAAAGCTCGCCTGATGTTACTTCTAACATCTAAAATTTTCATTTCTAAAACCCGCTAGAAAAATGTACCACCGAAATCAAGAAACTGTTTTAAAGGCGTGAAATTACCCAACTTTTACAAAAAACGTTCAATATTCATGCAAAAAGTAACGTTTATCTTATTTTACTTAGAAAACGACTTTAACACTGTAATGTAGCACAAATAAGATTAAAAATACGTAAAAGTAACGTTTTAAGTCATGTGACGCAAAGTGCTCCAAAATATCGTAAAATGTTACAATACTAACGTTCTGGCAAGTTTTGCGCCGCAAGTCACCGCTGCCGCCGCCGCCGCCGCCGACGCGCGAAGCTGTGGCCAGGGGGTTAAGGCGGTTCTATAATTCCGACACCAGGGTTTCTGAGGTAGGTCAACCTCGACCGATAAGCAATCAGGGTGAGTAGTGAGTAGACCTTAGGCGACCACGCTGGCCCAGTTTTCCAGGTTTCCTCACGATGTTTTCCTTCACAACCTTAAAAGCGTCGAAAAAACGTAATATGAATTTGAAAATCGAAAACACATTGGTAAGTGCGAGGCTTGAACCAGTGAACTTTTGAATGGAAGTAAACAGCTCTAGTCACCTTGTCACCGACCATCAAATTGGCATAATCAATATCAATCCGTTAAAAATCTTATCATCATTTCAGCTAAAAAGTCCTCTTATAATTTTTTTCTTAAAGACCGTTCGTGCTTTGCAGGCATCTAGCAGGTTCTTGGCACTCTTGCCTTGCTTAATGTGAGTTCACACAACTGACATGACAAGGCATCTAACCAACCAACCAACCAACCCATCCACCTACCAATCAACAACCAACCAACCAAACAACCTACCTACCTAATAAAGTATTTACCTGTACCAAAATTTACGACTATGAAATATCCCTACTCGAAAAATCACGTTTACTAACTAACGTATCTTTAGATGCCTCTGTTTACATATTTAACATCTACTTATATGTAAATATTGCCTGAAATAAATGGGTTTATTATTAATAATATTATTTATAACTTAACAATAAATAAATAAATGTGCGGGGACATCTCATACACGGCCATCTGACTCTAAACTAGGCAGAGGCTGTACCATGTATAGGTGTCAGACAGCTGATATACATACATAATTATATTAGAAGATACATACCTATGTTAATTTATAACATCCACATAGGTGCTCATTACACATATGTTTGCCCTGAGCGGGGTTCGAACCTGCGGCCCTGTGCTTCGACACCATTAGGCTACGGACGACGAAGCCGTCTAAGACGTTTTTTTAGACCATGGTCACAGAAGAAAATAATAGTACTAACCCGTACCATGGTGGTAGCTTATATCCCTGATCAACATCTTAGATACTTTTTGACACGGAAAATTAAAAAAAACGCGGGCGTGGGCGGACCGCTAGTTAGAAATAAATTCTGACTTCTCTGTAATTTCTGTACCGAACTGCGTCAGATGACGCGGCTCTTGTTTACTTGAGTAAGAGTCCCTTACATACTAAAATATGCAAAACTTATCTTTACATACTATAGTATGCAAAACAACAAACATCGTAGATCGAAATTTTTCAACCTTACAAAATAAATCCTCTAATAAGGGCAAAGTTGTAAATTGATGCGGTTTTTATTCTGTGGAACAGTCGAAATTCCTTCTATCTTTCTAATGCAACCATCTATATAATATAACTGTATAGGTCTAAATACTGTAAGTAGAAAAAAAATGCTAAAAACATAGTCAGGGGATGTAAGAAGCGATGTAGAACAAATCCAGACTTTTATCATTTTTTTTGTTTCTCTTTTGTCTGTTTCTACGGGCTAATCTCCGAAACTGTTAGACCAATTTATAATGAACTTTGCATGGTGGTACTTTATACCCTCGGTCAACATCTTAGATAGTTTTTACCGCGGGAAAACATCTCATTCCTACGGAAAATTGCATGGAAAAATTAAAAAAAGCCGTGGGCGGAAATATAAAATGCAACATAACGAACACAAAACTGACAGCTTCAACGCGTGACCGTTCTCTAAGTAAAACAACCCGAGATAAAGAGCTCATTATTATCTCAAATTTCATAATATCACAATTATCTCACCATTGATAAATACTGCGCAATCGTTTCAACAAAGCGCGCGCGTGCCGATTGGTTCGTACCAGAAACAGCTGACTGTGCGTTTTCGCGCATCAAGCAAGAGAAGCGAACAATGATACTGGCTGTACATACAGATTATTATACCTATACAATGATTGAGACGTGTTTGATAACATTGGACAAGATTTTGTAACCTACTGCCTTCATTTTACGAGTAGCTGTAGTATAATGTGGATAGGGTAGCGAGTGAGACAAGCTACTTATTTTTCCTTTTTTTTAAATATATTAAAGTGGTATCAATATTTTAACTTGCGCCACTGAATAAAAATTGTGAGTGCGCGCAGTCATTTAAAATATATCTGTTGGAATTAAGTGCCTACTAAACGTAGATTATAAATTAAACAAATATAAATTTAGATTTACTATTTATTTATTACCTAACTCTCTGCAACCCGGTAAATTTTATAATAGTAACATTTCACATATTTGAATGTTGTAAGCGCATTATACTTTTAGATTTATTTAATTAGCTTGTGTTTACTTAAGTATATGCAAAGAAAATGACATGTCATTTTATATCAATAAAACCAAGATCGTTTTTTATTTCGTTCAGTGCTCGTAATGCTCGTGTTGAGTGAGGACTTTCAGTGAAATAAATAAATAAATAAATAAAACCTCAGTATTATACACGTTCTCCTTATATCGCAAATATGGAGATTACTAAAGTCGTCTGGAACACAATTAAAAAACCCTTTGAAATAGGCGATGGTAAGTGATAAACAATTATTTAGAATTTAAATTAATTTTGACGTCATAAATTGGAGAAATGGTATATTTTTTTAAGTTTTCGGTAATTTGCGTTTAAGCACTTATATTAATCACTACATAGTATAAAACAAAGTCGCTTTCTCTGTCCCTATGTCCCTATGTATGCTTAAATCTTTAAAACTACGCAATGGATTCTGATGCGGTTTTTTTTAATAGATAGAGTAATTCAAGAGGAAGGTTTATATGTATAATTCATGCATGACATATATAAGGATCACCCACAATAACCATTTTCCCGTGCGGAGCCGGGGCGGGTCGCTAGTTTCAATTAAAATATTCTGTACCGAACGACCATACGGTTGATGCACAATTTGGTGGTGCAGATACGAGTACATCCGATTAGCTTTCAAACTTTGTAAAATAGATTTCATTATTATAAATTATATTAATAATTTTCTTTCACATTCAACACTCATTGTGACAAAGCTTGCATATAACTAATAACCCGTAAAATACAGTCCATAAATTTATTTCTTTAAACCATTTATTTTCGTAAAAACAACCGACCAGCAACCCCTTTAACCCATTTTACCTACTCCATTTAATAATTATTAACCTCACTATTGGAAACCAATATTGAAATATGTTTTAAAAAGTTTATGACCAGTTATCTATATCTATAAAAATAATATAAAGAGGAAAGATTTGATTGTTTGTTTGTCTGCATCGAATATGCTCCGACCGATTTTAGTGAAACATGGCACAAAGATGGAATTGACCTTGGTGAAGAACATAAGCTACGACTTACATTAAATTATTAATGCGTGCGGAGCCACGGCGAGAAGCTAGTTTTATATTACTATAAAGATTTCGGACAACTTATGAGGCAGAATTAAATAGCTTGAGTTTACCATAGCCATAATATATTTCTCTAAACATGCATAATTTATGTTCAAATCTACAATTAGTTATTTAGCTTACTTACATCGTGTAGGTTTCGATTTAGCTGAACATTACATTAATGCATGATATAAATTGCACCATTACTATTACCTAGTACTATTATTTATTCTGTGCCATACTAAAGACAATATCCAAATGAGACTTGTACTCATCTAGATTATATCCCTTTTCCCGCAAACCCTTTCTTATAATTGACCTATGCTTGTGTCGAAAAAGTACATTGATGGTATAGCTTGTGTTCAAGAATGTACTTGAGAATCCATGCTAGCAGCGTGCTTTCTTAAACTTTTAAAATTTCAAGTGAAATACAAAAATTGCGTTAGCTGTAGAGTTTTTACCGGCGAGTTTTTCTCCTATGGTCTTCTAACTACTTTTTTTTTATTTAACTTGCCATAAACCAAAGAGTTTTAAACAAAAATATATAATCTTTGACATACTTAGGTAATTTTATTGATTTGAATGTCGTTGAATTGTTTGTGTTTATTTTTTACATGGAATGAATTATCAATATAAAAATTAGGAACTTTTATGCGTTTTTAGTCTTCGCTGACGGTAAGACTTCCTTTTAAAAAGATTACGATATTTTTAGCTCGAAGCCACATCCTCTTGTTTTGCCGTTGGGGTTTTTACCTACTTATTCCTATTCATTCCAGATGCCAGCACAGAAAATTGGCTTCTGGTCTCCAGCCCCATTCCGATCGCCACCATAATGATAAGCTACCTGATCTTTTGCACATACTGCGGTCCAAGATTCATGGCTAACAGGAAACCTTACCAGCTCAAAAACACACTGATTGTGTACAACGCTATACAAGTATTGCTCAGTGTTTACTTGACTTTTGGTGTAAGTATTTGTACTAATATCTTTAATCGCAAAATCAATTACGTAAACTGGATTTATTTGGACCGAACCGAATTGGGTGGTTCGTTATCATTGTTTTACCTGAAAAACGTCGACAAACCATCTTAACTTTAAAATGTTTGACATAGTTATATACTCATTTCTATCTAAAAAAAGCACTCTCACTATTTGTTGAAATAGCTTACAGAGGGATATTTTTGAATAGCTTTGGGAAGCTTATGCCATATCTGAACAGCATGTACACTACACTTAAAGATTAAAAAAAGGAATTAGTGTAGCTAGAACATTCCAGAGTTCTAATGGTACAGGGATACTTGTCTAATAGTAGACTGCTATTCGAATACAGGTGTTTGGTAAATAAAATAATTTACTATTTATTAACTGAAACGAAAAATTAGGATTTATATAAATCAATGTCAACAATAAATATATCCCTGTTAAAAAATAAAATACCTACTAAAATAATTTAGTATTTTGCTCTTTTCGTGCCTCTCATGTTACCGTAAATCTTGAATGACTCTACTCTTCACTACATAGTATAAAACAAAGTCGCTTTCTCTGTCCCTATGTCCCTATATCCCGATGTATGCTTAAATCTTTTAAAGTACGCAACGGATTTTGATGCGGTTTTTTTTAATAGATAGAGTAATTCAAGAGGAAGGTTTATATGTATAATAAATGCATAATATATTTAAGGACAACCCACAATAACCATTTCCCGTGCGGAGCCGGGGCGGGTCGCTAGTAGAGTATAAATAAAAAAACTGGGAGGAATAAATAGAACACGCATAACCAAGTATGCTCTGTAATCACAAGTATGCATGATTTTTGCTGCATCACACATGGAACGTCACTACCATGGTCTAAAAAAAAACAAGGTCTTCTATTCCGACCACGCGACTTGACACAAGCCTACGTGTCATCATGCTGTTCATCCATGTCGAATATACGTACGATTCGTCACTACGAAAGCGTTTTATATCTGTTTAAAATTGGCAGAAAGGCGCGGAAGTAACACTCGTGCTCTATGCCTCCCAAAATTTTACTCATTTGCAGCTATTAATAAACTAGCTGCAATAAAATGCTTTGTAGCATTAAGTCCGTTTTTGGGATATTTCATGCAGTAAATTATTTTTATTGATATTAATTGTATTATTTTACAGGGATATTTCGCGGGCTGGCACAAGGACTATAGCTATACTTGCCAACCCGTAGACTACACTAATAGTCCATCAGCAAGAGCTGTAAGTACTTTCATCATTGTCATATTAATCTCATCACCATCATCATATCAGGCGAAAGACGTCCACTGCTGGACTAAGGCCTCCACAAAGATCTCCACAATGATCGGTCCTGCGCTGCCCGCATCCAGCGGCTTTCCGCGACCCTCACCACATCGTCGGTCCACCTCGTGGGGGGCTTGCCTACACTTCGTCTACCGCCATGCAAGAAAGAACTTTTCTGCCCCAATAACGGTCGTCGGTTCTACGCGCAATGTGCCCAGCCCATTACCACTTAAGTTTAGCTATTCTTCAGGCTATGTCGGTGACTTTGGTTCGCCTGCGAATCATTCCTGATTCCATCACGAAACTCCAGGCATAGTCCCAAGCATATAAATTTATTACCTACTGATACCTAAACTTTTATTAATTAGTATTATTCTAGGTAAACCTGACCTACGCTTGTGTCGAAAAGATACGATCAATCAAGCTTCACCGGAAGCGTGTTGACTGTATGGGAAAAACGTTTGGGGGAAATAGGGATTACATTTTTGACCAGACAGTTTCTTCTTCTTCTTCTTCAGATGTCATTGTTCCACCGCTGAGCTAAATATTTAAAACATTACATAGTATAAAACAAAGTCGCTTTCTCTGTCCCTATGTATGCTTAAATCTTTAAAACCACGCAACGGATTTTGATGCGGTTTTTTTATTAGATAGAGTGATTCAAGAGGAAGGTTTATATGTATAATACATGCACAATATACTTAAGAATAACCCACAATAACAATTTTCCCGTGCGGAGCCGGAGCGGGTCGCTAGTACGTCATAAAGAAACGGTCTTTTTTCTAAGAGTTCTAATAAGCTCACCAAAGAGGCAAATCTAAAACCACTTCTAGCAAAGCTTTTAGGTTAGGTTTCGGTGCGCATTCTACTAATAGTATAAACGCGAAAGTTTGTGAAGATGGATGGATGTATGGATGCGAAGGCTAGTGCTAGCGTCGACGACGAAGCGACGCGACGCTGCTGCTCGAAAGACGCCAGTATGGGGGATCTGTTAAATATAACTTTTTGAAGAAAGGTTATGTAAGTAGGTAATACAAAAGTGAAAGTGATGAAGTGAGTGGTGATGTTACAATGAAAGAAAAAATATACCTAATAAGTAAGTGAGCCCTAAATCCCAAAAACGGAAATCGTCAGCCCAGCAGTGGGACAATGCCATTTTGAGAAGAAGAAGAAACTTATTTTAACGCACCAAATGCAACCCCCAATTTTCCCCAAACGATATTCCCATGTACCTAGTCACGTACTAGAAGTCTACTATTATTTTTTCTGAGCAATAATTGTAGGTATAGAATAGGAATTGTAGGTATACAATAATAGCACTATTTTAGTAGTCAAATAAGTTTATTTATGGGCATTTAAACTTGGTCATGAACCTTAGAACATTGTTCAATGAATCTTTAACTTTAGTATTGCAACAAATTAGTGTGTAGGTATAAGTAGGCAAACAATGTGTGACCGTGACTGTTAATTTAAACTCGACTATTTGTATACAACATTTTAAATACAATCGATTTGACTAGGCATATTTTTAAATCTTACTTCGAATAGACTTGAAGGTTGAAATTAAAACCCACCGACGACGACAGAAGGAAGCGACATGATCTGGACTGATACGAGTGTTTATATGCAACCTGCTACATAGAAAGAAACGTGTTATCTGTGTTACAGGCTGTATATAAACTCGTATTTAGTCCTGGTTCCACCCTCCCTTTCGCGCATCTGTGGGTTTTGATCTTTGATTGTTGTTGTCGGCCTCGTAGCCTAGTTGGTAGTACGTCTGCCTACGAAGCACAAGGTCGCGGGTTCGAATCCCGCCCAGGGCAAACACTCGTGTGATGAGCACACATGTATGTATGTAGGTATATCAGCTATCTGACACCCATTGTACATTGTGTAGCTTGGGGTCAGATGGCCGTGTTTGAGATGTCCCAATATGTATTCATTTATTTATTTAATCCTCTCATTGCTTACAAATACCTACTATGTTAAACAAAAAGGGACTGAATCACAGATCAAAAGATTCCTAAACAACTTTTTTATAACCACTTTATGTTGACCGTTTTCTGCAAACAAATTTAATGCAATGAGATATCGCCAAGGTCATAAAATATATCGTGTATTCAATTATAACCCTTATTTTGATTCCCAGATGAACCATGTAGCGTGGTGGTACCTCTTCGCAAAATTCACGGAGCTACTAGACACGGTTTTCTTCATCCTGAGGAAAAAGTTCAACCAAGTGACGTTCCTTCATGTCTACCACCACACCATCATGCCTTTATTCACGTACATGGGTGTAAGATATTATCCAAGTAAGTACTCTAATTTCGCTATCAAGGTAAATAATATTATAATTCTCTTAAAATAAAATTTATTCAAAATCACACTTATTGCATGCTTCTGATTATCAAGGCTAACCTACTTTACAAACCCTGGTGTCAGACTTAATGTTAGGCTTTTAAAAATTCTGAAAAAGAAAAGAGAAAACAAAGATGCGATCTTGTGGAGTTCCTTCGGCGAAAACGCGCGCGTATTTGCCAGTTATGTTCAAACTAATATTGCATCGGCTCTTTAAAGTTTATGAAGTTTATTATACATTTGTGTAAGACAAAAACTTGGATGTCAAAACATCCAAGTTTTTGAACTCGCCAAAAAAGATAATTTAAATTTGACTTAAAAGTGATGTAACATCAAAAAGTTAAAAAAATAAATTCTTTGAACCCTTTGAGAGCCAGCCTTGGTTTGAGCAAAGCTTATGAAGTTCATTTGACGTCGAAAAGTGATTTATAGAATTTTACTTCGAATAAGACATGGTTTGTATAACGACTACATCTGTAAATAATTACCAAGACCAAAAATTTTTTATTTATTTATTATCATTACTAAAGTTTGCTGCTGCCGTATCAGTGACTTTTAGGACACTACGGAACTTGAGACAAATATTTATAAAAACAAATATTTGTTTTTTTAGTAGCGGTATCTACCTAATTAAACTGATAGATGGAGCTAATGTGCCCCTGTAAGAAGCGATTAAGAATTTCGTTGGGCTTGTATGGAGGCTTGGTGGCACAATTGGTAATGCGCCTGGATGGCCCGTATAGACAAGGAGATGCGGGTTCAAATCCCTGCAAGGCACGTAAAACCGTTGGTCCCGGCTATGATCTACGGATATAGTCGTTACATGAGCCATGCATGTCAGAAGCCAGCGGCTCAATAATTCTTACACCAGGGTTTGTGAGATAGGTTAACCTGGAAACCTACACGGAAAGCAAACAAGCAAAAAACCTTAGAGAATAAATATACATAGAGCACGCGCATCGCTCCGCTGCCTTTATGTCAAGCGTAAGCAAATTTTGGCAGATTTTGTATGGGCGGTGAAATCAATAACATTTTTAATTTTTGATTTGTTTCTCAAGTCATGTTTGCAACTTATCACTGCACATTTCAAAATATTCTCCTATTAAATTTCTTATTTTAACCGGGAAAAATAATCAGCTCCGATAACCATTTGATACTAAACGAACGCTCTGAAAATATTCGGACTGTTCATATCCGTGCTTACGGTTCATACTCGATTAGGCGTACTCTATCCCTCCCAGAAATTTTTCTATTTATACTCTAAGCAAAAAACATTTTATTTTACAGATGGGCATGGCACATTATTCGGAGTGCTGAATTCTTTCGTCCACATCATCATGTACTCCTATTACCTGCTTGCTGGACTCGGCCCCCAGTACCAGAAGTACCTATGGTGGAAAAAGCATGTCACTACTATACAATTGGTAAGTTTTTAACGTAGAGGATTGTTTTTTAGCACTAGCTTTTAGCTTTGTGGCAGTGTCAAGTAAAAGGTAGAGAAACAGAGCACGTTAAATGAGACCGGATTACACACACACACACACACACACACAAACGCACACATCTATTATTATAAAATATTAAGCTGTATTTACATTAATCTTATTATTTGGTTTTGTTTCTGTTTTTATTTTGTTTTCTTTAAATCTGAGGAGGAGCGGTACCTCCTAACTCAGGCGATGAGCCTTATAGGAGACACCTGCCACTAGTATTGTAAAACTTTTGTAAAATGAAATAAAATTTATTTTATTTTTACGTAATACTCGTATAAGGCGACTCGATCCTCTCAACACCTCTGTAATTTGGTACTGAGATATAAAGATATCTCAACAAAGGTTTTTCGTCACTTTCATTCGACCAATAGAAAGCTGCATGCCTTTCGGAGCAATCACAACCCCGAGACTACCCTTCCCCCCCCGCACCGCAGCTAGTTGACAGAATTTGTTTCTTTAAGATTTGCATGTATTACGTCTTTATGAGTGTTCAATAATCTTTGACAGTCATCGTCATCATCATCTCAGCCGAAAGACGTCCACTGCTGGACAAAGATCCCCCAAGGATCTCCACAATGATCGGTCCTGCGCTGCTTATATTGATTGTATGAGTATAAAAATAAACTAGTGTACTTCTATTGCTAATGACTGTACTTTGTTATGTTGACGAATGGTTGACGAATAGCGTGTTTGGCGAATTTCTTAATTTGTCGAAAAGAGAATTTGACAAATTACCAATTTGACCTATGTCTAACTTGACCATTGTCGTGAAAATCCCCACATCCGTAGTGCCCGTGTCCATTTTTGATAGTAGTATAATAAAATTATTGTCTTCAGATCCAGTTCGCCCTGATTTTCCTGCACAACTTCCCACCACTGTTTACGGACTGCACCTACCCAAAGGGTCTTAACGCCCTACTGGTCTTCGAAGCATCCGTGTTCCTCTTTCTATTCGGGAAGTTCTACATTCAGAACTACGTTAAGGACAAACAGAAGAAATCGGACCTGAATGGTACAAGGAAAAATGGCGTCAGTGACAACACTAAAGATAATAGCTTAGTAAATACAATAACGAATGGGAAACCCAAACTGAGAAGAGACTGAGCATATGCTGAGCAAAAATAGACAATGGCTAGTATATTTATAAGTGGTTAGTTCAGATTGTAAGACTTTATGTGATTGTAATATTAATAAATAGTTTTTAAATCAAAATTGATAATATTTTATCTCGCTCCTACACTAAGGACCTTTATATTTTAGGTATTTTATTTACACCTTGGGCCCTTGGGTTACATACCTAATTGATGTTTTATCAATTAACAAAATATAGCCTATGTTACTCAGCGATAATGTAGCTTCTTAACAGTGAAAGAAATTTTAGAAATCGGATCAGTAGTTTCGGAGCCTATTCGATGCTTACAAACAAACAATTGCTCTTTATAATATTAGTATAGAATATAATGATAATGATAGAATCCGAAACTACCCAACCGATTTTGGTGAAACTTGGGCACAAATATGCTATAAACCTTGGGATAGAACATAGGCTACGATTTCCCGCGGGGAAAATTTGCCTTCATCATTATCTAATATACATAAAAACATTTTTTGAGATCTAGGCTGTACTTTATACTTACAGTAAAACAGAATATTTAATCACGAGTCGCACGCATCGGTTCCCTACCTTTAATAGTTTGGTCAAACTTTTTCACACGACCCAAATCTGTTAACATGACCCTTGTTTATATCCAATAAAAACCACCGGTCCGGCCCGGATATCGTGAAAATTTCTCACCCTCAACAATTTAACAAAACCACCCCACACATTCACCCCTCTAACTTTCCTTCACCAACACGACAAATAAACAAATATCTAAATAAACTGCACTACAAAGTTGGCAGTAATACAAAATTATATTCATCGTTCGTGAACCAAATTTTCAGTGAGACAAAGTACGACCGGAATAAAAAACAGCAGCAAAGTTGTGTGGCAAGGGAAATGGACTCCCTTCGCGCGATTTCCCCCACATGTTGGAAATAAGCGAGGCACTTTGCTGGACACCCTACATTGAAGGTCCGAGGGTGAAGATCAGTGGTTTTATTGGAATTTCCTATGGGTTAACTTCACACGCGGTTTTCTCAAGTTAGCGGCTTAGGGGAGAAATACTTGAAATATTTATTACTTTTTACCAAAGCACTTGTTGCATGATATACTTAGATATCTCATTCACAGCTTGATGGTTGAGTTACTTCCCGACCAGAAAAATTAAAAACCTGACCGTATTGCGGAATTCCAGTGGAACTAATTTCATAATGGAAATTGTTGCCATTTAACAAAATTAAACCAGTGACGCCTCCAGAGCAGGGTTTTTATTTCTTCAGGTCAGGCTTTTAAAAGTTATTCATGTAAATAAAATTATCGGTTTATTACACGACAGGAACTATTTTACTCAACAGTAGTCAAAAGTACAGCTAGACAAAGGCCTCCCCTAAAGATTTCCACAACAAACGATCAATCTTGCGCTGCCGGCATACAACTGCTTCAGCGGCCGAGTATTTCATACCTTTTTTTCACAGCTGTGTGTACTTTGTAATATGTCCAGTTCCAGTCTAGTTGCTTAAACGAACCCAAAATGTTTTACGAGCTTTAGGCAGTACCTACAGCCATTCATCTTTTTTATGTAAAACCAGATCACAACCGGCAATTAAATCGCCCGGACCTTATCGAAAACTTATTGCGATCGGACCGAATAATACGTGACTGCTAGGTAGGTAAATGTCACATGAAAAATATCAAAAAACAACGCCCACGTTATACATAACAGCATTAATTCCATATCTCTATTTGGAAGTTTCGCGTTTCGCTAAAATACTAAGGGTAGTTCAAATTTTTAGCTAATATACCTCTAAGCCGCCTCTCCACACATCCTGAATTATTCATCTTTACCCACCGGATGGGGATCAATTGGGCGGAAGACTTGACCGCGAGAGGTCGAGTGACCCTTCCCTTGTCGCCGCCATAACGCCCTTCAGAAGGACCCTTCGGAAACCTTCAGGAAATTCGCAGTTTATGAGATGTGAAATATAAATCTGGGGGCATTATTAACTGGAATTTGGGATTTGAAGTATTGTGAGAAGGGTGGCAGACGTAAGGGCTCGTTTGATGGAAGTGTAGTATTAAATGCAGCCTAATTATTTCAAATGGCAATGTTTAAAATAAGTGTAAACTATTCTGTTCAATAAACGAAAAGCTAAATTATTAATTTTGACACCAACTAATAGTGGTACCTACATTTGTTGAAATATATGCTTGACCTTTCGAGCCATTTAGAAATCAATGTACCTTTCATAAAAGTATCTGCCCATTTGTTCTATCTAATTGGAGAATACACATTTCTAAAAATCATCATACTATTAAAATAAATTGCTCTGGCTAAACCTGAACGTTCAACATAGTTCAAATTGAAAAATACTTTGTGTAAATTAACTTTTATTACGGCACAGTATATGAACATAATTACAAAACGAGTATTTATAACAACGAAGCAAATATGCTTATACATCACAACTGATTCTTAGGATCGAGATTATTATATACCACAATTTGTAAGTTTTAGGCGTTCAAATGTTTCATTTTCTTGACAATTCATAATATAGTGATCTGTTATTGTCTACGCAAGCTGACCATATTCCGGTAGTTAATTCTTCTGAATAGAATATTCTTCTAATTTTTCTTAACTTGAACTTCAGTTACCAACTTCTGATGACCAATAGCTAAGATTGATGCTTCTTATGACGATAATAATTCAGATGTCTTGCTAGACGAAAGCCACCTTTCCAACCGTTTGTAGTATGAGGAGGACGGTGATGAAGAACACGATTGACGGCGGCAAGCACTTGCTGGACTTACTGGTGAGAGCCACCGGTGCAGCAGACTTGGAGGCGTCTCGCCGGGGCTGCGTCGCTGGCATCGCAAACGCCTTGTTGTTGCAGCGGTTTACCTGAAACGGATTTCATACAAATATCTTCTTCTTCTTTGCGAGTCGATGACAAACCTTCCATTTAAATATTTGCGGTAACTGTTGCAAACATTTTCAAACTGTGTTGTTCTATTTTTATCCAAAATGTCATGTGCTGCCAAAATGTTTTATTTAGAAATGTTATTTAACTGTTTGGAACAGTTCTATAATTCTTCTTAATGTTTCGGTTTGTAATTGAAATATTTCTAAACGCTAGGACTGCCACACCGGATGTTTACAATTTGTTTATAAACGTTTCCAAACACCGATGTGCGAGCACGTATAGAAAAGCACAAATCAGCATTTTGGTGCCAATTAAACTATCAATAGTACTAGTGGAACACATCGGTGCCAGTTGTACAATTAATGGGTTGCCTGGTAGAAATTTCTACCTTAGCAATAAGGCCGCCCATTTGTACACGTTAATTGTTAACTGTATTTCTTTTGTAATTTACTACTGGTGTGCAATAAAGTATATTCTATTCTATTCTAATTAATGGTACCGGGTGATACAAATGGTCTGGCAGGATCAAGAAAGTAAGTAAGTACCTAAGTTACTCTTTATTGCATACGCAAACATTTGATTTTAGAAAGGTAGTTTTAAAGAGTAGCACTAACACAATTCCATCCAATCAAAAATATGCTATGAAAACATTTAACTTGATAATGATGATAACAGTTATGAACGCATTTGATTTTGTATTTGAAAATTATTTTAACTACACTGTTTATTCTCTGTTATGTAGTCCACCAAGACATTGGTTTTAGCACCCTAAGGTAAGAATATCGTTGTAATGCAAGAACAAGGTTCATTTTCGCTTGCCAACCTATACGTTAATCTCGTACACTGAGTCTTTGCAAAATATTACTTTCACCGGAATGTCGTAAAAAATGTTAACACTTTCTTGCTCTACCATACAATACTCATAGGGAGTGTTAAAACTATCCAAGTTACAACCTGAACTAATATTATAACTAAACTGGTAACCAAAATGTACAAAACCTATTTAGCTAGAGGCAAGGAAATTATGCAGCCGCTTTTTCGGGAAGCGCTGCGCTGGACCAATCGTGGTGAAGATCTTTGGAGGAGGCCTTCGTCCAGCAGTGGACGTCTACTGGCTGATGATGATGATGATGATGATGATGAAGAAGTTTAAGACAATGGTGTACGACTTACATCACAACACGTAGTTTCTGAAGATCCAACACAACCTGAACGGCAACCTCGAACAATAGCTTCGTAGTTGTCCCCTTTAGATACGACTGATGTGAAGCATCGATCGTCGATGCTATGACATGTTATTGTGTGCACCCTGCAACAAAAATAAATTTAAAACCATATTCATATTATAGGTAACTAATTATCTGTGTTAATCTGAACAATATAATATTTAATTAAATTCAAAAACGTTCAGCATTACAATACCAAACTCTACATTCAATTATAATTAAAAGTATCCAAGCCTAGAACATCTATTTTTAAATTTCTTGAACAATTTTAAGTAAAACTAAAAAAGAATACGAATTTAAAAGACAACGAAATTGTAGATATAAATTTAAAAATAAATACTTTTGACATTCACCTGAATTTTGTAGGATCCAAGCAAGCTCTGAGCGGTGTTTCTTGTTTGTATGCACACACGAAGCACTCTAGTGGGCGTTTCTTTGGCACTCTCGGGTCGGACATTACGACAGATTTGGGTGTGGCCATTAACATAGGCGCTCGTCTTCCAACTAGCGGTTCTTGCGCCGCGGCCATCATCCCACTGCCTTTGACGCCGCTGATTCCACCCTTATCATCTCCATCGTCATCTTCATCTTCATCTTCATCGTCGTCATCTTCAGGATCTTCAACCCGCCTGCTGTTTTGGTTGAATTTTGGTTTCGATATTTTGGAAATTCTTAAGTCTTCTTTATTTTCACTGCTGAGAGAAGGGGAACAGCGTTCCATTAAAGATTTTTATCATCCCACTATTTTATCTAGACTTTCGAATACTTAAGAGAACCTTAATAATTCCATTCAGGAAATTTTTCAATGAAGAAGTAAAAGTTCTAATTTTTAGTAAATTCGGATGTCTAAATAGAATCCTGGATCGCTCTTGTAAGAGATGTAACATACTAAATAGGCCTAGTGAAAATAAAGTTGACTTGTAAAAGGGGGAAAGGAGAAAAAGGCTTACTTCATGTATGTTTATCAGAAATATGAGCTCTTGATCAGTAAAACTGGAGTCCTGATGTCATAACAAGAGCCCAAAGACAAAATTGTATTTGTTATTATATTCTAAAACTCGACCATTTTCTATGCAAATACTTTTGATAATAGTTGTGGTTATTTCATTTTCATATAAGATTTGATTTCTGGAAACCCACATGATAAGCAAGCAGGTAAATTCCTAATATAGGTCCACTAGCAAAATAACAACTGTCACTGTCTCTGACACAAAGCAAGGTAGCTCTATATGAAGATTGGGACGGCTTTACGGAATAAGTCCAAAGATCACAAGAGTAATTATCATTGACAATACTTACTCCTCATCATCATCATCGTCATCGTGTTTGCTGTCTATCACTATTGGTAGAATCAGCAAGACGGCAATCGCCAAACATAGCCTCCATCGGACCATGTCTGCAGCACAAACCTCCCTATTCGCGCCCACACGGTAAATTTGTCATTGTAAACAGGAAAATATTACACTATTATTTTATCCAGGTTTGTCCAAAATTTTGTATCTGACAGCGCTTTCAGCGTTTTCCTTTTTTGGAATTTCTTTTGTTATTTCTGACGTAGACTGAAGTATCTCTTTGGTTTTGCTCAAACAGCCATACTCTTTGGACAGCTTAATTACGTGTTTTTCTCAATTCTTTCAGTATAATGCAATAAAACATATACTTTATTGCACACAGAACATTACAGTGAAAAATTTACAAAAAAGGTAAAGAAAGTGTACATGTAGGCGGCCTTATTGCTAAGTAGGAATTTCTTCCAGGCAACCTTAAGTAACCGTATTAAGAGTTATTGCTTTACTTAAAGTATATTTATTATAAAGAATCACTCTTTGTACCTTTCAATATCAGTAAATAACTGAGTGGTGCTTTATTTAATAGTTAGATCTTCCTGAGCAAGCTCGGTGAGGTTTCAAAGTAGAAAGTATTAAAATTTGAAATATGTGCACACTCGAGTCATCTATACTATACTAGTAGAACTAGCTACTCCGCCATAGAGGGCGCTGATGACGAATACACAAAACTAATAAGATTTTTTTTTGTATTGGAACGACGTTTGGCATTATTTTTTTCTATATAGGTTAGGTTAAGTATCTGCTTAAAACTTTTAGAAATATTACTTTAATATTGGCAGCGCAGGACCGGTCGTTGCGGAGATCTTTAAGGAAGGCTTTTTTTATTTTTCAGTGCACGACTTTCAGAAGATATTGAGATACATTTAATTCATTTCACGAGTGCATGCGATGCGAACCTTACTTGTACTGTAGAGCGTATAGAAACGTGCTGTTGTGTGCGTACTACTGAACGTGACTGAACTGAGCACTACGCACACAAAGACAATGTGTACACACAAGACACACACAAGTATAGCTCGCCTGCGCTCATGAGATAAAATATCTGTAATTCTAATAAGCCAACTAGGGCTTTATTTTAAATTTTGCTTTGTTACAGCTTGTTTAATTTTATAATAGCACGTTTTTTAATCTTTGTGCTTTTTACCACAGTAAAAATGAACGATGCCGGTTCATTTACCCAATTCTTTGAAAAAATAAACTTATGTAATGTCGATATGTTGTGGTGCCCTGTTCTATGTAAAACATATATATATTTTTAAAATAGAAAATGAAATGTGTTGTAACTTATTTATATAAAATCATGTAGTCATTTCTTAGTAAACGCTTTTTATGGTAGAAACCAATGTAAGTTTTTTTTGTAATAGATACATTTAAATTGGAAGAAAATAAAAATAACTAGCAAATAATATATATTTATTACATCAAAAGCATAATATAGTAAATTTATTTATAAACACCAAATATTTATAAAAACCGATACATTACATTTACTGCTTTGAAATTGTATGTGGTAGATTATTCTTTTTTTATATAAAGTAGCCGAATTATTTATCTATTACAACTATGAACGACATGATTTACACAAAATACGACTTGGTTTCTAATAAAATACCTAACGATACAGATGATTATCTCTAAGATTACTCGCCACCTCGGGCTCCCAGCGATCGCCTATAAGCAACAACTTCTCTTTGTTATAAATTAACTCTTCACGAGATTCAACACAGTATTCAAAATTTGGACCTTCGACTATAGCGTCAACGGGACAAGCTTCTTGGCAGAATCCACAGAAGATGCATTTGTTTAAATCCAGATCGTAACGGATAGCTCGTCTCGAACCGTCGCACCGCTCTTCCGCCTCTATGGTAATCGCCTCTGCAGGACATATCGCTTCGCAAAGCTTGCAAGCGATACAACGCTCCTCCCCTGAAGGGTATCTCCTCAAAACATGCTCACCTCTAAACCGAGGTGACAAAGGCCCTTTCTCGAATGGGTAGTTTATCGTCGCTGGCTCTTTGAAAAAATGTGCGATTGTTACTGCGAATCCTGTAAATAAAGATTTTATATTATAACTAGCTTTCCGCCCCGCGGCTCTTACATTTTTTCCCGTGGGAACGAGGAATTTTTCCGCGATTAAAATTACCCTATGTGTTATTCTTGTATAAGCTGCATCATTGTAAAGTTTCATTGAAATACTTTGAGTAGTTTTTTTGTGAAAGAATAAGAAATATCCATACATCCATCCTCACAAACTTTCTCGTTTAAAATATTAGTAGGAAGTAGGATATTCAAAGTCCTGATGTGTTGTTCCTGACTTGGGATTGGAATAGGATTAGACTACCCTGACATTTTTCATAAGTGTCGTACAAGGCGAAGTCAGAAGGTACTTGTTCTTATGAACTCAGTAGTAGGTACGATGTTGTATTACTAATTTGTTTTAGTTTACTTATTATTCAACTACTTGGTATTCCAGGGTAGAGCCTTCCGCTCCCCTGCAAGCTTGATTGGTCGTACCTTTTCGACAAAGCATAAGTCAATTAAAAAAATCGTAAGAGGAAGCTCCGTTTACAACATATCACCATCTACGTTTACACAATTTTTTATCGTTTTATCTACGAAGAATTATTTTAAATTCTAATTATTAGGTACTTAAAATGTTTTCTTTGCTTTTCATAGCGCCCCAAAGCCTACGCTCCAACTTCTATATTCCGCCCTGATCTTGACCCTCTGACCAATAATTTCAATTAAATGACACTTAAGAGGACTACTGCTGGTCATAAAGGCTCATAAATAAGGTCTTTTGGATCTCAACAACAACAAATTCTGCCTCCTGTAACCCTCGCGGGATTATCCGTCTACCGTGGAGGGTCTGCTACAGAGCCTAATGTTGTTAACAGCTCATATTGTCCCCACCGAGGGGCTCGACCCTACCCTGCAGAGTGGGTATGCCTTTGTCGACCAGGCTGGCCCAATGCGGGTTGGTCAACTTCACACACAACCTTTGAATTCGTTCGCAGGTGTGGGCAGGTTTTCTCACGATGTTTTTGTTCATCATAACAGCGTTGGATATACGTACATGTGAATTCGAAAATTTAAAAGACATTGCCGAGGCTTGTACCCGCCGACTTCTGAATGGAAGTCGGCCCTAGCCACTTGGCTACCGACGCTCTTATAAAAATATTATCATTCAAAACGAGTACCTCTAATTATTTCAGTCCAAAACAAAATAAAAGACGCTCGGTCAACAATATCATTGAATGTTGTAGATGGTATTTGATCATTTATATAAATCCAATTGACATCGCTAATAGTCCTGGGACAGTTATAGAATGGCGGTAATAATGGAGGAGGAGGATCCATGGGTTGGCAAGGATTAGCACAAGTCGGTGGACATGATGAACAATCACGAATTAGGTTCAGGCTTTTTATCTTTCTTATCGAAAAAGGTATAGGAAATCTAAAAATAAACATGGTAGTTTTTTATAAAAAAATACCACTTGTGAATCGATTGTTTGATTATTGACGTAAGTTGTCATGATTGTTTTTGATTTCGTTTCGTTGATTATAATGAGGTCGAATATTTTCCTACGTAGGTAGGTATATGCCTAATGTTATCTAGGCTTTAAATTAAAATCTTGATGAAACCCGGCCTCGCTCAGATGAAATATGACTCACATCCAATTCTTTGAAAGAATAGACTTATGATAATATTATTTTAATGTCGATATGTTATAGTGCCGTGTTCTATGTAAACACTTATTGTATTGTAACCTTTTGTAACTATAAAAATAACAATATTTTGCAAATTATATATTTATTACACCAGTAACATACATAATAAAGTTAAATTATCTATAAATATCTATTACAATACGACTATATTCGACTTGGTTTCTAATAAAATACCTAACGATACAGATGATTATCTCTAAGATTACTCGCCACCTCGGGCTCCCAGCGATCGCCTAGAAGCAACAACTTCTCTTTGTTATAAATTAACTCTTCACGAGCTTCAACACAGTATTCGAAATTTGGTCCTTCGACTATAGCGTCAACGGGACAAGCTTCTTGGCAGAATCCACAGAAGATGCATTTGTTTAAATCCAGATCGTAACGGATAGCTCGTCGGGAACCGTCGCATCGTACTTCCGCCTCTATGGTAATGGCCTGAGCAGGGCATATCGCTTCGCAAAGTTTACAGGCGATACAGCGCTCCTCCCCTGAAGGGTATCTCCTCAGTACATGCTCACCTCTAAACCGAGGTGACAAAGGCCCTTTCTCGAATGGATAGTTTATCGTCGCTGGCTCTTTGAAAAAATGTGCGATTGTTACTGCTAATCCTGTAAATAAAAATTTTAATATTAAAATATTCAAATTCTGGGTGTGTTGTTCCTCACAAGGGATTGGACTAGGATTAGATCCCTCACGCGCGGTTGGGTAGATTCGCTAACATTTTTCATAAGTGTCGTACAAGGTGAAGTCAGTAGATTCTTGTTCTGCTCAACTTAGTATGGTAATATTTAGTTTTACTAATTTGTTTTAGTTTACTTATTATTCAACTACTTAAAAATCGTAAGAGAAAGCTGCGTTTACAACATAATAATATCACCACGTCAGTTTATATTTTATTTTTCTATTTTTATCTACGAAGCATGTTTTTACACATTTAGAAGCAATCTGAATTACTTTTATAATTACTTCAGAATTTTAACCAGTGCCGAGGCTAGAACCCGCGAACTTTTGAAAGGAAGTCAACGACCCTAGCCACTTGGCCACCAACGCTGTTGTCATTCAAAACGTACCTCTGAATATTTCAGTCCAAAACAAGATGAAAGACGCTCGGTCCACCATATCATTGAATGTTGTAGTTGGTATTTGATCATTTATATAAATCCAATTGACATCGTGATTAGTCCTGGGACAGTTGTAGAATGGTGGTAATAATGGAGGAGGATCCATGGGTTGGCAAGGATTAGCACAAGATGGTGGACATGATGATGAACAATATGCACGAATTAGGTTCAAGCTGTTTATCTTTTTTATAGGAAAACGTACAGCTGATAATCTAAAAAATATCATTGCTGCTATATGTAAAAAAATACCACTTATGAATCGATTGTTTGATTTATTGACGTAAGTTGTCATGATTGTTTTTGATTTCGTTTCGTAATGTGAAGATTGAGTATAATGAGGTTGAATGTATTTCTACATAGGCGGTGTTAGCTTCTAATTAATTTGTAGACCCTCTACATTTATGATCATACTAGTTTTCCACCGCGACTCCGCCCGCGTTTTAAGTTTTTCCCGTGGGAATGAGGAATTTTCCCGCGGTAAAAGCTAGCCTATATTCTTCCGCAAGGTCTATTCTATCTTTGTGCCAACTCCGCCCGTTTTAGCATTTTTTCCCGTGGGAATAAGAAATTTTCCCGCTATAAATCGTAGCCTATGTTCTTTTCCAATGTATATTCTATCTTTGTGCCAAGTTTTACTAAAATCGGTTCAGTAGTTTAGGATCCCATTCAATTATTAGGAATATTTTAGGTATTTTATTTACACCTTGGGTTACATTATTGAAGTTTTAGTAAGGATCCCTAATTTTTTGATAATAAAGTATAGCTTACGTTACTCAGGGTGAACGTAGCTTTCTAATTGTGAAAGAATTTTTGAAATCGGCACAGTAATTTTTGACTTTATTCATTACAAACATACACACACAAAAATACAAATATTTCCTCTTTATAATATTAGTATAGATAATAGAATGATTATAAATATTATCAACATCAAATTAGCTAAAAGATGTTCCCTGCTAGACGAAGGCTTCCGAAAAAAATAAAATTCAGTTGAATTTAAAGATCATGATTTTATATAACACTAGCTGTTCGCCCCGCGGCTCCGCCCGCTCTCAAGGGTATGAAAAGTAGATGTTGGCCGATTCTCAGACCTACCATGAATACGCTTACAAAATTTCATGAGAATCGGTCTAGCCGTTTCGAAGGAGTATGGGAACGAAAACTGTGACACGAAAATTTTATATATAAGATGAAAGCTTTTAAACGCTACAAAAAATTGTTTTTATTAGCTTTATACTTAAAATCTCAGAAATCTGAATATCTGCAGATATAAATCGAGCCGCAGTTTACAAAAACAAAATACTAATGAAATAATACAGAAGCATAACAGCTGGGGACGTCTCTCACATGGCCCATTTGATCTCAAAATATACATACTTACATGATAACATCCGGACTAAAGGCAAACCCACATATTTCCCTACAAATATTTCCCTAGGAAGGAATCGAACCAGCGACTCTGTGCTTCGAAGACAGGCATTTTTCCAACTAGACCACGGGGTCGTCATAATCCAGAATGTATTTTACAATGTATGCTTTTCATAAGCGCACAAGCCTAAGCTTTTGAAACGCTTTAGCAGAGTTTAGCTGGGGGCCTCAAAAACCAAGGGCCTCAAAAGCTAGGCCCCACAAAGCAGGCTGTGCGGACCGCAGCACGCTCTCATTAAAAATGTATCCAAACGCGCTCACTGGTACTGCGCAATGTTACCTTGATACCTGTGATTTTGGTGAGTATTTAAAATGTCACTCGTACTACTACTAGTATAAAATAATACGTTGTGTTTTTTCTAGTAGGATTGGGGTATTATCCTGCGATATATAGTAAGCTATATTTCAAATTAGACATCCAGAAAACAGTTCAAAAAACGCATCCAATTGGAACTATTCGTTTGAGATGAGAGTCAGTCTTGGTTTGAGCAAAGCTTCTTGACTTATAATAATATTTTGGTCTCCATTACTCCTCAAAGATCCCCAATACTTATTATGATTTTACTTTCATATCTCAAGTACTAATATCGACCTCTTATAAGAACTAAATCATGAGTAATCATGACATATCTTCTATGTCTTAATAGATTTTGTGAGTTTTGTACTTTAAAAATCATAATAGGTATTAAAATACGAGGAGCTGCTACCAAAAGTGTTAAATTAAACGCAACAGTAAAACTAGCATCGTAAAAAAATATAAAATCAGCGCTCGACATCGCCTACAAAAACTTTGCACAATCTATGCCATGCCCTCGTCAAAGCGCCACCACGCCGCGTAGCGGTGAGTAGCGGAACTACACTCGAGGAACCAACGCCGTGCGATTTTAATTAGCTTCATACTTTAGCTCATAGTAGCTCAATGCGTGTTCCGCGTGTGTCGATTTTTTTTTCTTTTTTTTTCCTCTTCGGTTAGCGTTAGCTTTGAGTCGAGAATGCCAATTCAGCTTGTGTGGCTTTAAAGCTGCGGCCTTTGACGGGCGGGAATCGACGTAACTTTCCTCTAAAGGGTTGGTTAATTAGACATAATTTATGAGGTGGTTTTTAGAATTATGAGTAAAAATATTATGCGTTTTACGTTTTAATTTTTCATACAAAGGAACTCTTCCGAAGATTAACTAGGTTTTTTTAAAAAAAATTGTTGAATAAAACGTGATTTCCAAAGAATATCAGTTTAAGTTTTAAGTATTTTACCTACCAATTAAATTATTATTAAACTTTTAGAAATACATACGAGTACTACTCATACAAAATTCAAAATTAATAAATATTATTGTTATCTTTTATTAATTTCGCTCAACCTCATTTTGATTAATTTCACTTAAATAGATTATTAATAAACGTCTTTGGTGGGGAAATAAACAAAAAAAATAAGTAACGGTTTTGGCGTTCTGACACAATTAATAAAGACGGTCGGCGACCTTTCAATACAACCCACATGTTAAGAAGACGTATAAAATATAAACAGGAAGCATGCAATCACTGTACAAAAACATCTTTCATTCACACACCACCAATGCATATAAAAGGAAATAGTTACTTTAGTTGCTGATCAAGCTTAAGACCATGAAACGAACGGCCCTCAACCGCCCATAGCAAAAACAACGCAACTCAAACTCCCGCAAACTTCTTTTATCTCGGTCTAGGTCTCCGCCGCTCGCTCAAAAACTGCAAACTCTGTACAAAGTTCACTTTCGCCTTGTGAACTAATTTTTCGCTTGGTGTCAAGTTCATGGCTGAGGGAGGGGAGGGAGCTATGATAAAATAAAATATTCATTATGATTGCTCAACGCGGCTCTGTTCGCGAGACGCTGGTAGTCGGCTTGGTGAATATTGGCTGTTGTTGTTTAATATAGAATTATAAACGTAAAATTAGTATCGTTTTTAGCAATGTCTACAATTTCAGTTAATAAAAGAAAATGTACTTGTTTAACTATTTAATAAAATACTTAATGATATTCACAACAATTAAAGAACAACTTTTCTCCCTAAAATAAATGTATTTTTTTACAATAAAGCACTAATTATAACAAAACAATTAAATATACGAAAATGATAGTTTTTGGAATGTACAACATAGGTATACAGGGCGTCCCACGGCTATGCCACATGGAGGGAAAGTACCTTAAATATTGTAGGTAGAACATTTTACTGAAAGAAGACATTATTTTATTTCTAAAAACTATTAAAACTGCATTCATACATTTTTTAATAATTACATGGTTGAACCGGGAATCGAACCCGCTACATGAGGAAAAAAAAACACCCTGTAGTTTTATCATACCAATCGAAAGATTCCTTCATAAGGATTATTTTTTGCTAAATAACATAGTGTCAGAAATAAAAGAAAGATCATGAATTTTAACATTTGATGTGGGCGCCGAGATTTTTTTAATGCATGGGGTTACTAGCGACCCGCCCCGGCTCCGCACGGGAAAATGGTTATTGTGGGTTATCCTTTAGTATATTATGCATGTATTATACATATAAACCTTCCTCTTGAATCAGTCTATCTATTAAAATCAAAATCCGTCGCGTAGTTTTAAAGACAGGTAGTGAAATAATCAAAAGAGTGCGACTTTGTATTCAACAGCGTATTAATAAAATTGATAAATTTTGTATTAAAAATGTTAAAATACATAGTCTTCCTTTTATTTCTGACACTATGTTATTTAGCAAAAAATAACCCTTATGATGAAGCCTTTCGATCGGTATGATAAAACTACAGGATATTTTTATTTCTCGTATAGCGGGTTCGATTCCCGGTTCAACCATGTAATTATTAAAAAATGTATGAACGCAGTTTTAATAGTTTTTAGAAATAAAATAAAGTCATCTTTCAGTAAAATGTTCTATCTACAATATTTAAGGTACTTTCCCTCCATGTGGCATCGCCGTGGGACGCCCTGTATATTGGAGACTGACTTTAATAATAAAATATATAAATAATGCTGATAATATTAATGTAAGAAAAAAAAGTAGATTTTTGGAATTCACTATAACATTACAACTTCAATAATAAATTACACCAAAAAGTGACATAGAGGAAATCAATATTTATTACTATTTGCTCATCGATCTGATACTAATTATTACGATTTTGGTGTCACTTCATTAAAAATTTCATTAGACTGCTAATCTTTCCCTCTTCTAAACTTCTGATACTATCGCCCAATATTTGTTAACTAAAAGAAATTTCTTAGACGATGCCGCCTCTAACTTTGTTCTTTAAAGTGTTGTACAACTTTTCTATTATTTAGTGCAAAACAACATATTTTTCGATTTTGATTTCTAACGCACCAATGTAAGCTGACGCCACTATTTGAAAGAAGACTGAAAACTGACGTAAAAATCGTCCCGGACCTGCCTCAAACAGCTGAAAGTGAATCGCGGCGTCTCGACACTTTTCTTTTTCCCTCTTTTTCCTTAATTAGTCCATTAATCCGAAGGGAGGCATTCATTACTTACTTCGCGCTTCCTCCGTGAATATTTTGATGGAGTGCTCGCCGGCGATACTTGTTGAGCGCCAAAATTGAATCGTTTAAAAAGTTTTATTCGTTCGAAATTTGATTAGCGCGATTTCGTGTCTTTGTCGTTTTGTAGAGGTGGGTTTGGGATTTTGTCTTTTAAATACCTATTTGGCGTTTTTGTTATTTTTATAGAGATTCAGAAAATGCAATTTCTTCCATAAAGTAGATATAAATTGTTGAGATATTATATGACAGAAACATAACGAAAATTAAGAGCTACTCTAAACCTACTCGTACCTACATCCATCCATCCATGCCATATCTTTTTTTTTTTGTCTTTAAGGCTTGTATATATTTTACATTTTAACTCTCAAAATAATTTTTTACCACCTCCGCTTGTATTAATTTGGAGACTAGTATAGTTTCAGGAGCTTTTTCACAAACCTTAATATCGCTCAAACTTCAGTCGCATGCAAACATACATTGTCTTCTAATTAAAGGCCCGTACCTCCGACCAGAACTCCAAACAATTACCCCCCCCCCGCCCCTCCCTACAAACCCCGCATCCTGCACCGTGTAGCTAAACATTTCCTAAATACAAACCTCCAACTACGAGTAACTAGCGAAGGCAAATGAGACCCACACATGGACGGTACACCAGCCTATCTTGATCCACATTACTCTCCCTGTACCCTACCGGAGCCTACTCGAAGAGATAAGACAGGGGGGGGAGGGGTGTCTTGTTGGATTGGTCTTGTCATGTACATGTACGCCGCTGTCAGAGTTAACATCCAACTTATTAGACGTTTCGGAAATTCGGTTTCGCCCCGCAAGCACCACGGGCTATGCTGACACAGTAGGGAAGAGACTAGACTATTAGAAAATACATACCTTGTCGATATTATTGATAGCTCAACTTAAGTTTGCTAATCTTTACTTGTAATATATAATAAATAACACAAAGTTACACTGTTTTCCCTAGCAAGGTAAAAGCAATCTTATTCGGTTGATACTTATAATATGACAGTACAATCTTTATATTTATTTATGGACTAGTTATTATTTAATTTCCGTTATAGGATGAAGAAAATTCCAAATAAATCCAAATAACACTACAGTATTTCTAATGACAGAATGCACTACGTCTACGATACGGAGTTTGCTGCTACGGCGTAGCACTTTGCTACGATAAGCCTTTAAAAAATATTTTCTTGTCTTTATGTTTGTTGCCCAATATGACACAAAATCTGTTGGTGGTGCTCTGCTTCTTGTCTTCTGTCAGTCCGCTTGTATTGTGATATGAAGTATAATACTGGAAACCAAATAAAATATTTGAACTGAATAACGGGATTAGTAAAAAACCTACCAAAAATGCTATAAACTGATTATAAAAATTAACGCTTTATAAGCCTATCGATAACTTTATCGACATATCCCACCCCGGCCCGCTACTCAGTTGGTAATGCAAACGTTTGTAACCCGGCGGTCCGTGCCTCGCTCCTCCCGGCAAATACGCAGGGTAAATAACCCTTTACGTATATCTCCCAGCTATACATACATACCTGCTAGAGGTGGATGTAACATAATATACCTATATTGACATGTGTTTCAGTCTCTTTATGGCGAAGAGCTGAGAGAATTCTGGAACTATTCGCGGAATGTAACGGGTGACACTAAGAAACTATGTAGTACGTTCTGTGCGTTGCTATTTACTTTACAACGTTATAGTCTATTATACAAAATACGTAGTAATTAAAGGTTTATTTATTTAAAAGTATGCCAAGCTCTGTATTATTGAATTTAAGATATCTACTTTTAAGAAAGCATGAACAACTACTAAATTACCGTTATACGTTCTGAAAAAGTGAGGCCATTAATCATTCATAATGTTAACCATTCCAAGTTCGGTAAAGCTTCATTCGTCGTATTCTTTCAATACAAGCATAGGTCAAATAAATAATAATATATTATTATATATTTAATTATTCAAATGGTTAGATAGCTTGTTTCTTTCTTCTTTTCGAGTCGAAAGCAAACTTACATAGTCACAGCCGAGAAACTAGCTAAACGAATAGCGTCATGAACGATAAGCCTTCATTCAAGAACGGTTAGAAAAAGCGGTTCCACACTTGCAAATAGTTACAAACTGTCTTATTTTGATTTACTTGTTACAAAGGTTTTGTTTAGAAATGTTTATAAAAGTTTGTCATCTGACTGGAAAATTTCTGCAATTTAGATGATTCCATTCATTCCTCTCTTCTGGATATTTATTATTTTGGATTGTATTTAAAATGTTTCCGAACTTTTATTAACGTTTCTAAACAGTGGGAGCTCCTTAAGATGGTCTGAAAATCCCCGAAAAAGTGATGATGACGTGATGGTAGCATAAATTTAAGAAGTATGTACCTACTACCATTAGTGTTTATAACTCGACAAAATTAAGTTGTATTGTACCCCGTTTGAGGTGACATGTTGCTAAGGAAAGCCTTCACGGCCGCTGTGCTTGTTTGTGGGTGGATAGGCTCTGTTTGAATTCCACCTTTGTTAATACCACCCGTTTCAAATCTAGTACAAATTATAAACTTCTGCGAGTTTTATAGTCATAGCCTGCCGCTACGCCTGCGTTGTTTTTTGACTTTTCGTGCAGTTTCTTAAACGAACATAAACTAGTTTCATAAACGATCAACGTAGGAACGGAGCTCAAACTCGTGTCCGCTCCCTGTGAAGGTAAAATTATAACATGAGACGATTTTTAGCGATAATAATACTTACATTTGTCATAAAAAGTGGTCGGTCACGTGACTAAAGTTTATAATGCAAAGTTGAATTTTAATTTAGAGATTTCAACCTATGTTACTGAGGAAAAGTTTTTCAGTTTCATGAGGACTACCACTTTGTTGCAGATAAACAACTATTTAAATTTAACAGTGTATACTACCGCTACTCTCTCTTCTCTTGTGCGGTGGTAAGAGTTAGAACTCGGGTGGGCATTACAAAATACGTAGGTACTTTGAGGATGGCTTTGTTTCCCTCACACTGTGTATTTTAACGTATAAGTACCTACTTGTTTATTTATTGCTATATACGTGTAAATAGGTAGCATATTATAGTCGCAGTTGGATGGTTCTATCTAGGAAGAAAATTATCAGACGCCTGCAGCATTACGAAAAAACAAATGTACGTATATAAGTAGTTTTTCTAGTATACATTTTTGTTGTGTCAGATTTTGAATATAGGTATTTTGATTAAATTTTGACTATTATGATGATATTCAATAAGAATTATAAGATTTATATTTTTAGATAATTTATTTTGAGACGTTGTACTTATATTATCAACATTTCTAAACAGATAAAAAGTAAATAAGAAATACAAGCTCAACTACACTTGATTTTTTCTAGGTTTGCTGTGAAAATAAGATATTTACTTTATTAAAAAGTAGACTTTTACGTTGATAACTTTTCTAATCTCCTTAATAAATTCCATAACGATCTGTAGTTGTTCGGTAATCGTCGTTGCGGCGGCGGCGGCGGCGTGTGAAGAGGGACGAACAAAGTTTAATTATATTAACAAGATAGCAAATCAGGTACCTACATAGATTACTCACTTTATATGCCTTCACAATTTCCGCCTAGGCAGAATGCAACTAAAATTGTATACGTAACTTCGAACCCTCTAAGATAGCGAAGTTGCTTAGATAATGTGCATACATTAAACTAAGTTGGAACTAGCAACTACCGTCGGCGTTCGTGATGAGAGAAGTTCCTTCGCCTGCGGTCTAATTATGGGGGGGATTAGGGGGGATGCAGCTGATAGGTAATTAGTTACATTAATATTAGGTATAAGTGTACGCGCGGAGGATTTGTAGGCAGAGTTCAACCGATAACTGTTTTGTTACTACGAGTATAGGTAATAAAATAATACAATAGCAATAGCGTACCTCTTGAAGTATGTGAGTTGAAAACAAATAATTTTCATGTGTTATATGTAAATCATTGACTGAAATCAATTTACTGATGAAGGACCTAAGATTTTGTGCCGATAATTGAGCAGACATCCCGTAAAAACCAGAAGAAAAATGCAAGGCAATTTTAGTTTTTTTATTTATTTATAATTGTGACCGTTTTCATTGTTTATACTGTAGTCGTTTTCCCTATTGATCGATGTGCTTACAGAAATAATTTAGTATATTTAAACAAATCCTACTAATATTATAAACGCGAAAGTTTGTGATTCTTTCACGTAAAAACTACTGAATAAATTTTAATGAAACTTTACAATAATATTATAGCTTATATTATACATCAGAATAACACTTAAGCCACTTTTTACCGCGGAAAAATACCTCTTCCCCACGGTAAAACCTGTTAACGCGGGCGGAGCGGAAAGCTAGTACTTTATAAAAATACAAGGTGTAACGAAAAACTATGTTTTTCAGTAATAAATAATGTAGTTCATGTAAAGTAATAATTTTCCCTGGTATATTTGCTCGCTTTTGTTGGTCGCTAATGTCACATCTTAGCTAGATATTCAAAGCGGTCTTATACAAATGATTAGGTATTATTATAGATCTACATAAGACCTCTCTTCACACAACCTTTAACTGAAATTTTAAAACGCAATTTATCTTTCGTAATAAATAAAGCCTTACCTACACAGCGCTCGCTCACAAGATATCCGTCCGGGTTCCGGCCAGTGTTGCCAACATCGCATTTTTAAAGATTTAATTTTAGCAAAAAATATATGTACAGTATTTCAGAAATTTTGTATTTCTTGTTGATAAGATTAATAACCCTGAAGGCGCGAGAATTTCGTAATTTTTTTTGTAGCGAGGTATAGTGCTTTTTATGTAGTTATTATTTCAACGTATAGAACTTTTTAATACGTATTGTATACTGTAATTTATGTACCATTTCGGCTCATAAGTACTTGTTTTTACATTTTACCTTTTCCTATTTTAAATTAATCGTTCTTATAATAATTCAGATTCGTAAAATGAGCGACCAAATGTACATATACATATACTGACGGCCCCGTAGCCTAGTTGGTAGTATGCCTGCCTGCAAAGCAAAGGGTCTCGGGTTCGAATCCCGCCCAGGGCAAACATTCGCGTGATGAGCACTTGTGTTTGCTCTGTGTCTGGATTTTGTATATTTATATGTATGTATGTATATCAGCTGTCTGACACCCATAGTACAGGCGGCTCTACTACGGTCAGATGGCCGTGTGTGAGGTGTCCCCACATATTATTATTATTATATTTATTATTATACAAATCGCCGTATTCGATGTTGCCATACACAATATGTTACTACCCTGATTGTACCTTCATACCGTTTTAAGGTTCTGTAGGGTTGGCAACTCGAGCTTCGGGATATTTACCCAGCTATTTACCCTGCTCGTATACCCGGCTGATCCGGCTTAAGCCGTAAGTCTGTTCGCCCATATATTGGTGTCGAACCGGGTGGGATTAAAATCCTCAAGCGATGGAAGTGCGGCATTAGAGAGACTAATTTTCTCTAAAAATACATAGTTTGTAATTTTTGTGGGCGTTTGAAGGAGGTAACCGGTTCTTGAACTGAATTTGAAACTTTAATTTTTTGTTATATAGTTGTTCTTATAAGATTCAATAAAATATAACGTAGTAACGTAAGAAAAATACATTACAATACAATTGTGCGCCAAAAGAAAAATCATATTTGATTAGCGGCCTTAGGCCGCCAGTCCAGTGTGTTCATGTAGCAATGCAATGGTTATATTGACATACCCTGCGGTTTATTCAGATCTATTCTATCACTTATTCATCGTAGAAACCCATTGGCACAATATCTAATACGAAAAAATATGATAATGATGAATAATACTCTTTATCAACTTTTGCCATATATTTTCACCCCAGATTTTTATATTCATAATATATTATTATTATATTCATTCACAAAAAAAATTTAGAGTAGAAAGGACTTATGAGAGATAGTTACATCAAGAATTGTATTTTTCGTCTAATGTTACGACATACTTTAATTCTGGGGTAGAGCCTTTCGGTCCCCCGCAAATCCAATGAACCTTGATTGGTTGGATGTACTGTTTCGAGACATAGGTTAACAAAAAATGACATATTTGAGTTTTTTCATACCTACTTAAAGTAGACTGATTAATGAGGTTTACTTGTGTGTGAGACTGTACACCAGTTAGAAACCACTCTTATTTGAACAACTTAGTCCTGAATAAGCTTGTTTATGTTGCTTCTCGAAAACTTAGGCACTTACTGTGGTGTTGTTAATTGTGTAATTCTTGAAGCTATGTGAAATTTAAAACAGTCAAGTTCAGGCGGCTTTAATCAAACTAAATTCATTTTTTCTACGAGTCTTATTAGAAAGAGAGATTTACTTAGAGATACTTCTGTTTGACTAATAACGTTTCAAGTCCGGTGAAGCTTGATCCGTCGTACCTTTTCGACTCAAGCATAGGTCAATTCAAAAAAAAAAAAAGACATAACGCTTTTTAACAGTACGCATAACTCTTTTGTCATTTGTGCTCTAAAATATCATAATAGGTATGTTTGGGTCCGCGAACGCCATTACTGATTCTCTGTCGATAAAACAGAGCCAAAGGCCTCATTCCCGATCCGTCTGTTCCACCCGCCGCAAACATAAATCAAGCGAGTTCCTAAATCGAACGCGCGGGGTTTACCCCAACTAACCCGGCAGGACAAATAAACAGGCGATCGCACATGTCTCCCGCAAGACAAATAGACCCCCCCACGACCCTCTTAGACCCCCCAAACCCCCCCCGCTGACAGTTGGCATTCACCTGCGGGATACACCTCCCCTATTGTAAATTCTTCGTCTAATTCTTGCGACGTTGCAATCTATTTAAGATTAAATTCTGTTTTAACTTGTCAAAGTTGCCCGTGGATCCTCAAACTTGTCGAGTGATATAAATACTTGTCTGTTGCGCTTTGAAGTCTGTAGTGGAGCATTCAGAACGCTTCGAATAAAATATTATGTGCTGAAAAACAACAGACTGACTTCATCTCACAGTGTGACGTATCTTCTATCTTGTCTTAATACTACTACTATATGTATTTTAGTCTTTTTCAATTAAGCAGGAATAATTATTATCATCGTCTTCGTCGTTTTTGCTATCGGTCAAACAGCCCAAACATAGGTAGGTACATATCCTAGATACAAATGAAAAAAATTGCGATTACAAATTAATATGCGATCACTCAACACTACTTTCCGAAGTGAATACATAGGCTAGCAAAAACAAGTTTGTAAAAAAAAGATGTATTACCATTATTCCAGTCGCATTGACAATGTATAAACGGCATTGGACGGGCATGTATTTTATCTGCAAATAAAGTTGATTATCACAATTTATTTTATTTGAAACGTAGAATAAATGTTACCAATGACAACGACGACATCTCCACCGACTGGCTCGCCTACCCTGAACCTGAGATCACATAATGATGCTTGCTTATTATCGTGTTGGTTTCAAGGTAACCAACCTTAGTATAAACTCTGGGTGACTCTGGTGTCAGAGTCATTGAGCTGCCTAAAGCTTTTGACATGGATTTTGTAACGACTACATCCGTTGATAGCCGATCGATACCAAAGACTATTCGTGCGTTCCGAATCTTGTTTCTTCTCAGATCATCAAGTGATTCAGCCTGCAATGTCCTAACCAATCGGGGGAAAATAGGTATTTGTTTGAGAGCCCCACCAAGTATCCAAAACCTCCGTCATGTTAGAACGACTTACTACTCGGCAACGGAGGCTGTATCTAGCTGCTGCCAGCATCTTTGCGTAGATCGTCGCTACATTTCTCCGTGCCTTAAAAGCCTTCCCAAAGAATCACCACAACGATCGATGTCCAGTCCTCCATTAGTAGGTACTTTTCATCTTCGCGTATACGTCAATACATTGTTGTTCTACTATATTTAGCAAAATTACATTACTGGTGGTAATCCACAAAAGTTTGAAAAATTACCCTTATACTCGTATAAATTAAATCATGCAATCAAACAAATATAAAACCATGCAATAAAAAAAATATATATTAAAACAAAAGAAAGAAAACCAGTTAGTTCAACATAGATCTTGTTTGAAAAAGGTTCTTGTTAGAATCAATGAAAGGTTTCAATAGTAGCGACATCTTTTGGCGAATAGCATCAACATGGATTCGATTAGCGACCCACTTGACTGGATCGCAACACAAAGGTGCAATTCAGTTTATTTTGGTTCTAATATTTGAGGAATAGATGGCAGTAGCTTTTATAAAAAGCAAAAAATCAACATGGCTGAGTTGTTTTCTTCGTGATGCCTATAGAATGATTGATTCATTCTGAAAATTGGAAAAAGAATAAGCAGTACTTTTTTATTGCAGGACCACATCAGTCAACATTATTCAAATAAAAACGATAATGTACTCGTAACTTTGTGTAAAATATTAGCGTATATCACCATAGTTGGTGAAAAGTAAGTGGGAGTTGTACCTGAATATAATAACATCCAATAAATCGAAATAATAACATTTATTTCTAGCTTATTTGTAGTCTCTACATCGGTAAAACGTAGAATTTTCATGAAAGTAAAAACATTAGCCGAGACTGTTTCTAAATTTGAGGAATAATAAATATAATCCTAGTCACTCTAACTTAAAAAAATCACTGTGCATTCTAAGTTCTTCAGGAAAAGGATAAATTCAGCCAACAGACCAATCAATCTAAGTTTAGTAAGCCGGGACAATTTAGTTTTATCTGGCGGTCTCTGCCGCAGCATCGTCTCTGGTGGAGCTAGGGAAACCTGTCCCCGTGGTGACTTCCCATCAGCCGTGATTGATAAGGGCAAGGGAGGAGGGCTAGAGGAGTAGAGAGGATACGACTCTTTAGGAAGAAAACATTTTTTTTTACATCGGATTACTCAGTATGAAGTGAGAAGTGTGTGTGCTTAGCTAAAACCAAAATAGAGGTCAAGTTTCAGAAAATAATTCGTCATTTTAATTTTAAACAATACAATTTTTAGTCTGTACTTAGCCTTTACACACTGCTGTAAATAGAGACTTCTATTTATACTCTAAGATAGAGACCTATTTAAAAATATGTATGGGAAGTTTTATCGCTTTGTTGCAATTTTGTTGCAATAATAAAAAAGCCATTTGACTAGATTTCATCATCATTATTTCATTCAAAAGATTGGATAGGAATATGACCCTAAAAATGTTTGCTATAAAACCTCCACTTTTATTTAAGAATACAAACACAACAGACATATGTAGGCAGTGCGTAGCATTTTCTCATAGCGCGTAGCGTTTTTCGTCGCCTAGGCCTAGTCTACACGTAATACGCAATTTATAAATCTTGACATAGTATTTATATTATTATTTATATCTACATCGATTATAATAAACAAACACAATCATATTAAATGAATTATTGAGTATAATGCCAGTACATAATGTGGTTATATCCTATCAAACCCGGAAGCTTTTCTACTGTACCTATATATAGCCTATACATTGAGCAACTAGAAGCATGTCTCTATTAGGCTTACCGTCTAACATTATTGATGACTAAACCTTACCCTCCCCGCACCCCGCGCCCAAAACACGGAGAGGGGTCAAACGCTAACATTTAGAACAGCCTTACGTCCAAGATATCCCGTCGAACAGTTACAAAATGCATCTTAACACGTCGTTTTAAAGCTTATTTTGGAACTGCTACATCCATGTTAGTCTCGAGTCTTTGGATGAAGATTGGGTTGTTACCGTTTCGTTTGTTTGTTCTATGTTAAACCTGTAAACTTAAGACAGTGTTCCTAAAATGCACACAATTGGAGAATACAACGTCTCTGGCCGAGTAGCCAGGACTGTTGACTTAAATTCGGAAGTTAGCAGGTTCAAGTCTCGCCGCGCACCAATGTGTTTTAAATTTTCAAATTCATAATGTACTTTAATTCGACGCTCGGTGAAGGAAAACATAGTGAGGAAGCCTGCACAGTGTACAGTGCACACACCTGCGAAGAAATTCAAAGTTTGTGTGTGAAATTGAATCGAACCAGCAGCGTGGGCAACTATTCACCCTGATTTCAGGGTGAGCTTAAGCCCCTCGACGGGGACATAAATATGAGCTGCTAAAGACGAATTACAACATAAAGGAACCCCTATATATCTTACAACAATTTCTTCATCTTGCTCAACTGTCTTTATCTTACTGTGGAGGCAAATGTAGGGACTGACTACTAGGTATTTGTGGCAAAGGGAAGATCTTTCGCTGGGCATAGTGGTGAGCCGGTTACGTATTACAATCTCTAAAGTTCATATATCTAACGTCGTAATGCCTACGGACGAAAGGCCTAAATTTCAAAACACCTATGGTCAGAAGGCCTAATTTTAAAACATCTAATAGTCGTTATAGCTAACTATTGTTATACCTAAATTTATAATGTCTAAGTTTAAGTAATCTAATGGACGAAAAGCTTAATATTATAATATCTAATAGTCGTTAACTATAAGTAGGCGACCGGGTATTTTAAATAAAACAATAGGTATGTAATGCGTTTTAATCATAATGTTTATGTCAAAGGTGCAATTTACCTAAATTAAACATTTCAAATTATGTAAAAAAATAATTAAATTAAATGATGATGATTGCACTTATGTGGAAAATGAAGTTTTTTTTACAAATCGCAATTCTCGACAATAGTGAAATTGTTTTTTCTCCCATGCATAATCATTATGCATGACAGATGAGAGAGAGAATTTTTTAATTAATATTTTTATTTGCAACCCTTTTTCATCCTCTTCCGTCCGATCGCGTTACGAAGTGGACGTGTTATTCATTAGTTTACGCTCTCCTGTAGTGTGCGTTACCACTTGTACTACACAAAAACGTGCTCACAAGCGTTTTTGCACAGTATATGCAAAAAAGTCCAATACTTTATCAAAGGAAATGGCCAACAACACTTTTCGTACGGGTAGCCCAAAGCCTTCAGCCAGCACGCCCCCTCTAGATAAGGTATCACCACCGAATTACATTACCTTTCGGCAGCGTATAGAAGGCAGCAAAGTGCAAACAGACTCCTTTCAAGACTCTGTACTTGCAATCTTAGCGGAAATGCAAGAGGCACAGGAAGCCCAACTGAACCAAATCTCGCAAGACATTAAGGAGATAAAATCGCAAAACGAAAAAATCCAGAAAACTCAGGAATCGTTGGAACAGGCCGTACAATTTATATCAGAAAAGTACGAGGACTTGAAAGTGAAAATGGAATGCCATGAAGAAAAACTAAAAACTTATCCAGAAATAGTCAAGACCCAGAAAGGACATTCCTTACTACTGCTGGATTTAGAGGAAAAACTTGAAGAGGCAAATAGAAAGCTAAGAGAGAAGTCAGTAGAAATAAGAAACATCCCCTTTAAGAAGGACGAGAACAAAAATGATTTAATCCAAAAGCTATTCAATACTTTAAAATTAATAAATAACCCAACGGATGTAAATGCCATCTTCCGCATAACCACTAAGGATAAACAAACTAAACCCATGATTGTTGAATTTAATACCCTCCAAGCAAAACAGCAATTTCTGGGTGGTTGTAAGGCCTACAATAAAACTCATGAACCACTCAATGCTGAAAATCTTGGGTACACTGGCGCCACTGCTTTTATCTATGCCTCTGACTACCTTACATCCTATGGAGCCAAACTTTTCTTCCATGCAAGGGAGCTGAAACGGCAATATGGTTTTAAATATTGCTGGTCTAATATCGGAAAAGTGTACGTGAAGAAAGATGATGACTCGCCAGCAATACTACTCAAGAACGAAGTTCAAATTGATGACCTGAAGAAAAACTACAAACAATGACTATTTCTCCTTAGTAAGTTGTTTTATAGCGCAATGTCATTTGTATTTCTTATTCTATCTTTAATCCCTAAAGTTTATATTCAGTATGAACTTACCTCAAATCTGAAACTCTATACAGCGAAAATAACCTTATTGCACCTAAAACTAACACACGCAAGCAAGAATTGTGCTACCACGCAGTCAATACTCAACCAATTACACAAAACTTATAAGAATTCACCTCACCCTTTTATGTTACAGCAAACTAACAATATAAAAACACTAACAGATATTATACAAGCTGATACACACTGTTTTCTTTGGTTATGGCTACTTTAGCTAACGTGATGAATGAAGTTGATGGTCTCAGTTTAGTACAGAGTTACCATGCAACTGAACTAGAAAATTGCAGGTCTAAACTTGACATAAATCCTGAAAGTCTCACAGTCGTATCCCAAAACATACGTAGTATAAATAAAAATCTGAACGACTTCAAAGTGCAAATCTCTAGGCTTGGATTTGAGCCAGACATAATCGTACTCTCTGAGTGCTGGCTTGATGATAGATTCTCTCATTTTGATTTCCCTAACTATAACTATCACTGTTCCAAAAGATATCTAAACCAGAATGATGGCTTGGTAATATATTCAAAGGAAAGACTAAATATAAATATAACTGAGCCTACTTTTGCAGAGGGAAATTGCCTCATTGTCCAAATAGGAACTGATTTAGCAATCATAGCAGTGTATCGCCCGCCATCTTTGAATAAAGATACTTTCATAGTCGTATCCCAAAACATACGTAGTATAAATAAAAATCTGAACGACTTCAAAGTGCAAATCTCTAGGCTTGGATTTGAGCCAGACATAATCGTACTCTCTGAGTGCTGGCTTGATGATAGATTCTCTCATTTTGATTTCCCTAACTATAACTATCACTGTTCCAAAAGATATCTAAACCAGAATGATGGCTTGGTAATATATTCAAAGGAAAGACTAAATATAAATATAACTGAGCCTACTTTTGCAGAGGGAAATTGCCTCATTGTCCAAATAGGAACTGATTTAGCAATCATAGCAGTGTATCGCCCGCCATCTTTGAATAAAGATACTTTCATACGTTCGTTAGATGAAATTATCGTCAAACAAAAGGAAAAGACGTGCATAATTGCCGGAGACATCAACATAGATATAACTCCAGAAAACAAAGATTCACATAGCGATAAATACCTAAACTTGCTGGCTTACTATGGATATCAACCCGCGTATACAATACCTACACATGACAAGACATGTATTGACCACATCGCTTTAAAAACTACAACTAATGCAACTGCCATTGTCTGTGACACTACAGTGACAGACCATTCCACGACAATATTAACAATCAAAGTAAAAAGCAAATCTACTTCTACTAAAAACCGACAAGTTAAAAAAACTGATTATACACTTATATCTCAGAAACTATTAGAGATAAATTGGAATGATTTCTATAAAATAGTCGACCCTGTTGTTGCCACAGACTATTTCATAGGTACACTGAAATCCGTTTGTAAAAATTGCACGAGAACAGTAACCATTCCTCACAGGGAATTTTGTATGAAACCCTGGATTACATCTTCCTTAATTAAATGTATACAAAAACGTGACCGCCTGCACTTAGCCCTAAAGCGTGATCCTAACAACGAGATTCTTAAAAATACCTACAAAAACTACAGAAACACTTGTAATTACGTTATACAGAATTTACATAATGCTTACGATAAAGCTGAACTAGAAACTTGCTTCGGAGATGCAAAGAAAACATGGAAAAAGCTTAAAACTATTTGTAACATAGATAACCCTAAAACAACTAACCAACATTTATCTAAAATCGGTACTTCTCCGTTTGAATCGGCAAACATAGTCAACGATTTCTTTACTTCTGTTGGTTCAAGCCTTGCTGAAGAGATTCTCTCAAAATCTAAACAAACAGACGGGGACCTTATTTCTAAAATCCAAAACCGCTGTAAAAGAACGCCTGAGTCCTTATTTTTAGATCCTACTGACGGCTTTGAAGTTGCTAAGCTTATTCAGACTATCAAAACAGATAGCTCTCCGGGCTGGGATGGAATCACTCCCCGATTACTAAAAGAGAACAAAATGACCCTAGCTGATCCGATAGCTCATATAATAAATTGTAGTATCGAAACTGGAATAGTACCCCAGTCTCTCAAAATAGCTCAAGTCTGTCCAGTATTTAAATCGGGTGGCACTAATGACGTTGGCAACTACCGACCAATTTCTTTACTAACCATCCTATCTAAACTTTTGGAAAAAGTTATTAACAAAAGATTGTTATCGTTTTTAGAACGCCACGAAATACTTGCAGATAACCAATTTGGCTTCCGAGCTAATAAGAGCACTGAAGATGCAGTGTTACAACTGACTGATCTTGTGGCCCGTGGAATGGACGCAGGCAATAAATGCATTGGGGTCTTTTTAGACCTCAAAAAGGCTTTCGATACTGTGTCCATTCCATTACTTTTGGCTAAGATGGAGACTGTAGGTATAAGAGGTATAACCCTTACGTGGTTTCAAAACTACCTAAATAAAAGACAACAATTTGTTAAGTTAGATGGGGTATGCAGCAATACTAAAGAGCCATTATTTGGAGTGCCTCAGGGTAGCGTGCTTGGACCGACGCTATTTTTGATATACATAAATGACTTGTGTCTAACAAGGGTAGCGTCGGCCAAGATAATCACTTTTGCGGACGACACGGCAATTGTATTTCAGGAGAAATGTTGGGCTAAGGTTAAAGCGATAGCTGAAGATGGTATGAAAGCTATTATTGAGTGGCTTGAAGACAATCTAATGACTCTAAATGTCTCTAAGACAAAACACATTTGCTTTCACATATCGGCGAGAACACAACCAAACGCGGCTTTAGACAGATTGAAAATCCATAATACTTCGTGTCAAGATTGTTTCAATTGCCAATGTCAGGAAATTGAGCGTGCGGACCGCATCAAGTACCTTGGCGTAATAATTGACCAGCACCTTAAATGGAATTTGCATGCAGAATCTCTCACAAACCGAATTAGGAAATTGCTTCATATCTTCAAGAAATTGCGTAATGTTGCTGGTAGTGAGCTTATTAAAGTTGTATATTTTGCATTATGTCAATCTATCACAACATACTGTATAGTAGTTTGGGGCTCGGCAGCGAAATGCTATTTACTAAAAATTGAGCGTGCACAAAGAGCAGCTCTGAAAGTTGCCTTTAATAAGGAATTTCGTTACAGCACGGAGTTATTGTATCAGGAAAATAAACTTTTAACAGTCAGACAGCTGTACATACAAAAAATAATCCTTTCATTCCACACAAATTCTAATTATACAAAATTGTCACGACCAGTACATTTGGCTAAACTCCGTAACATTCCCGAAAGGTTAAACCCCTGGTTCGTACCTAAAACTAGAACTGCCTTTGCAAAAAGATTCTATTATCACATGGCCCCTTTTATCTACACACTTGTTCATAGGAAACTTGATATTACATGCAAAACTAAATTTGTATTGAAAAAAATATTATTCCGTTGGCTACGAGATCTTAACTACCATGAAACCGAAAATATCTTGTTTTTTAGTATCTATAAAGAGTAATTTATACATATTATATACACACATAAATAATACTAATAATACTAATAATAACGACGGCCTCGTAGCCTAGTTGGTAGTACGTCTGCCTACGAAGCACAAGGTCGCGGGTTCGAATCCCGTCCGGGGCAAACATTCGTGTGATGAGCACTTGTGTTTGCCTTGTGTCTGGATGTTGTATATTTATATTTGTATGTATATCAGCTGTCTGACACCCATAGTACAGGCTCTGCCTAGTTTGAGGTCAGATGGCCGTGTGTGAGATGTCCCACATATTTATTATTATTATTATTATACTAGTAAGTAGGTTAGCATTATTATCACCTAACTAATCTATACTATCATAGTTTATGAACCTACACTAATTAATAGCATGATATTATTTATTTGTCTAAGTTCCTCGTTTATCTTATTTTTTTACGTATACTATGACATGCAGTACCAGTACAACATTGATTGGAATATAAAACACCAGTTTACCAACATATTTTGCTGTCGTCGAAATCCATTATTCATAGTAAATCTATACTATCTTTTGTTCACCAACTGAATATATTCTTTGTATTGGCTTTTTAGAAATGAATTGTAAGCTACCCTCCAAGAAAATATTTACGAAAAATATAATAAATTATAATTAGCTGTGTTTGAAATGTTATGTGATGTTGTTTTTAAGTGAGGTTGTGTTTCAATTTATAACTTTATGTTGCAGTATATAATTTGCATTGTGTTATTTACAATATTGGTTGTGTTGTTATTGCTACTGATGCGACGGATTGGAAGACCTGGTCACCCATAGTACAGGGTATCCTAGTTTGGGGACCAGGCACTCTAAATCTGCGTAAGTAGTCAAATGTACATACTTTACTTCAGTAACCAGTATTATGTAACTACTGCGCAAACTAGGTGTAAAGTTGTTACAAATAAACGTATTTTTATTTTATTTTTATTATTTCATTGTTTTATTAATATTTTTTATTTATTGTGATAAAAAAACAAAATTAAATGCCCCCCTTTATATTATTATTCAATATTAATTTTAATTTGGACATTTTATAAAAATGAAATAAATTGCCCCCCTTTTTTATTTTTTTATTTATATTTTTTATTTTAAAATAATTAGAAAGTAAATAAAAATAAAATAAAATGCCACCCTTTTTTATTTTATAATACTATATTAAATTTGGAAAAAATATTTTAAAAAATGCCCCCTTCTTCATTTCTATTATTTTATTACAAAAAATTAAGAAGGGGTAAGGGGGGGGGTTTACTATAATCTTTTTAAATATAATTAATTAATGAAGTAAAATTAATATAAAGTTAATACAAAAAAAAAACAAGTACCAATAATTTTAAAAAATAATTTGACCATTTTACGTTAAATACGAATCGGCTCGCGGTTCTCTAAAAATTCAATTTATAAATCCTTTCGCAGTTCACTTTTCTTAAATGGCGCTTTTAGGCCCCCAGAATTATCATCTGTCAGTTATTAAGTCGATAAAATATTTATTCTTTTCATTTTTAGTGTGTATTGGTAATTTTAGTTATTCACAACCACTTTGCTTTAAAATTAACTATTTCAAAGTCTTTCGTGGTGAGGTTATTTAACTTTAGGCGTTGGAAACGTAGGTCTTATAAAGTTTAGACCAAACAATGCTTAGTTGTTTTAAAATTAGATCTTCTGTCCATAGGTGTTTTACACTTTAGGCCTTTCGTCCAATAGGTGTTTTAAATTTTAGGCCTTTCGTCCGTAGGCATTACAAAGTTAGATATATGAACTTTAGAGATTGTAATACGTAACCGGTGAGCCTGGGGACCGCGGTCCAACTGTACTGCGTTGGAACTTGTATTTATTATTAATGTCTTGCGAAAGCTCTGATAGCGCGTTACAGGCCTCGGCTTCTGATTGGTCGCTCTTCTAATGACGTAGTATGTGGCGCACTGCTACATTACCTTCTCCGAAAACATCCGAACTGGGAGCCGACCGAGTGGGGGTTTTCTTCCCCCCAGGTGGTTGAGCCATTTTACCACGTTAGGCTGTGACGGTCGCCTGTAATTTTGGCCTTAATGCGACTATTCCTATTTCAAGCTACCCCTCGAGGGTTAAGTATGGGCCTGACGCGGCAGATAAGGCTATGTACGTGCCCGATTTGGTACATAGGGCCGTACGTGAGCCCGCGGCAGTTGTAGGGTTAAATTTTCCGCGTTGAAAGTTTGAGTTCGTGTTTTGATTATTGTAGTTGGCGGATGGGTGGAGACTGTTAATGAAACTTTATAATTTCAGGAAGTGTTTAGAAAAATTGAGAACAACGGAACTCAATTTTATTTGTCCCAAGCTATTAAGATTGTAAAACTGTTTATATTTAAGTATAAATTATTAATGTAATTGTTTTACTATAGACAACCTTTTTAGTTCTATAGACTAAAAATACCTATACCTAAGTACCTATATTATACCTTTTAGTATACTTAACTTAGTACATATAAGAAGCTCTACTTAGGTATATTTGTATATAAACTTGATCACCAACAAATTACAAAGTCTTAACCAGACTGGCGCTCCGATTCTAACGAAATAAAGGTACGTGCACAATAGACGCGGGCGCGGCATATAAATCGCTGCCGTGGAGTTGGCGTTTAATTAATCGCACTTGGATTACCACGGCCGTAGCGTGAACTTTACCAATCCGCGTGTTGTGAAGTGAACCTGACTGGTAAACCAACAAACTATGAACGAAAACGTGTAATATACGAAAATCTAACAGAGTTTGGATAGGACTTTACTTGTTAGAAAAATCCTTAGCGTTCCTTCTGTTGATAAAGAGTACCTAGACTTATAAATCCTTGTTTTATAGTTTCAATATTTTTTACTAATTAAAAACGTTAAAATTATAGATTGGACAGTAAAATTATTAGGTCTAGTTAACAACTCATTATGAAATCTATTGAAAGACTTTTTACTTTCAAGTTAAATCTAAGAATAATTTGAGCTTGGCACATAACATAGTATAAAGGTATAAAGTTGACAACAAAATCTTCTTGTTACTTCATGTTCGTCCTGACCACACAAATGAACAAAGGATATTTATTTCTTAACTGCCAGAGTACAACAAAAATGTTAATAAAGCCCTCCCAGCTTACCTCCGAACACAATGCTCGCCACACCTCAAATGGCTTAACAAAAACCAAAAATTAAACAACGTCCTTTGTTGGTGAAAACGCTAAATTGAGGAAATTTCCATCCATTCTCCAGCCAGGCGTCATCCGCTCCTAAACCCCGCTTCAATTTCAATAGCACCCCCCACACACTCCCTACACCCTTTAGGACGCCTCCACCTAGCTTCGCGTCCCCTTCTCCCGCCGGCTTAATTCGTAAGAGAGAATGGGATGAAGCTACCTACAGGGCCGGTCCGAAAGTTAGACATATATTATTGTATTATACGATCGTAGGTGGCGCGGGGGTGAAGATTGATGCCGCGGGCGCGGGCGGGGGGTAGTTTCGGCAACCCTATGGATGGCGACGTAACAAAATTTGCGTCACGCACACATGTGAGAACACGACCTCATATTTCACGTGAAGGAAATTAGGTGGAGGAATTAATTTTCAAGTTTTCAATATAAAGAGGAAAAATTGGGTAGGATGTGGCCCGTGTGGTTATTATTAAGGCTTCGTTCGAGATTAAAGCCATGTAAGGTTTCTATCCAATTTGTTCGGATTTTATTTACGCGTGTCTAAAGAAAATTATACCTTAGAAATTGTTCATGGTGTATGATTACACGCATTTACAAGTTGATGTTAATTAAATACACGCGTATAATTTCAAGGGTTACGTGAAATACTTAGGTATCTAAGTAATAAAATTGCCGAGCTCATACCAATATAACATTTTTTTTTGTTTTATTGTGGTAAACCATTACTTTAGAATCATAAGTTTTAATTTATTACCAATACTAGTAAATATTATTTGAAAAATTTATTTATCGACATTGGCTTATTGTATTTTATTTTATTGTAAATATGGGTATTATTGCATCAAAATTATCTATTTTATTTATTTTTCTAGTCACTTCTAGCTTCATTAAATACAAATTATAAGTAAAATAAAAGACTAGGTATGTATGACTAAAGGATTGTTGGTTCAATTCTATCAAACTTATTTGGTTTTTTTTAACTAGCACTCTAGTTTTTGTCTTTTTCTGTACTTAGAAATAACCTTTCTCCTGCACTTAAGATAAGTCTGTGTGTGTAAGGTTAATGCGAAGAGGAAAAAAACTCTCACACACATTTTTCTTTAATTTGTAACGCTGCTAGTAAGAACATTCTAATTGTTAAAGTACTATAAAATATTATGTTATGAATACCGTGGCGATGTGACGGCATTAATACCGTTTACTGACATGAAAGTACTTTACTTACACAAATATTTTTTTACTAATAAGTACCTAATACACTTATGTTACTTTTATTATGTGTTTATTTTATACTAGTAAAGTCGAATACTTTATTTATTATTTAATTGTATTTTATCTTCCTAGGAAAAATTCAATTTTCATAGGTAACCTAGTTTTGTATTTAACTGACTACTGTACTGTTCCGTTCATTTCATCGAAAACAATCCTTCAGATCATCGTCTATAAAAGTCAAACGAAGGTAAATTCATGCGTATCGATCAGAACAATACCCTAAAATTAAGAATATAAGAGATAAAATTGTATATCATCAAACTGTAACACGAAAATAGAAATAAAGCTAATATCACTGGCTGTAAATAAAACGGGAGATGAGTAAAAAAGTAAAAAGTTTAAAAAAAGAAGTAGTAAAGTTCAAAGTCGGGGAACTCCGTTGTACTAATTACGCGGCAGACGGCGCGCTTTCACTTTCGCCTCGGCTCGTTTTAATTATTTTTTTTCAGCGTCTCGGCGTCTGGCGGGACTCGGGAGCGAGGGAAAAATTAAGGATGGGAATAGGGAAGACGTGCCCTTGTTATATTCTATTTCATTTGCATGTACCGGGTCCTCTGAAGCCTTCGTTTTTGAAATTCTAAACTTGTCACTACTTTAGCGCTACACTACTTTTTCTGCTAATCCATTTATGCAAAAATTTTTAGGTACGTTTCATTGGATATAATTGTTAATATGCTACAATTATTTTACATTACGATTTCGTATTGATGTAGTATGTAGTCAGGGATTCATATCATCATGATCAAATATTTTATTTAAATCGTTCAATACTCTACCTAGATTATTTCTCTACCTACATAAACTTAAAAAAAAAACTGAAAAAAGTTTCTATCAAACTATCTACGTTATTTTTTTTTGTTTTTTTTAACACGACAAAATTTCAACTATTTACACTATTTTTCGGCATGAAATAGCTTTAATATTCGACATATTTTGACAGCTTCATTTTGTGCTCGTTTTATATCCTTCAGGACGCATCTCCTACAAGCTCACGCCCTCTTCCCGCGAAGTTCGCGCTTCGCTCAATCTTTGATACTTTCTTCGTGCATTTTTTTAGCTCTCCTTATTAATGAAAAGTAGGTTACTAACTTCGTTCTCTTTGAGAATGAAAGTTACGGCGCCTTGCCGTAGGTCAATGAACTTGCCAGCTGTCTTTTGTTTTTGTTGACGATCACAGCTGATGCTAGGGATGTCGATTGTGATTTTGTTTTGGTTGAATGGTTTGCTTTGATTGGTTGACTTAATCATATTTCGAAATAAAGTTACCACTTAGAGAGGTTCTAGGTCTTCGTTTGCCCTTAATTAGGTGTCCTACCTTTCAAGGACTTACTCTAAAAGGTAGAACGACGATCCGGTGAAATTCTTTGGTTAGACATCTTTGTTCAAAAGTGGACATCTGCAAACTGAAGTTTAATTCGATGAGAATGTTTATTTTAAATAATATAACCATTATTTTAGTTTTTTTTAAACAGTACTTCTATGTATGTTATATATTTATGCAGGACAACGAATACTACTCCAAGATCAGCCGCCAAAAAAAGCTCGGTCGAAACACCATTCATTATCTATTAAAAAATAATCCTTTTATACGTCACAACCCATTCACTGCGGTGAGAGGACATGGGATTACCTGGACTAAAACCCATAAAAAATAAACCAAACAAACTCTCAATGTGCCCACAATGGGTGACGCTACCCTCGAAAAGAGAAAAAAAACACAATCGGAGTATCCCAGTAATGGGTGCTCCCTCACCGGGAGCATTCGCGGAAATATACGGTTAATGTCATATTAGCAAATTGCACACATTTTGATACATGTTACTTCGTTTGACTGTTTAATTTGATTATTCATTTAAATAATATTAAAGAAACCTAATACTGTTTTTAAATAAATATTTCCATTTTGGTCAAAAGAAGCTAATAAATAAGTAACAATCTCACTGAAAATTTATGAGGTCTCTAACTTTGCATAATTGGAAAGTTGCCTGGAAGGAATCCTTCTAATAAATAAGGCAGCCTTCATTACTGTTTATATGCTTCTTGTTTGCGTGCAATAAAGAATGTCGTCGTATTGTACTTACAGATGCTTTTATTTCTCGTAGGTACTATTACGAAGAGAAAGCCGAATAAATTCACTTATATCTCTAATATTATAACATTAAGTTTTTTTGTATCCAGTCATTAATCACCATTAGCTTGTGTGCCAATTGTAAAACGTATCGAAGCAATAAACTTAGGTGTTTCTTTAGAATAGCTGCTGAGGATTCCCAATATTTCCGTTAGACCCAAATTCACATCAGATGAATTTGCACCCCACATACTGTACGGACTTAAGGAAGCTATAATTCCATTCCACATACGCCTGTGGCTATAAGCAAATCTCCCTGAGAACGCATGCATAATAATCACGGAATCTTGCATTACCCCTCATAAAAAACCCTAGGGTCAAATAACCCTTACTACCTGAGGGTGACATTTTTTATTCACACTTCCGTCTAAAACGCAATATGCAAAAAGGCCTTTCTTATTTTCTTTGATCGGAAATAATAATTATATGCATAATGGAACGGATCAAGGGTTACATGTGTGTTCGTGACAGTTTTTTAACACCATCACCTTGAATGTATGGTGTCAGATGTTTTTTGAACTTTTTACTTTGTAAAGATTTTGGATTTAATAATATGCATTGGGAATGCAAGCTGCACATTATCGATATTCGGGTATTATTTATAAGGTTGGATTTAAAAGCTTTGTGATATAAACATTAAGTATTTTTAGTTGCCGCCGTATAGGATTTTAAATTTATGCGAATTCAAGAACAAATTTTATTGACGGTTAACCCTTGAACACTGTAGGTGCGAATTTTACACGCCATACATTTCAATGAAGCACTCGACATCAACTCGCGCGCAGATCTACGCGGGATCTACAATGGGCCGCGGCCGGGGTCTCGGCACGCAGCCTCTTGACTCTAATCAAATAATTACGTCACTGCCCCGGTCCTAACCCCACACCAAATATTCAAAATGGCCGGACCACTCCATTTAATTTATGCGCCAGATAAAATCTCCCTTTGGCGAACCCACATTTCAAGTTTCGTCTATGTACTTCACAGTTTTACTGCAAATAATCTGCTTGGTCGAGTGGTAAAACACTGGTCCGGGTTCGAATCTCGGTGGGGCACTCATTAAACAAAATATCATTTTATGAAACTTTCCCCAATTTGATTAGGACATTGCAGGGTGAATCACCTAATTATCATCAATGAATTATGAGTTTTTGTTTCAAAAGGCATGTGTAGATTTTAGGCCCAGCTACTATCTACGGAGCCATGTCAGAAGCCCTAGGAGGCTCAATAATCATACCAGCCCCCGTGATATGAAGTGATATTACAAAAATTTGTCGCACATTTAACTGTCAAAAAGAGGGCCAGCCCCTCTAACATGCCCGGTCAACGCGTGACAGACATAATTTTGTCGTGCGTATTCTCTTATCCTATTGGAGGATATCTCAATATGGCGTGTTTCTCGCGCGACAAACTTTTGTCATAGCACTGCATGTTACGGGTGCAGGTTTGGTAAAGTGAGTTAACCTTGAAACCCACAAGATAAACTAGCAACCAACTGCAAATAGTAGAGCAGAAAGTAATAAAATCTAATAACAATATTAGCCGGGTAACGACGCAGCTTTCCATAAAACATTACACCCCGACACACCGCACATCCCGAATAACAATAGGATGCAGATTCCGAATCTCTAAAGATAAATAATACATTTTTGATTTATAATAGACGTAAAAAAATACTCTTCATTTATCGAGAATGCATAAATAGACCCTATTATTCGATATCGGGAAGTGCAAAATATGGGTGTAACTTTTTTATATCCGCTGAATACGTGTCAGTGAACGGGTTAACTTACGAGGGACCGATTTTTTTCGTTAGACACAAAGTGCATTCAAAATAGTTCGAAAATATTTTACGGATGCATTCAATAGTGATTTGATTTATTCTAGTGACATGCAGATGTAAAGTCCTCGTTAGATTTATTTGACTGCTGTTTTTGCATTGATCTTGCGTTACGCATGATCGGTCATGTCGATTGGCAGTTAGTATTATATGTTTGACGCTTGTGAGGGTGACTTCCAAATTTAAATTGAAAATGTTATTGTTCTACCCGCATGTCTTATACATTTTCTCATGAAACCAGGAGTTCAGCGTATTATGGAAGCATCATAAAGTTATAAGAAAACGCTATTTCAAAAACGGTAACATTCAAAACATCAGCGCGAAAGTAATGGCTTTATAGGCAAATGCGTTTTATCTAAATCCTGGTGTTGATAAAGCCCCTAATCTGCATGATAAAAAAGAAGAGTTCGGAACACAATCGCAGTGATAATGCCGCAAAGACCGCTCGTCGGAACGGAAGGGTCGCATTGTCTGTACGTACAACCCAAATTAATGAGCGACTGCAAAAAATGTTGCACAATCGCGATATACGATCTCTTCAATTCTGACGGCTCTCAAACTTTGCCAGGTAACAACAGGTAATGGGACACAACACAACAATGTACTTATAATATTGAATGTGGAGGTTTTTTTTTTACTCTTTGTCTAAGCCGTCTATGCAATTATTAAATTGAGATGTAGTAGCAAAGACAATAATTAATGAAATTTTATAACTAAAATGAGTCAGTTAAGTATACGTACGCTATTTAATTTTGCAGAATATAAAGCGTAAGTAAATACTGGTTATTAGCGCTACAAAATTTAAAATTATTTAAAATTATTTTTTTTATATAATACTCAATAATAAGATCTATATGATATTAGACGCAATAAAAACTGCAGTCAAATAAACGAGAGCAAGAACTCTACATCTGCATATCACAAACATTAATTAAATCACTATTAAATGCACCCGTAAAATATTTTCAAACTATTTCAATTATTTAAACATCATAACTAGCATAGTCTAAGAAAACAAGGTCTTGCATTCGGACCACGTGACTTGACACAATCCGACGTCATCATGCTGTTCATCCTTGTCGAATGCGTGTTAATAGACAAGGATGAACTGCATGATGACGTAGGCTTGTGTCAAGTCACGTGGTCCGAATGCAAGACCTTTTTTTTTTAGACCATGATAACTACTCACGGTTATCATTGAGCACAAAGTTTGAGATGCGTCGCCAATCGGCGCTACCTACTGATCTAATTTCCATGCGTGCGTACGCGCCGGCGAGGTAGCGAAGGGTTAACTTTTATTCACAATTTCAATGGCACTGCATGTATTAACTTCCAATGCTGAACAACGAATTTGATTAGTGTGTTTCAGATGTTTGACTAGTTAAGTTGGTTCTTGTGTTTGATAAACCATTTGTGATATATTGTGATAAGAAGGAGAGTGATTTTGTGGTAATTGCTGAGTTGGTATTGAGTTCATGTATGTATATATCAGGTAATGATAGTATGATATATAATATACTTCATTGCACACATAAAAAACAACATCTGAGCTTATCTCTACGCAGAGATCTCTTCGAGCCAACCTATACGCTAGTTAGAGAAAATAGATACTAGATAGAGAAATAAGACAAAAAAACAAGCAAACGAAATGTTAAAAATATCATGGTTTTGACTGAAGGCCTTTTAATTTTCATAGTGACATAAAGAATACATGCATTGATATATTTTCTCTTCGTTATCATATCAAGGAAACGTCCTTTTTTAAATAATATACTAAAAGGATTTGATTATGATTAATATAATAAAATAACTCAACAATCCAACGAAAATCCATGCCAAAAATTCAAATACGACCTCTATTTACTTTTTTTTATTACTAAATCCTTTATTTCCATCACAGCCTTACTTCATATAATATGTGAAGACATTTTTAATAACGTCATAAAAATTTCCGCGTATACGTACCCGCCGGCGTATGAGGGCTGAGCTTATTGCTTCATAGCGATCTCAAATAGCCCGCAGCCACAGACCCTTCTCTATCTACCTGATATCATATCACACCTTTTTGTAAACATTATATACGAGTACGTGTCATAAGCACAAAACTCGCACAGTATTTTCCTAAGGACCTAGATCTGTGCACTCTTATTCCTGGGGGTATAAGTAGTAAGTACCACTATTTACTTCTGTGTCTGAATTCTGGAATGCAGCTTTTGCCAACAACAATTATTTGTTCACCTGCGATTACTACACGCCGCCGATCATGGGGATTGTGGCTATACATTGGTCGATTCGTCAATATGCCCTATAAGTCATATGTATATGAGTCAAAATCTGTTGTTGCTAGTACGTGTGAAATATGTATAAACTGTAGTAGTTATAATGTCGAAGGCGCATTGTATAATCCGCTGTATTAATAACATCGAGTCAGATTGAAAAACCTCGCTGTTTTGTAATGCGCCTTCCCAACATTCAGGCGGATTGCAATTATACCTCTTGTAGCCTAAATATTATAATAATACTCGTATAACAGTGGACTTAGAAACTATACATTACGCACAAAATTTCACAAAAGCGATACGACTATGTTTCCCAAATAAGGAAAGAATATTCCTGTATCTTAGGAAATAGTGATTTGACGTCATGATATAACGAAATGCTTTATACTGTGCTATTTTTTTATAAAAGTATAAATGTACCGATTTTGCAATGCTTTCAACCACAATATGACCGAATCGTCAGTAATTTATATTGACCTCTGTTTTTGTAAAGCTTGTAGGTGATCAAAGGTCTCCAATAGATAATCTATACTAATATTATAAAGAGGAAAGATTTGATTGTTTGTTTTTTTGTTTGTTTGTTTGTTTGCATCGAATAGGCTCCGAAACTACTGAACCAATTTCAAAAATTCTTTCACAGTTGGGAAGCTACATTCACCCTGAGTAACATATAGGCTATATTTTATTTTCAAAAAATTAGGGATCCTTACTAAAACTTCAATAATGTAACCCAAGGTGTGAAAAAAATACGTAAAATATTCCTAATAATTGAAAATACTCCGAAAGTACTGAACCGATTTTGGTGAAACTTGGCACAAAGTTTGAATAGACCTTAGGAAAGAACATAGGCTACAATTTACCGCGGGAAATTTTCTCATTCCCACGGGAAAAATTGTTAAAGCGGGCGGAGTTGGCACAAAGATAGAATAGACCTTGCGGAAGAACATAGGCTAACTTTTACCGCGGGAAAATTCCTCATTCCCACGGGAAAAACTATTAACGCGTGCGGAGCCGCGGCGGGAAGCTAGTTTTATTTTTTCGTAATACTTATGTGATACGTGTCGCCTTTGACAATATTGAGATTCGCAAAATGTAACACATTCGATGTTTTTTTTTTAACAAAACTTAGATGGAACAAAAATTTCTTATGGAACATAAAGAGTAGAAACCTCAAAAGCTTTTGAAAAGAGCTCCAGGGAAGTGGAAAATTAATCTTCAGTTGTTTAGTTGCACCCTCGAAAAATCTTTTTCTCATTATTGTACTTATTTCTAATAAGAAAATTGGAATACTGAATACATAGAAATGGAATAGGTATTCGTTAGTAAAAGACATAATAAATAATGTTAGCTGTGTTTTACAAAAATAAATAAAATAGGGTCATGTTCATATTATGATGTTTGTTTTGTAAATTAATAATACAAAATATTTTATACATTTCCATAGCTATCTTTGGTAAGATAAGACGACGGTTTTGAAATTGACGAAGAACAGACACATTCCTACAATATCAAAAAAACTAATAGTTATCAAATTCCTACCTACCAGAAGCAAAAAGTCTACCTAAATTACATACCTTAGAGTATAAATAGAAAATCTTCTGGGAGGTATAGAGTACGCCTAATCGAGCATGAACCGTAAGCACGGATATGAACAGTCTAAATATCTTCAGCGCGTTGGTTTAGTATCAAACGGTTATCGGAGCTGATTATTTTTCCCGGTGAAAATAAGAAATTTAATAGGAGAACATTTTGAAATGTGCAGTGATAAGTTGCAAACATGACTCGAAGAACAAATCCAAAAAGAAAAATGATATTAATTTCACCGCCCATACAACATCTGCTTACGCTTGACATAATAAAAAGGCAGCGGAGCGCTGCGCGTGCTCTATGTATATTTATTCTCTAAGTTTACCAAATTTCAACCTAACCAGTAAAGTAATTTCTGAGGAAGTTGGCGATGACGGACAGACACACAAAGTGATGCTATAAGAGTTCCGTGTTTTATTTTAAGGTGCAAAACCCTAAATATTTAAACTTAGTAAAGCGTACATTGGGTATTGGAAAGGGCGCGAGCGCGATGTCTACATTTATATACAAGTATAGAATATGACATAAACCATATCTGCCGGCTTAGGACGCCATTTCGCGGGGCCACTTCCTGTTAACATAAATCCACCCCTGCTCCGGGGCGCAGGCACAACAGATTTCGGATGTATGGAGGCGATAACCGTTTTAAAATCCTTATAAATATATTCTTAGCAATTTTTTTTTACACTGCTGGGCAAAAGCCTCACCTTTTTTTCTCCATTGCTCTCGATCTTGTGCTAGTAGCACCCAATCCCATTCGAAGGGGTCAAGGTCATCCCGCCATCGCTTCCGAGGTCATCCCGCCATCGCTTCCGAGGTCATCCTGCCTTCGCTTCCGAGGTCTCCCTTTTTCACGTCGGCTGTCCTTTGGCACCAAACCTTGCGTACCGGTCAGGATAAAAATTCAAAATTCTGAAATTTAAATTATATATTTTTTGAAATAATAACAAAACAATATAAAAAATATTTATTATTATGTCGCTATATATATATATACATCAATACTACATTTTTTCTCGTAATAAATTTAATCGTAACTATCCTAACTCCTAAAATAGCCTGAATAAAATAATGGGATTTTATTATAGAAACAAATTTTAATTTTAAAACATGCTATCAGGCACTCTATAGATTATGGTACCTAGTATTTTTACTGGTTTCTTTTTCAAATAGATAAAATATTTGTGCTTTTCCTAACTTAAGCACAAAATTGTTCCATATTGCTATCGCCTCTGTAGTAACATCTAAACATAAACTTCTGAAGTGAACTTAGACACACAATTACAAACAAAAGTATTCAGTTCAAATCTTAAAGATTCAGTACAAATACAGTGAAAATATTAAAACTCTAACTAAATAGAACAAACACAAACAAAATGGTTTCGTCTCCACGACCGCTCTTGTTCCCAATCGCCTAGCGCATAAACCAAACAAGTTCGTCCCAAGATGATGTTCGGCCGAAATATCCAATAACCATAGTTTTACGGGGTCCCTCTCGTATGGAAAATCGATCAACCCCCCTCCCCCACCACCTGATGGATTACCCCCCGATGGAATAAAAAGAAAACATTAGACTCGCCAGCTCCCCCAGGGCCGTCTTCTCGGCAAGATGTTTTATTTTGAAGATGGAACGTCACTCGATTTTTGTTTTAGACGTTATGTTTTATGTATGATGCGGGCTTTGATTACCGTTTCGTGGAATCTTTGATATTCTGTATAGATAGATGATTTATTGTGTTTTCTTATGTATTAAGTAATTATTATTTATTTACATACGTATTGATATTGGCTGTCCATGACGTCTGTTACTTTGTAAAATTCAAAATCCATCAGCGTAAACTCTGAAGATATGGTACATAAGTTCGACCTACAGCAACAAAACTTTGACATTTGTGCGTAGGTACGCGATAGTATGACAGATTAATCCAAGCTCGACTTTGACCAATTTACCTAACTCGAATACATACCTACTCTATTCTATACAGTTATACATAGTGGGAGTGTCACCCCAGAAGATACAGGCTGATTTACGGAGGCCTAGCGTCCCTTATCGGGCTCGTTATGACCATGTGAGGGTGAAGTTATTGTACGGGAGGGCCAAGGGGCAAACCCCCCTCGGGGGTGGGTAATGGAGGTGAACGCTTTGAAGAATCCTCTCCCAAGCACTTTGAAGGGACATAATATGTTATTATTTTTAGAGTGGATGCGTGCTGTTTGCTTTCGATTTTCTTTTTGTTTTTCTGTTTTAATGGTTGAGGCTTTATTTTATATAGAGAAGACGTTATCGATTTTTTAAATGTTGGTTGATTGGTTACTAGTACGGCTTGTTAGCCTGAATTACGGTCCCATCTGGCAGATAGCATGAAACTTAGCATACATGTAGCTTTTATATAATGTGCTTCAATGTCGATATGGAAACACGCTGAGAAATGATTATTATTATACGTAATCAAAATATTGTCACTACATATGGGTAAAAAAATTGGTCGCGAGCTGTTTAGTTTGATGAACTTTAAAATTCTAAGTAATTTAAACATTTTCCATTTTGAAACAATTAGTTATTCGATGGTATTTAATCTAATATTTTATAAAATATATTTTTTATGCATTATATACTACCTCAGAACAGCTGCTACACCAAATAGGATATTTTTATTATACTTATTGGTTATTGTCAGGAGAAGGTGTGTATAATGTTGGTGAAACTACAGGACGGATATCTAGCACATTTTACCAACAAGGTTTTTTATATTAATAATAAACAGTAATAATAAATCCATTTATTTCAGGCAATATTTACGTATAGATAAACATAGGCGGAATTTCTTTAATTAATACTAAATTTACTAAATAATTTACCAATCTACTTAACAGTAGTGTCTGAAGTGCGATTAGTCTGTTATCTGTTTATTTAAAAGGAATATTTACAAAGCCCAAATTATTTAAAAATATTTAATTTTGTTATCAAAGGAATACCCGACATGTTTCGCAAACCATTGGTCCCTGCAATAAAATTATATACGCCTACCAAATAACGTCGCCGCTCGGTCCCCCCGACGGCATTCTGCATGCAAAATTTAATTTTAGAATCCGAGCCGTTTCAATATAGGTAATATTCGAAATTTATGTTCCATGTTTGAATTTGAATGTTGTCCCTTCCATCATAAATTTGTTTGGCCTACCCCGTGTGTCGCATTTTGTTTTATTGTTTAACGAATGTTGTAAATATCTGTAACTGGATTGTTTTGTTATTGTGTAATGTAGGTAGTTACATTTTAATGGGACAAGAAGACGACTGTTTTTTAATGTTTGTTATGGTATCTAAGTTAAATGAAAATTATTTTAGAAAACTAAAAAAGAAAGAAACCTTCATATTAAAATAATAACTTATGCTCGTTAGTATAAATAAAGAAAATTAGGTGACTAACAAAATAGAAAAGTATGTGGTCCAGTTTTATCTGCCTTTTTTATTATTTTAAATAGGCAATTACAGTTTTTGAAATATGTACTAAATTCAAAATGTATTTTTATTTACTTTCGGAGCACAAAACAATACAAGAAAAAAAATTAATAACTGCAATGTAATTAAAAGATTGAGTGAGAATGAAGTCAGTGTAGCTACTTACTTACCCATATAATTGCGTAGGCATTGGTAGTTGACTCTATCTATATCTTCAATAAGTATTTATTAGTGGTTTAAAACAATATTAAACTGTAAAACACTTATTCATCTAAGTTGTATCAGCCCCTCAGCCAAACCGAGTTAAAAACGCATCCGTCAAAGTCCCGTTAAAAACCAGACTAACACAATTTTCCCGCCTTTTTCTCCCCCACCTAATTACCACTCTTATTAATAAAGTAGATCGTTACAATTAGGAAGGTGCTGTTTTAATAAATGAATTATAAAGCCTTATTTTTTTCGTTGTCTAAATGTAATAAATTTTCTTTTAACACGCATTAATTTGTTCTCAAAATTCAACCCTAAACAAGCCCGTATTTTCCTCAAATTTACAAGTCATAAATTATCTAGCGGTCAGCGTAGCCCACTGAAAATATTTAACCATCAAATGGTCGCGTCAGCTCAGGTCAACCATTCACGAAATATTTGAATAAGGAATGATATACGGTTTGTTTATTGGCGGGTCTGTTCGTTCCTTTTTTGAATTCGATTATTCGACAGACCACGCGCACGCAGGTCGCCGTTGGTCAGTTTTGTCCATAGGGTTGGGGTGACCCCTCGCATGTTAGCTACATTATATACAAAAGCTTTAATATTTTCGCAGCTTGGATCTCCAAAAACCGGTTTCCAATACCGGTTATAGGTTATTGGAAATTTTACGTTTAATTTATAATTTTGTGAGCGCGTGCTTTCTATTAAGAGGTCAAGGGTTAAGGGTGTGTTCCTTGAAAGAACTTTTGAGAAATCATTGAACTGGTTTCGACGAATCGTTTCTTATTCGATCTACTCTTGATTGTGTCTAAAAAGTACGACTTAGCTTCACCGCACTTGTCTACGTTTAACTCGTTTAACTGCTACATAATAACAATGACTGGCAACTAACAAAGTTAGGAAATGCGTTCTAAAATTAAATCTGTCGGTTATTATTCGTTCGGAAATGTGAGTCGTGAGTTTTCGCGGCACCCCTCGAAGGGCAGGGCTGTAAGATGAAAAACGAGGAAACTTTCCCTCAGTCAGACACTTTGTTTACTTCTGTACTAGTTGCGTAGGGGGATGTTAGGGCTTTAGATGTAAACGAGTTCTTTTTAATAACATTTTTTATGATAGATTTTTTATTTTTTCGCCCCACGTCTCCGCCTGCCTAACAATTTTGGCCGAGGGAATGAGGTATTTTCCCGCGGTAAAAAGTGCCGTATTGTAATGATTCATTAAAATCCATTCAGTAGTTTACTTCCATCGTACATAATATTAGTAGGAGGTAGAATACTTTTTTTTTCTTTTGTACCACTTTAACTCCTATAAGAGTAAGAAACAATTTAGGTAACTTAATTAAAGATAATATTAGTTATTTCTCTTAAAGATCATAATTACTTACTTAATAAATTTACTAACTAACTAACGGTTTATAACGTTACATTCAAATTCCTTAATAAATGTAGAAAAAATCAAACGCACGTTTTATTTATTGCTATTTTATTACAAAAGAAATAGCAAATAAATTATTTATTAATCAAATCACTTATCAAAATTGGCTCGTAAATAAACATTTTAATATAGATGAGCTGACAAAATAATAGAAAGCTAAACGCTAGTGCTATAGAAAATAAATAAATAATAATAATAAGTAGCAATGGAAGAGATTTCTGGTTTAAAACGTACCAAAAACTTATGATATGACTGGAGCTATTTTTAAATATCTTATTCTAACCTTCAATATGCTCAGAAGAAGCCTTTACAAAGCCTCGTTTGTTAAATCTTACCCCCAAATATTCTCATCTAAATACCTCACAAGAACGCGAGGACCAAAATGTTGCGTATAGTATGTACATACGTACATAATATTCGGACCCCAACGCACACTAACAAAAAGCACATAGTAATCCACTCACACAAACAAAGGCTCACATACGCTCGTATGTGCCCACGTGCGCGGGAGGGACAGACGGGCGAGAGGGACGGCAAGATGCGACTCGGTGGGTGTGAGTGGGATAGTGGTTGCAGGACGAACGATACAACAAATCAATACGAGCGGTGGTGACCGGTAGCCTGTGTCACTACCCACCCCCGCCCCTCAGACCGCACTCCTCCACCTACATTGTTAGACACAGAGCAGTTTAGAGGCGACATGCATTTTCAGGTACTTTATTGTTCCCGATTTACTCGTAGAGTGGGGATCCTGGCTTAGAATTAGACAAACTCAACTCTTCCTTTGAATGTCATATGAAGCGATGAAAGAAACTGGAATCAAGAGAAAGAGCAGCGTTCATTTATGTAATGAATAACAACTGCAATCCCCACCCGCATGCCAAGTGAAGAAACTATGGCAACATCTACCTTCCAAGGAAGAGGCCTTAGTCCACAAGTGATCTATTTATAGGTTGTAAATCCTTGATGGTAGTAGAAGAGTGGAGAATATATTTGGTTATCTATTGAAATACTAATATGTCAACTTATGAATAAGATATAAAAAAATAACACTATCAACCGATATAATATGAGCCGAAATTGATAAAATTTTTGGGTTTCGAGATCGGTACCTTATAATGACGAAACAAAAGATTCGTGTTTGCTACAGATTTCGTAGCAAGTCGTAGCAATATCGTAGCACTGGTTGGCACCAGCATTCTACTGTACATGTACTCGCAGAAAAAATACTTTTCCGGATATAAAATAACCTTACATATTTACCTATCCATTCAATGCGTAATACATCTGGTTCATACATTTCGTTCGTCAAAATCTGTCAACGTAAAAAAAAACACTAAAGTATACTTATTCGACAGACATAGGCTAGATGGATACATTCTTCGAGACAAAATCGTAGTCATCTGCAATTTTTGGAACGTTCTTCGTATTTTAATGAGAAAAAACCAAATACTTACGGATTTGAACGGAGCGCTCTTGTTTATTCTGTACGTTTCATTGCTCTGCGCTCTGAAATCCGCTTGACCGCGCGTATGGAAGAGGCGAAACTCCGCCCGAACAAACTTGATACTTTGCGAAGTTTTATAAAGAACGTAGCTATGCGCATAGGCATAATCTGTTTTGATATTTCTTTGTGTTTGTTTCGACAACATGCAGTGAATTGAATAATTGGTTTTTTAACTTGTGCGTGAAATTTATTGCTAACGTTTATTTGTTCATTTAACATTTCAATTACATAGTTATCACAGGAATACTGCTAATAAACCATGCTTATTGTAACTAATTTACATTGATACGTAATACTTTGAGAAATCAAATCGTCATCATTATTTTCTTTACGCCAAGTATAAATTTTAATATTGAAAACTATTCGACGTGAAATCATGAAACGGTATGTCATTTACCAGTTTAGGTGTTCTAAACGGAACTCTACAAGTTTTGATTGAGTGCCATTGTCA